>JAJIBD010021425.1:0-104598 GCA_021461705.1 Cryptotis parvus
TTCAAGTGATCAAGTGATTTTAAAGGTATTTTTAATGAAACTGGCCACATTTTATTGTCCTTTCCTAGTTGGAAAAATATAAAAATAGAATGTCATTGTTTATTCACTAGGTAAGTTTCACTGATTAAAATTCTGAGCCATTCATTTCCAACCATTATTAGCACACTGGTCCCCTCTTTGTCTTACCTAACCTCTATTTCCATTCACTTGCGGTAGATTTCACTAACTGACAAGTCCTCCTGATCCATGTTTTGCCTGGTTTTGGATACTACAGACTAGAACTGATCATCGAATGGAGGCAAGGGATATACATGATAACCCATAAATGTACGGATTATAAGCCACAATGTATGAGATGTGTGTGTGTGTGTGTGAGAGAGAGAGAGACAGAGACAGAGACAGAGACAGATAGAAAAGCAAAGTGCCTTCCATAGAGGCAGGCTGGGGAGGGGGAGGAAATCAGGGGGTTGTTGGGGTCCCTGGCCAGTAGCCTCCCCACCCCCTCAATCCCCGGCACAAATGAGGAAGATGTAGATCTCTTGCCAGACTTCATCCCTGCAAAAAGGGGAGAGGGATGGACTTGGGAGAAACTGCCTTGCTGCTGCTGAGAAAGAAAAGAAAGAAAGAACACCCATGCATCAGGGAGTTCAGGTAGCAGTATTCAACTTACTGAACAAAGTTTAAGCTTTTTATACAATATTTGGGTGGAGGGGGTACAAGCACACATGGCAGGGGGCATTTGCAAGCTCTTGGGCCATTGTAACAGAAAAGCCACAGATTTAGCATTTGCAAAGGTAATATTTGCAAGATCATTGATTTACATATTTCTGTGTTAGAAGACCAGGCATATTCTGCCTCACCTTAGCTCAGATGAGCACAGATGTTTTTGGGTGTAACCATATGGGCAAGGTCCATTTCTGAGTCCTGTATTTAGGGCCTTGTGGCGGGGAAAGTGCTGGACCCTAAGGCTAAGTAGATCAGAACTCAACAAGAGGCATTGCTGATGGGAAATGAAGCGGGTAGAGGAATGGGTGCTGGAACACTGAATGACAGAAACCTATCCATGTCTGTTTTATAATGTATTTCTCATGGTGGTATTATATGTTTTAAAGCATTTGATTAATAAGTTTTAAAAAGAATCTAATCCTAACTCTATGTCAACCTGAGCACATGCCCAGAGTTACTAATTTGTATAATTTGACAATCAGCATACAATTTACTTTCATGTAAAATTATGATCACAAAAGATAAAGAGAGTGAGAGAGACAGAGACAGAGAGAGAAAAAAAGTACCCAAAGTGCCTTCAATAGAGGTGGGTAAAAGGGGGATGAAGGGAAATTGTTGAGACATTGATGGTGGGAAATGTACTCTAGTGAAGGGGTAGATGTTGGAACATCGTATGACGGAAACCCAATCATGAACAACTCTGTAATGTAATTGTGTATCTCACTGTGATTCAATTAAAAATAAATGTATAAATATTTATAAAAATAATAGAAGTATGAGCCACCATACAGAGACAGACATGGGGGCAGAGCTGCTACTGGCTCTCTCCCTGTCCCAACCACTCATGAGACACCCGGGAGTGATGGCAGGGTTCTAGCCCTGGCCTGCCACCCCTAGCAGAGCCTCACAACAAACAAGGGCGCCCCCCCCCCCACTCCATGAGGGCCTCCATTTTCCACACTGGACTTCCGCCTCGTCAGAACTCCATCCAGCAGACGAGCCTATCGCAGTCTGGCTCATCGAGATCCACCTTGCTGCAGTGTTTTTTTAATCCAGCCCAGGTATGCTGATCCAGAGACAGACATGGGGCAGAGCTGCTACTGGCTCTCCCTGTGCCCAGCCGATGATGAGATGCCCGGAGGGATGGCAGGTTCTAGCCCTGGCCTGCCACCCCAGCAGAGCCTCACAAGCCAGACGATCCCCCCACTCCATGAGGGCCTCCATTTTCCACACCCGGACTTCCCCCTCGTCAGTACTCCAACCAGCAGACCAGCCTATCACAGCCGGTTCATCAATAAATGTTGGATTTTTAGATGACTACAAGAGTTTGCTACCCGCTGACAGCAGAGCCTGGCAAGCTACCCGTGTCGTATTTGAATGCCAGATACCAGTAACAATTATAGACCTCATTCCCATGATTGATGGAATGGTTTGAGGCTCTTTATATTCCTGGAGCAAGCAGTTGCCCTTGGGCTCTACTGCATGAGGCAGGTCATATGGAGATGTTACTGGTGCCAGCTTCAGCAAATCGATGATGAATGGGAAGACAGTGATACAGTGATGAGCCACCAAAACCCTTAGCAACCAATTATACAAATCTTTATTTAGATAGTGATTGATTAGAAAAAATGTAGGGAAAGTAGAAGTGGAGAATAAGTCACAAAGTCAGGAACTGAGTCTCTTGGGTACTTTCATGATAGTGAAGGTACAGTAACTTTTTACATGAAAACCATGAAAATTGAAAGAACAGTAATGATTTTAACAATGAATCAATAGAATAAAATTAAAAATGCTTTTGAGGAAAAAAAGATATATAATAGCCACAATACAAATATTTTATTGGATAATTACTAAACAGTCAGGTATTAAGAACATACTATTGACATTTTAGAGATTAAATTATAAAGTGACTCATTAGAGAATTGAATAGTGGAATTAGAGTTCAGAAAATAAAGTCCACAATCACAGAAATTCTTAGTTCTTCAAGGAATCTTCTCAGATGTAAAGACTTGAGAAGCCTGCCTCCTGGCCTTGAAAAGAAAATTTTGAAATCTCATTAATTGCAAGCAGAAAGTCATTATCAACTATAATTCTAATAAAATTACATGGACTTTTTTCAAGATAATAAAAATTCTGAAAGGCACTCAAACTTCAAATTTAGGAAATTAGAAACGATCATTTTAAACCTGACCCATATTAATGAAAGTTCAGTGTAAACCTCATGACAAGTTTAAAAAGTAACTTTTTAAAAATAATGACCAAAAAAGCCAAATACATGGTACAAAATTGGAGGAGAGATAAAGAGGAATATGAATCTAGAAGAAAAATATCTTTCTCATTATTGCCTTAAACAGTCACTTAAACATTTATGCTATTTAAATAATTTTGTTTACAACTTAAGCTATACACATGAAGGTTTATTGCATCAGACTAAACAACATAAACTGAATCAAGTTGAGAGTACAGATTACAGAATGAAGAACATTAACCTACTGATATTGTATTATAATAATTAATCAGAATATAAAAATAATAGGTTAACTGAATACTATCCAGTGAATTAGTGGGATTTTTTTCCTGAAATAAATCCCTTCATCCTAAGCAAATATTCCACATATAGAAAAGCATAGTAGATTTTTATGTAATTGTAATAAAGGGGCCAGACTACAAACCTTTTCTCTGAAACTGACCTCTCCTTGAAAATACTTAACCCTACTCATATTCTCAAAGTTGACTCTACATTGGTGAATAAGTGTCTCAGCACCTTTTAATAATGAAAATTCTCTCTAATTTAGTATACTAATGATAAGATGCAGAAAATATAATTTTGGTATTTTTCCTTATGATCCACTCCTGGTGGCGGATCAATCAGTACTCAGCAGCCTTGGTGACAGAATCCAGGGTCTTGAATAGAGTGAGCATGTACATCTACCACTTGAGCTATCCTCTGAGTACCACAGATTTGGCACTGAAGTCTTTAGTGAAAAAAAACTTCATCATAAACAAACTGAAAAAACTCTTAAATACTGTCTTTTAACCCCTAGTAATGAAACAAATCATTTTAGTCTATTCTCTCACAACCTTGGTATAATATATATATATATATATATATATATACATATACGATATACATATATACATATATACATATATATGATATACATCTATATACATATATATATGTATATAGATATAGATATATATATATCACGATTCTCAATGTTTCTGGCCCTTATCACTAGGAACTGTGAGATCCTCCAACTGGATTCATTACATTTCTTTTTCTTCTAGATTTTTTTTTGTGTGTGTGCCACATCTGGTAATGCTCACAGTTCACTCTGGGCTCTGAGATCCCTTTTGGTGGGATTAGTGAACCATAAGTACTGTCAGGTATTGCACTTGGGTTAGCCACCTTCCCACCTACTATCTTTCCAATAATTCCAGTGGAATTATTAAAGAAAATTCCACAATTTTCTTTAATATTTCTACACTTTATCTGCTACTATAAAATTTCAGTGTATACCAAGTAAGAGACGTCAATTTTTTTTTACTACATACACTAAGTCATCACTTAACACAAAAATCAACAGGCAATTATATTAGTAAATTATATTAAAGTTAATTATAAAATTATAAATCCAATAAACCCACTAGCATAAAGTAATCTTAAGAACCACGAGAAACATTTTAGTAAACAATAATTTAAAGTAACAAAATGAATAAACTCTCATGATTGAAGTTCATTTCATCCTATACACTATCATTTCTCATTATTCCTGATATTAAAATATTATGAAATTAAATATACCTATGAAACCGAGTGTTTGAAAGTAATCAGGTACATCTAAAATTTAAAGATGTGTAACAACCCAGTGAAAAGATCTTAACTTTAGCAATATCATTCTGAGATCTATTTCCCAATAAGCAATATAATTAGTGCCTGCTAAGAGAGCAGCCATCAGGATGGGTGTGGGTGGGAAACAAGGGGTTTTGGTGGTGCTAGGGGCACATCGGGTGGTGGGAGTGGTGTTGGAATATAAAATGACTGAATTAACTGTACTATGAACAACTTTGTAAATCATGTTGTTTAAATAAAATTAATAAAAAAGCAAAAAGCACATAGGTATTATGTGTAATAGTGATATTTAAAAAGTATTTGGCCAGAGCGATGGTCCAGTGGGAAGGGCGTTTGATTACAAGAGGCCGGCCCATGCCAGCTTGAGTTCGATCCCGGCATCCCATATGGTCCCCCGAGGCACCACCAGGAGTAATTCTGAGTGCAGAGTCAGGAGAAACCCCTGAGCATTCCGGGTGTGACCCCAAAAAGGAAAAAAAAAAAAAAAAAAAAAAGTATTGAAAGTATTTATTTTCACCTATGCTAGAATTTATCATTTAATAATATTTCAATTCAAAAATTAAAGATGTAATATTACATTTCAATTCAAAAAAATTAAAGATGTCCATTACAGAAATTATAAGATATTGGAGCCAAATGTCCTTGCCAAATTAATGAACAAATAGGCAATACAAATGATTACACCAGTTTTACCAAAGTTTTTTTTTTTTTTTTTTGGGGGGTGGGGGGCATCACACCTGGCAATGCTCAGTTGTTACTTCTGGCTCTGCTCTCAGGAATTATTCCTACTGGTGCTCTGGGGACCATATGGGATGCGGGGATCGAACCTGGGTCATGGCGTACAAGGCAAATGCCCTACCCTCTGTGATGTGGCACCGGCCCCCTACCAAAACTTTTCAAATTCCTTAACTCAGAATGTCTACAATTCATATAACATTTAGTACTTACGACTTTTCCTCTGGAGAAAGAGTACCCTCTACTGCCACTATCTGGTATTGCTTATGTTTTAAATTTCCCACAAATTTCCGAAGTTGCTTGATACTGCTAGCTTCCATATCAGGCTTTAATAGTTTCTGCATTTCTCGGGAAGGAACATCCAGGGTCAAATATTAGTAAACACAATGTTCGGTTTTTTCCTCTCTTCAATTCCAACAACAGTTCGACTATGACCTGTCAAAAAATAAAGTACCAGCTGATTATGTATGCATGTTATCTGTATAGAACTAGTCATATAAATGTATTTCTATTTCTTCTCTATATAGTATGTGTGCATAACTATGGTTAGTATAAGTATATCTAGTCAATCCCTCTGACACGTATTTAGTTCTCTTCAAACCTAAAACACAGCAAGTCCTTAAACTGTAATCTTTTGGGAACAATTTTACCTTTTCAAAGGCTTTGTTACACTACCATATTTTTTACTACTACTTTCCTATTAACTTGTTATTCTTACTCAAATGAAAGGACCAGAAATTTACTTAGCATAGAACAAAAGCTTTAATGGTTATAACAAACAATAACCAAAAGAAAACTTCTATGTACTGTAGTTTAGGGATGAGGTGTAAATATTAGTGTTTATATACTGAAACAAAATAAGTAAGATATATTTCTTATGCTTGGAGCTACAAATCATTTGTTAACCAGAATTTTATTATCTCTCCAGATTCCAAACACCATTATATGCGGCTAGAAATGCAAAGCAAATAAAAACAACATTCCTGTTTTCATGGACTTTTTAGTAGCCTAATAAAATGACTGGGTATGGGTACAGTGAGAGATGGGATAACAAGATTTTAAAGCAGGTGGTCAAGTCTCACCGTAGTGAAATGAGGGTAAATATGAAAAAATATATTAAATGAACAACAAAAGTGAACCTAATGCCCTGCACATGCCAAGAATATCACCCTTAATTTAGTAACACACTGTAAAGACAAGCACAGTTCTGAAAATCAAATCACACTATATCACTGTCTTCCCGTTCATCATCAATTTGCTCGACCGGGCCCCAGTAACATCTCCATATGTCCTGTCTCATGCTAGTAGAGCCCAAGGGCATCTGCTTGCTCCAGGAACATAAAAGTGTCAAACCATTCCGAATGAGGTCTATAATTGTTACTGGTATTTGGCATATCAAATACAACACGGGTAGCTTGCCAGGCTCTGCCGTGCAGGTAGCATACTCTTGTGAAAATCAAATACATGGTCACAATTACTGTATTTCTAGCCATTCTCAGAATGATTTTTCTGAAAGCAAAAGTCAATTATTCTTACAAAGCTATAGTTATTATCTGTGATTTATACTTACCTTGGTGCTGAAGATAGATAGGAGGTTTGTATGTACATATTACTTTTTGGGAGTTCCTTCCCTCTCTGAAGAATAATAGTTCAATATCCATTCAAATAAACGAGGGTGTGTACCCAAAGGACCCGTTGACTTGTGAAAATCAACAATCCGGCACCTATATAAAATTGAAAAAAATATGATAAGAATCCTCTAGATTATTTTCATCCATGCAGTTATCTAATACAAAAAAAAATTCTTTCTTTAGAATTTTACTTTATCATTATTTTCCAATAAGAAAAAGAAAATCATAAATGAGAACCACACTTGAATTTTTAAGTTAAAAAAATTATTTTTGGGGCCATACTTCGAATGTACTTAGGGCTTACTTGTGACTGTGAGGCCAGGGATTATTCTTGTCGGTGCTCAGGACCATTGGGGGTAGCAGGGATTGAACCTGGGTCTACTGCATGTAGCACAAATGTCCTACCTTCTTACTACTACTCAGGCTCCATACTTGATTAACACACGTAAATATGATTTGAAACACAGCTTTTATTCTAGTCTAAATCGATGTACAGAATTCATTTGCTTTTGACAAGTAGTGCTGTCTAAATCCAACAGAGAAAAGGAGGTCTACCTTAAAAATCATAGAAAAACCTGGGGAGATGCTCCATACAGCTCTTCTTTGAAATTGATAATACAATACAAAACATCACCTAAGTTACGCATAAACAAATGTAAAAGAAAATACAGAGCTTATAAAACAAGGCAAGCTCTTCATCAAAGCAAAAATAAAGATGAGGGGTATTGGAGAGAGAGTGGGCAGGACTCCCGCCTTGTAGAGCCAACCTAGCACCCCAATGAGATCCCCAGGCACAGCTAGGGTGATCTCTGAGCATAGTCATGAAAGTAGAAATTTCAGACTTATGACCTCAGGCAGATGGCTTTAGGGGAGGAAATCAGGAATAAGAAGTGGCACAGATCAAATGATAAGAGCGAGCTTTTGGGAAAAATTTTTCTGAAGCAGCCAAATAATAGGAAAAAGTCAAAAGTTAAAGAAGCTTTTAAGGAGCCTGAACAATAGCATAGCAGGTAGGGCAATGCCCTTGCATGCGGCTGACCGGGGTTCAATTCCCAGCATCCCATATGGTCCTCCGAGCACCGGCAGGAGCAATTCCTGAGTGCAGAGCCAGGAGTAACCCTGAGCATTGCCGGTATGACCCAAAAGAAAAAAGAAGAAAAAAAATTAAAATGTTTTTGAAAGAGTATCCTAGGAAAGGAAGTAAAATAAACATTGAGCAGTACAGTCAACCAGGCGAACTACCTATAAAAAATCTGAGATTTAACCATAATTAGGACAAAGGATGAATGGTAGGAGACATAAGGGGAATGCAATCACAGTTATCTAAGGAAAACCAGGAAAGCACATTATTTAAAAGCAATGTAAGGGTATCTCTCTCTGAGAAACTTGACTTGGAAATATAGAACATGATAATCAATAAGTTGCTGGTATTCACGAGAAGAAAGGCAAACTAATTTTTATAAAATATCTTTGCTGAAATAAAAGTAGGGGCTGGGTATATAGGTCAAAGAAGTGGAGCACATTGCTTTCATGCAAATTCCCAACACTGCAAACCCCCTGAGCAGAATGGTGATGGGGTAGCACCATGATCAAGTGCTCAATGACTTCATTGAACCACCCGGTTGAGAATTGCCAGGGTGGATTTAGCTACTGTGAACATGACTCCCACAAACAAAAACAAGACTGAAAAGAAAAGCGATCACCTCCTAGATGTGACCATAACATTAACTTGGGTTTTAGGTACATACTTTACCCTTAGGGAGGTCAGGAGTGTATATACTTCTACAAGCTCCAATCCAGGCTTTTTGTTCCCTGTAACTTGTTATTAAGTTGACAAGCACCCTGAGGATCAAAACCTTCCTTCCAAGCATCCTCAATCATAGACTGAATTTTTTGGAATACAAGGAACTGATTACACCTAAAATTACACAATTAAAATATATCAAGATGATTACTAAATTATTGAATATCATTTAGCTATATTATATTATATCATAGAGAAACAAGATTTTAAGATTAAGAGTTAGTCCTAGCATCTCCTATACAGATTTTTCTTTTTTCAGACAGAATTTCAGCTATCTATATATTTTTTGCGGTGGCGGGTCATACCCAGCAGTGCACAAGGCTTACTCTAAGCTCTACACTCAGAGATCAATCCTGGTGGGCTTACGGGATCGTATGGGTTGTGACAGACTGAACCTACGTGTGCAAAGTAAGTGCCTTACCCACTAAACTATCTCTCCAGCCCCCCAAATTTTTAATGTTAAGATCCATTAAAGCACATCTTCTTAAAATTACTAGTTGGCCTGCTATTTATGAATTATTTCCATATGAATTATTTCACTATGAGATGACAAGTTCCAGTACCATATTTCACATACCTTTGAAGCAGTCAGCATAAGCGTCATTTTGTAGTAATGATGAAAGCAGCATTTGGAAGTTTCTGTAACCACAACCCCAGCCTTTGTCACCAAATGATGAATGAAAGTGATCCACTGCTGCAGAAAGCCACACGCCTCCACATCTGTGGCAGCATTCTGATAATATCTATAAAGAGCTTCCAATAATTCCTAAAGCAGAAAAGAGATTTTAGAGGACTAAGCGGGCTGTTCTTGAGGCTCTCTCGTATTTCTAATAGCAATCTCTCCCTCAAGCTCTACAACAAAATCCTAATTCGATCTTCCTTATGTTCTTGCTGCTATACTCTTAGTTCACGTTTCCTTGTAATTACTCTGCATAGTTTTCCAACACTAGCATACTAGTATCACTTGTATCACTTGTCTTCCCTGTTGTTCATGGATTTGCTTGAGCTGGCACCAGTAACATCTCCTTAAGTCTTGTTGCCAGCAAATGTACCCCAGGGGCATCTGCTTGCTTCAGGAAACCATTCCTTCAGGTCATGGGAATAAGGTCTATAATTGTTACTGATTTTTTGGCATATCAAATAAAACAGAGGTATCTTGCCAGGTTTTGCCGTGTAAGTGGTATTACTAGCATACTAGTAATAACATCAAATTGAGACTATCTCTCATATCCGCATCTGCAGGGAACCACATGCTGAATTAATGTTCTTTTCTCCATCTTATTTAATATACTGCTGAAGAAACACTCTCTGAAGCTTAGTTCCAATTAATTTGTTCCCTACAAAATGACTTCAACAGCTTCCCATTACCCATGGAACATTAATCCATATTATGATGAAGCCACAGCCAGCTATTCTTTAAGTTACATTATTTCAAATCATTCTTCCACAATTTTGGTAGTGAAGTGATTTAACTGAACGATAGCGTCACGGAGTACCAATACTATTCCATGGAGTTTTCATTTAATTTCGTATTTATTCAACTTTTTGCCCATATATTTATGTAATTCCAGTATTTACTTAACTCTTTTTATGGCTAACTGCTCAGAGTACAAAGACAAATGTGTCAACATTTCTTGAAATTTCAAGGACGTATACAATATCTCATTTATGTTGCATACATTCTACAACATAAATACATAAAAGAGGTACTTAGGGTACAACTGATCTCTTTCCTCATCCTGGTGAACTTTTCCTTACATTTTGAAACCACACAAATCCCCAATGAAAAGCGCTACCAACTGTTTACTAAGATCTTTTTATGATTCTAAGACCCTAAAAAAAAAGGTGATCTTTTCTGAACACTAATAATTATTAAATTTTTTGTAAGCAAGTGAATACATATTAGGAACTAGACATATTCTGTCATGGCAGAAATCCAGTTTTTTGGCACATATTACTGCACAAAATGCTATTAAGTTCACAGTTTTATTTGGACAGCTCACACAGTCAGGAGGCACTAAAAGCGAAATCAGTCCCTAAATATTTTAAGTGAAGGGCATCGTACAGAAACAGTGGGTTCTGCCTTTAAGGCTGAGACAGGAAGTCAAACAAGTAGAGTTGCAGATTTCTCTAGTACCATGAAGTAGAAAAATAAAGATCATAATCATTTTAAGGAACCTGAAAAAATAAAAATTCTTGCTATATAAATTATTAGAGCATGGAAAGGATGTCCTAGAAATTCAGAGAAGTTGAAAATGGGTTCAGTACCATAGACTGATGAAGAGACAAACTTCAAGAATGCAGAGAATCCCCCACCTCAACCCCTGGGCAAGAAAAAGAAAGCAATGCACAACCTAGTACACTCATATATTTATTAACATTTGCACCTCAGTTTGGGCAATACTATCCTAGTAATAATACCAAAACTCATTTTTTGGGAGGCAGGAGGCGCCACACCCAGTGGTGCTCAGAGTTTACTCTTGGTTCTGGGGTTTTGCAATACAAGTGTTCTGCCCCCTCTCTCTCAGGCCTCACAAAAACAATTTTTTAAAATTTATTGTCATCTAAAATTGACGGTTTTGCCTGACCGATGTTGCTGCTGTCCCAAAACTCCAAACAGGATTGGACCACCGTCTCCTTACAGTGCAAAAAATCTACTTCACACAATGGGAGAGAAAAGGCTGCAAAAGTTTAAGAAGAGAACTCCCAGAAGGACCACCAACTGGGAACTCTTTGGCAGCACTGCGGCAGCATGGGAGGATACCATCATTGAGGACATCGATGAATAATACAACCGACTAGTTCAGCACCTCCATGATTGTGCAAAGAATGCGGAGAGAGAGAAAGACACAAAAGGACACCTGCCTTCAAAAACCCCTCCGAGCTCATTCGCCAATGCGCCAAGGTGCGAGCCTCAGGCTGACCAAATGCTAACGTCCAAGCTTGCAAAGGAAGCAGAGAAGCGATAAAGGAAGACCACAAAGAGATTAGAGCAGAAATACTGGAAGATACAGCAGAAGCCGGGAAAAGCATTTGCAACACCTGCCTGTCCTTCGCCAACTGTAAGACCAAGATGACTGCCCTCCAACATCCTGATGGATCTATCACATCTTCGAGAAAGGCAATGGAGAAGATTATCCATGACTTCTACTCAGATCTCTTTGATAGCCATGTCCACCTGCCTGCCCACATACCAAATTCCACAGGATGGATATGTCGTTCCCAACGTTCTCCCCTTCTGAAATCCAACATGCCATTTCATCAGTAAAGAAGGGAACAGCACCCGGCCCAGACATAGTCAGACCCCAACACCTGAAGAATCTGCCTTCAGTACTCATCAATACACTGGATCGGCTCTTCACACGCTACCTGTCTGAATGCAAGGTTCCCTCCCATTGGAAAACTAGCAGGACAGTTCTACTGTTCAAGGGAGACATCCGCGACATTGGCAACTATAGGTCCATCTGCCTGTTGTCTGTCATCTAAAAAGTTGTTCACTCAAGTCATCCTGAACAGGATTGCCAGAACATTAAGATGAAGGTCAACCATGCGAGCAACCAGGCTTCTGAAAAGGATTCAGCACAATCAACCATATCCACATGGTAACCAAGCTCAATGAAGTGTGTAGGGAGTTCAGGATGCCACTCTGTCTCACATTCATTGATTTAAAGAAAGCCTTTGATTCTGTGGAGACTGAAACAGTCATTGAAGCCCTAGCCAAACAGGGTGTTCAAAACCTATACATCAAGATCCTTCATGAGCTATATTATGGGTTCAAAACCAGGATTTCACCGTTCTACAAAGAAGTGATCATCAATGTCAAAAGTGGGATTTGGCAGGGTGATATCATTTCACCAAAACTCTTCAGCACCACTCTTGAGAACATCATGCGACAATTAGAATGGGAAGGAATGGGAGGGCGAAGACAGACAGTAGGCATAAACCACCATCGCTTCGCTGATGACATCGCTCTAATAACACCAAAGATTAGCCAAGTGGCACAAATGCTGGCTGACTTTGACCGAGAATGTGGAAAGATAGGTCTACAGCTGAATCTCAGCAAAACTATGTTCATGAAAAATGAACTAGTTCCAGAGGCCCCATTCACTCTCAATGGAACAAACAACTCTGAATGCAGGAGTTATGCGTAGCTAAGTTGAGAACTCAACATGATGAACGACCTAAAACCTGAGTTGCGTATGAGGAAGAGAGAGTAGCATGAAATGCCTTCAAAAAGCATCGAAGAAATAGCTAAAAAGACAAAGAACCTGCGGCTCCGTGGCACATCTCTTCAACTCCAACATTCTCCCTGCATTAACATATGTCTCAGAGACCTGGGCCATACGAAAGCAGGATGAGAATACTATTCGAGTCTCCCAAAGAGGAATCAAAAGAGCTATGCTTGGAATATCACACCTCACTCCAAGTGAAAGAAGGAATCCGGATCTCCAACATCCCGTCGCTGTTCCAGAGTCAGGGACACCGTCTGTCTAGTTTGTCAAGGCATCGAAAATCAGATGGGCTGGACATGTAATGCAATTTGGAGACGACCGCTGGACTAGAGCCATTACCGACTGGATCCCACGGGATGTCAAAAGATCATGTGGCTGCCCACCTACAAGAGGGTCAGACTTCTTCGTCAAGACCCTGAACGAACGGTTTGAGGCTCTTTGTATTCCTGAAGCAACCAGATGCCATTGGGCTACACTGGCACGTGATAGGGTCAAGTGGAAATGTTACTGGCGCCCGCTCAAGGAAATCAATGCATAACGGGATGTCAATTGATCAAGTGATTATAACACCATGAGACATATAATTACAAAGATGTTCATGATTGGGTTTCGGTCACACGGTGTTCCAGCACCCATCCCTCCACCAGTGAACATTTCTCACTACCAGTGTCCGCAGATTCTCACCCCCTACCCCCCCCCAGCCTCCAGCGCAGGTGCTTTTCCTCAACTCTCTCTCTATGTCTCTCTCTGTCTATCTCTCTCAAACTTTTCTTCTAATGAGATAATTTATATTCTTTGCCATCAAAATCTCATTAAATTCCCAAAATAAACATCTGTTGTTAAATTACATTCCATTGTTAACATTATGATGAGAACCTCTAAATGATAGTTATTCCATTACAGAAACAAAATCTTTGCCCCTGAATTAATCAAATATTTTTAAATGGAAACATGCCTTAATTCTATTATTTAAAATTATATACACATGATTTTACAGCAATTCTACAATATGTACACGTATAGTAGCGGATGATCTAAACATTTTAAATATTTTTCTCTGTATGCTCTAATCAGTAATATTTCTGCTGGGATATCCTATCTCAATGAAATATTTTACGTAAAGACCCCTAAAGGAACAGAAAAAGATGTGAAATATAATACTACAAATAAATGCCATAAAGATTTGCTACGTGATACAGGGTTAAAGAAATACATTTATGATTTCAAAGATGGGGAGTGAGGGTTACAACAACATATCTAATAATAAAAGAAGAGGCAGAGAAATTTGATTATAATCAAATGTGAAATTGATACCATATACACAATGCTATACAAACTACAAACTTCTTTTTTTTTGCTGGGGGAACCCACACATGTTCTATTCAAGGCTTAATCTGGTTCTGGATTTTATATATAAAATTAGGGGCTGGAGAGATAGTACAGCAGATAGGGGTACTTCCTTGCACACAACTTACCTGGGTTTGATCCCAGGCACCAGTTATGGTTGCCTAAATATGACTATCACTGGGCATAATCCAAAAACAAAACTAAATTTATGAAATTCAGGGCCAGGAATGTAGTTCAGGGGGGGAAAGTGTTGGATTAAAGGCTTAGCTAGTTTGGGAACTTTGCTGTTTTACCTACTCTCAGCTTAATCTACTTACACGAATACAAGTGGCAGGAGTGAGTATCCATGCTTATCCCAGATCTTAGGGTAAAGCTTTTATTATTTCCCCATTGAGATGCTTGCTGTGAGCTTGTGATGGCTGGCTTTCATTATTTGAGAGAGTTTCCTTCAGTTTCCATTTATTGAGACTTTATGATGAATGCATGCTGATATTGTCAAATAATTTCTTTGCATCTCTTGATAGCATCATAAAGTTTTTATCTTTTCATTTATTTATATGGTGTACTATGTTGGTTGACTTGTGATTGTTAAACTATCCTTGCATCCTGGGATGAATCCTATTTGGTCATGGTGTATAATCTTTTGATGAGTTGTTGGATTCTACTTCCTAGCATGTTGGATGACAGGTTTAGCTAATCTGGGAGCTTTGCTGTTTTACCCTCTCACAGCTTAATCTACTTACAATTTAGAAACAACTTACAACTAAAAACAACAAACTTTTAAACAACAAATCTTTGTAAATCTTGTAAATCTACTTACAACTCCTCTTTATACCCACTGCACCCAGCATGGGACAGTTAGAATTTACCAGAAGACTACCACTCTGGCTGCGTTGAGACTATCTTTAAGATTATAGGAAGGATCATACTAGTTTGCCCTCACGCAAGCAAGTGTGATCCTTTCAGTATACGGAGAACCAGATATTCAGAATGACCCTGGTGCAGACAATAAAGAAGAAGGACCTTGTGGGTACCGTCTCCGTTTACATGAAGCCCATGAAATAAAGATGTATTACTTTATATCACCCCCCTCTCTCCAGTGTTTTATATAAGAGATAATCTCTGAGGAAGGTATTAGTGCTTGGCTTAATCCTCTATTTATACCTATAATAAGGTGTGGGCACCACCTTTCTACAAGCTGTTTAGGGTTCTTTGTTGAGAAGACACTCTCTGTCAACAGATAGGATTACTTTTGGTGTATATAAGGGGACTGACTTGAGGCCCCTTCTCCCTTTTTCCTTTACCCTTCTTTTGGGTAGGACTCCTCCCCAGTGAGATCCTCTCACTTGGGTGGGAGACTTGGGCTCTCTAGTATGGTCTAAGTACTGACCAGAATTAGAGTTCTTTCATAATACTGGATTGCAGTGGTACAGCTTTTGTACTATTAAAAGTCCTTTTCGAACTGCACTGGACTCATGAGTTTTCATCCATTCCCGGGCTCGGAGGCAGAAGAGAACTTCTGTCCTGATACTGTTGGGGACCCCAGTGGCTCCCCTGACAGGAAAGCACCTGCTTTGCATGAGTGAGGCTCTGCATCTGAGAACCAGCACCATAACTAAGTAAATATCGAGTGCCAGAGAGATAGTAGAGTGGTTAAGGTGTCTGCCTTCCATGCCGCAAACACCAAGTGTGGCGCAAAACACACACCTCAAAAAAATTAGCTTCACCTGTTTATTTTAATTTTTTCTAATATCGCTACTGGAAATACAAAATTAGTATGTTGATCACAACAAAACTATTATTAAAGATTCCTTTTAGATCAAATATACCAATACAATACAAAAAGTGAGTAACTCTTTTGTTTTCTGGGTCACATCCGATAAAGCTCAAGATGCCATTTGATGCTGGGACTAACCACAGCAAGGGAAACACCTTACCTACCACAGTCTCTCTCCACCCTAA
Source organism: Cryptotis parvus (assembly GCA_021461705.1). Lineage (NCBI taxonomy): Eukaryota > Metazoa > Chordata > Mammalia > Eulipotyphla > Soricidae > Cryptotis > Cryptotis parvus. The sequence continues at coordinate 16,294 of JAJIBD010021425.1, forward strand.
AAGTCAATTATTTGGAATCACTGTATCACTGTATCACTGTCTTCCCGTTTGCTCGAGCCGGGCACAAGCAACATCTCCATATGACCTGTCTTATGCAAGTAGAGCCCAAGAGCACCTGCTTGCTCCAGGAACATAAAGAGCCTCAAAACCATTCCATTAGGTCCATGGGAATGAGGTCTATAATTGTTACTGGTATCTGGCATATCAAATACAACACGGGTAGCTTGCCAGGCTCTGCCGTAATTATTTGGAAACAATTCCCCCAAAGACCAGAAGTTGAACTCCCATTTGACCCAGCCATACCACTCCTGGGAATCTACTCTGGGAAACCAAAAATACGCAGCAGAAACACCATCCCTACTTTTATGTTCATAGCAGCATTATTCACAATAGCCAGAATCTGAAAGCAACCAGAGTGCCCAAAAATCAATGACTGGATAAAAAGCTTTGGTACATGTACACAATGGAATACTATGCAGCTGTTAGGAAAAATGAAGTTATAAAATTTGCCTATAAATGGATGGACATGGAGAAGATTATGTTGAGTGAAATTAGCCAGAAGGAGAGAGACAGATACAGAATGACTGCATTTATCTGCATAACATAAATATATATGTACATATTATGATACCAATATCCAAGGTCAAGTGAAACATATATCAGGAGGTCTTGTCAAAGGTGGAAATTATCACAAACGTGTGGGAGTCAGTGGCTAGGTAAGACAGAAAATGGAACAGTGTGCTAACAATTGTCGAGGGTACTAATGCCAACCTAGAACTGAGCAGTAAATAGATGCAAAAAGATACACATGACAACCCTTTAATGCATGTTCTGTAATCCATAGTCTGGAGGGAAAGGAAAAGAGAAAGAGAGAGAAATGGAAAGAAATAAAGAACCTGCCATGGAGGAGGGCTGGGAGAGGGGGAGGGAACCGGGATGTTGGTGGTGGGAGATGGGCACTGGTGGCGGAATGGGTGCTGGAACACTGTATGACCAAAACCCAAATATGAACTTTTTAATTGTATATCTTTGTAATTGTAAAAATAAGAAAATTTAAAAAAAAATTTAAATGTTTCCAAGAACACATCTAAAGTAATTCTGAACAACTTCATCTAAAATTAAATGCTCTATAACTAAATGATTTAAGTTTACTAAATCAATTCTTATTAGTGGTTACTTCCAATCCAAATAATGTTAAAACTAAAATGCTGATATTTAAGTACTCACCGGAAGTTTTCGCTTTTCCATCATCAATACCAACAGCCAATGATTCCATCATATCAGCTTTTCTTCTATGAAATTCAGACGGCTGCATTCTCCCCCCGATTGACTTCTAGCTCCATATTTCGTAGTTGTTGTTGTTTATATCCTCCTGAATTATCTAAGCCATACTGCCTCTAGTGTACATAAAAGCAAATAACTTCATTTTTATGTCCTTTTCATGCAAGGATGAAAACTTACCATTTTTAAAAAATGTATTTGGAAACATTCTGGTGTATAGACTTCTTATAAAAGTAAAATTAAAAGATTTTTATGGAAAAAATTCCTTTGGATTTTTAAAAATATCCTGTCTCTAAAAATATGACATTGGTGAGAGATTAGCTCTCTAAACATCTCATCAACTAACTCAGAAAATTACATAACAATCTCCCTTACATTTAGGATATTTTTGTTCTGCTAACACTCAAAATTTCCTAAAACAAATAAATCCAACTAGTTTACCCCTCTCAATCCTGGTGAAAAAAAATAATTTGTAAATACGTTAATTTCCAATGATTAAATCCGCCAAGTTAGATACCCCCAAAGTGTGTCCCAAGGATTAATGCCCATGTGTGACGGATTTGAAGAAAAAATGTAAAAGGTTGTTTAAGGACTCCTCTAAGAGCCTCTGCATCTGCTCTGGATTGCCTCCTGCAAATCACTTCATAGATAAAGGGGGTAGTCTAAATGTGCCAGTTTATCTGACCATGTATTCTGTACTAGCTGGTATAAATATTCTCTCACACTACCACAATCATCGTGGACTAGCTAGATCTTACCAGCATATTTGCCTGGCCACGTTGGATTCTCAAAGTACTTAGACCAGAGAGAAATGCTGTTTGCCTCCAAGCAAGCAAGCATGGCTCCCTGATAGCTCAAAGGCAACTAAAATACAAAACTACCATGAAGTAGACGAGACTTGTGAAAGCCTGGAGAAATATTTAACTGGTGCTAGTATTAGTCTTTGGTACAGAAACATGCCATCTCAGAAACCCCCTTCTCTACCCTAAAAAGGCTTTTCCAGGTAGATCAAGGCTCAAGACATTAGCATATAAAAGGGCCTAGGTGAGGGGCTGGGAGAAACTGCCTGAGGGCAATTGACCCTCCCTGCTTTCCATAATAGTGGGAGGGATGTCTGAGTTGCAGGGGTATAAAACTAGCCTATAAAACTAGGGGTATAAAACTAGCTTCCTCTCTCGCTCTCTTTTTTGGCCTCTCTCTTGTGAGCTTGCACCCTTCTTGGGTGTCTTGTCTTTGTCTCCTCTTTACAGGGCCTTAACACGTGGTGGCCGCCATTTTGGCCTACACGTGGCTGGGGTTCTAGCCAGGAATCCTAAGCACAGGGTTTTTCCTATTGTTGATTTGTATGCCTGAACCTGTGATAAGTAAAGCCTTTTAAAACTGCATTGGATTCCTGAGTCTTCCGGGAGGTAGAAGGGAACTTCGCTTCCCAGCACTGTTGGGGACCCCAGCGGCTTCCCCCCACAAAAGGCAAAAATAAATCTGGGAAAATCGATAAGTATACTAACATGGTTAATTAAATTCCACCCATCCCCCTTTTTTTTGAGGAGGGGCTTTTCCCAAAAAAAATGCTCTTGGGACTCATGAGATAACACCTATAATACTCAGCCAACAAAGCAGGATGTTTCAATGCTAGAACAATGCTGTCCTCAGAGACACTGGCCACCACCGGATCACCTCAGCTGTGCTATGTGTGGGGCACCAGTGACACTGAGAGCTTAAGGAGTCATGAAGTGTTAGGATTGAAGTTGGGACTTCCTGCATTCCTGCGTTATCTCCCAGTCTCTTATCTCTTTCAATAGAATCATAAAATATTTTAATACAATTTCCTATTAACACACAGAAAAAGATTATTTAAAAAAAAGTATAAGCATTATTAGTATACTATAGTCCATAGCAAATAAAAAATAGCAAAAATATCTATTAAAAATCTACAATAAAATTTAAAAAAAATCTAAACGCAGGATTAGATAGGTAGTTCTATGGGCTGAGGATACGGGAGGCTAAAGTTCAATCCCTGCCTGGTGCAATGTCCCCTGAGTACACTACAGTGTAGCACAAGCCAGCAGTAGTCCCTGAGTATCACTGGTGACTCAAAAATAAAAACAGAATTTAGTGCATCAATGCAGTAATAAGGGCTAGAGAAGCGGTATAGGGGATCAGGCACTTGCCTTGTATGCGACTAACCCTCTTTCAATCCTCAGCACGGCATATGGTCCCCAACCATTGCCAGGGAATGATCCCTGAGCAGAGACAAGAGTAAGCCTTAACACTTATGGGTGTGCCCCAGCCGTGTTCCCCCAGTCAAGTAATGAAATCTAGTTCAATGTATACCCATGTAATATACATGGAAGTCTCAAAAATCATCAAAAAGCACTTTCCGTTAAAAATGTCTTTGTCTAAATGCTAGAAACTTCATCACTAAAGTATTTTAGAACCAGAGAGGAACAGTTATTGTTTTCCTTTAGAATCAAACCTTAAAATTCTGGGCCTATTTCCATAAACATTATATAATTTAAAACCCAAGCTTTGTTGTACAATACTGACTGAATCTGAAGAAATTAAATTAGTAAGCACTCTTTCCTTTATTTCTTTATCTCTTGTTAGAGCCAATTAAGAACATTTTCTTGGGATTGTGACAATTTTTGAGAAATATAGAAATGCTTATTCTAAAGTGAACACTTATGGCTATTTTTGGGTAAACAATATGGACATTCCTCCAAAAACTAGAAATTGAGCTTCGATTTGACCCACACATACCACTTCTAAAAATATACCCTGGGAGAAAAGGGGACTCTCATACACTGTTGGTGGGAATGTCGACTTGTACAACCTTTCTGGAAAACAATATGGACATTCCTCCAAAGACTAGAAATTGAGCTCCCCTTTGACCCAGCCATACCGCCTCCTGGGAATATACCCTGGAAAGCCAAAACGCACAGCGGAAACACAATCCGCACTTTTATTTTCATAGCAGCACTGTTCACAATAGCCAAAACCTGGAAACAACCAGTATGCCCGAGAACTGAGGACTGGATAAAAGAAACTGTGGTACATCTACACAATGGAATACTACGCAGCTGTCAGAAAAAATGAAGTTATGAAATTTTGCTATAAATGGATGGATATGGAAAGAATCATGTTGAGTGAAATTAGTCAGAAGGAAAGGGAGAGACATAGAATGACTGCATTTATTTGCATGGCATAAATATACTAGGTGATCTTACCAAAAGTGGAAATTACCACAAGCGTGTGGGAGTCAGGAGGTTGGTTTAGATAGAGAAGGGAACATGAGTGAATAAATGTCTAAAGTTCTGATGCTAACATAGAACTGAGCATTAAAGACAGACAAAAAATGCAAATGATGGCTTCTAAGTGTATCGTAGTGCAACCCACAATGTGTGGGAGAAGGAGGAGAGAGAGAGGGAGAGGAGAGGAGATAAAGAACCTGCCATTTAGCCGGGATGTGGGAGAGGGGAGGGAATTGGGGACATGGGTGGTGGCTGAGGGGCACTGGTGGAGGGCGGGGTGCTGGAACACTGTGTGACCGAAACCCCCAAGCGTGAACAACGTTGTAATTGTATATCTCACGGTGGTATAATAAAATGTTAAAAAAAAAATATATACCCTGGGAGAGGAAAAACAGCAGAAACACCATCTATACTTCTATGTTCATAGCAGCACTATTCACAATAGCCAGAATCTGGAAACAACTTGAGTGCCTGAGAACAGATGACTGGATAAAAAAATTGTGGTATAACTACACAATTGAATACTACACAGCTGTTAGGAAAAATGAAGTCATGAAATTTGCCTATAAATGGATGGACATGGAGAAGATCATGCTAAGTGAAATTAGCCAGAGGGAAAAGACAGATATAGAATGACTGCATTTATTTGAGGGATATAATAAAAAAAAAATAGCATGTACCAGTATCCAAGGCCAGACAAAACATGGATCAGGAGGTCTTATCAATGGGTGGAACCTACTGCAAATGTGTGAGAGTAATTATAATTATTGTAAATGATAATACCAGCCTAGAGCTGAGCATTGAAAGTAAACAAAAGGATATACGTAGTAATCTTAAAATGTATGTAAGAGAAGAGAGAGAGAAAGAGAGAGAGAGAGAGGGGGTAAGGAGGCAAAGTGCCTGCCATAGAGGCAGGCTAGGGTGGCGGGGAGAATCGGGACATTGGTGGTAGGAAATGGGCAGTGGTGTAGGCATGGGTGCTGGACTGAAACCCAAATATGAACATCTTTGCAATAGTATATCTCACAGTGGTATAATAAAAAAATTGAAAAAAAAATAAATGGTGGCCGTTAAAACTATAAAAAGTAAATGTAATGGGCCAGAGCAATAGTACAGTGGATAGGGCATTTGTCTTGCACGTGGCTGACATGGGTTGCTTCGATGTTTGGCATCTCATATAGTCCTCAGGAGTGATTCCTGAGTGCAGAGTAAGGACCAATGGCTGAGCATTGCAACACATGACCCAAAAAACAAAACAAACAAACAAACAAAAAAAACCTCAAAAACAGAAAAAAAAAAAACCATGTAATACCTTATGGGCATTCCTTTGTATATTAACAGGGACAAAAATAGCAGATTGCTTAAGTAGCTTTCCCAAATTAAAATTAATTTTACCCTCTTACCTGCAGCTTCTGAAATTCTTCCATTTCTTTACGTGATTCTTCAGATCTCCTTTTCCTGTCTTCTTCTTCTTGAAGCTGATGAGCCAACTGCAGATCACTAGAACATGGGACTCTATCCATGCCTGTTTGGTAATTTTAATATTTAAATAAAATAACTACAACAAAGGCTTATTTTTTTGTGTTAATACCTATTTTTAAAACAGTCAATGTTGCTATTCTGTTATTTATTCATGACTGTGATACCACAGGAACACTGAACACTAATCTGAATAAACTTAGCTCTCCTTCTGCAAGGGTCGTAATCTACATTTCTATCACTAACATTCACAGAGCACTTAAACTCTGGAAAGCACTTCTCAAATAATTATCCAATTCAAATCTCAACAACCACATATAGTAGAGAAGAGGCTACTAAAGAGAAATTAAATAACACCGTTCTATTGACATAACTAAAGCAGATTGGTCTTAAGAGAAATAGTGTGTGGAGGGAAGAAAATGATAGAACCAAAAATGTGTACTTGCAAAGCACAGGTCTCTGGCCCTAAATAAACACTACAACTGCAGTACCTAACCCTCTTTCCTCTCTGCTTAGTGTCATGTAAATGCATTAGTAATTTCTAACCAGTAGCTTGTCTCCTTTCCATCCCTATTTAATGACTTTATTCGTTCTTTCCTTTTCAGATCTCTTACTCTCTTACATCTTTACATTTGTTCCCATTTACAAAGTTGTGTAACATTGTCGATAAAGAGTTAAAGCTAGATTAGGAGTCTTTAAAAGGACATATTTTAAGGCAACTGTTTTTCTATAGCTACATCCAAATCAGATGTATCCTATAAAGCTGAAACAGACAATTTCATTTTTTTAAATCATAAACACACCTTGTCCAAAGCTGCTTTCTTCCAAATGCAAGTCCACATGTTCCTGGAGAATGTGGTAATTTGTACAGAGGAGTCCACACATAGGGCAGTCATATAGTGGCTGATCACAGTCTGTTATTGAGAGATAGTTTAAATTGATTTTACTGTTTACTCTTTTATGCTTTCATCCCAATCATCTACCAACTTTATTTTTTAAAAATAAAAGCGCTTCAGGGCTTGATTTAACTACCTTTAAGATCAAATACTTAGTGTAAGTAGGAAGCTCACTTAGACCTTAATGAAACAAAATATTAATAAAAGTATTCAGATCTGTAGATGACTCAAGAAACGTTTAAAGAAAAATCAAAAAGGTAGGCAGATGCCTGCCTAGATGTGGATTTGTAAGGGGTTAATGTCTCAGCACCCTCTAAATTGTATTTCAAAATGAAGGATTTTACCCTTTCACCTAAGGACACACAAGACAGCTACCAGACCCCAGATGCCTTTAAGCAGAAAGAAAGAGAATATCCACTGTCGTGGAATAGGGAAAGCACTTCCACTCATAGAAACAAGACTTGACAGGCTGTGAACCTCCACCTCTTGGTGAGAAAATGGCAGTAGGCTAGAGAAGGAACCAGTATGGCAATAATAGTTGGAAATGGTCACTCTGGACAAGAAATGAGTGCTGCAAGTAGGTAAGGGGATATATATGATAAACTTTCATTATTTGTATTGCAAACCATAATGCTTAAAAAGGGGCAGGGGGACGAGAGAAGAATGTGAGGCAGAGATTGGGAAAGGGAGGGAAACTGTGGACACTGGTGGTGGGATACATACACTGGTGAAGGGATGGGTGATAGAACATGTTATGGCTGAAATCCTATCACGAACAACTTTGCATCTGTATATCTCACTGTGATTTAATTAAAACACATAAAAATTAAAACAGGGCTGGAGTGGTAGCCCAGCGGGTAGGGTGTTTGCCTTGCATGCAGCTGACCTGGGTCCGACCCCCCAGCATGCCATTCCGTCCCCAAGCACCGCTCGGAGCGGTTCCTGAGTGCAGAGCCAGGACTTACCCTGAGCATCGCTGGGCGGACTCAAAAAAGCAAAAAAAAAATTTTAAAAAGGACCATTCTTGTATAACCAATATAGGTCCAATGATGCATTTATGAACTTTCTCATGAAGAACAGAATCATAAAATATTCAATTAAAACCACAAAAGGTAGAAACAAAGGACAACAGTACAAAACAGTTACACATGATAGCTAATTAATCCAAATGCAGCAATAATCATTTTAAATCTCAACGTCTAAATACACCAACTAAAAGACAGACTATAAGAGAGAATTTATAAAAACAAGAGCTGCCTATATGCTGTCTATAATCTCCTTTAAATATAAATGTACATGGATTAAAAGTAAAGGTATATTGGGTTTAAGAGACAGTACAGTGGTACTAGCTTCCTGGCTCCACAATCCACCAAGCCTCACTGGGTGTAGTTCCGAAGGCTTCCTCACCTCCAGTACCAGGTTAGTTGCTAGTGTTAGATGCGGTTGTTAGATGCTCTTATCTTCCAGTCTCCTGGAGATGCTCCTAGTACCCACTTGGGTGGCTCAGGTATGTCTAGTAGCACAGAGCCAAGCAGCATTGAGTTTTTGGCCCTTGTACTAAACCACAGGCCACTGGCCTCAAAGGTGGTGCTCTTCTTCCTCCTCCGCCACTTAATGAGAACTGCTCAGGACACCCTCCCCACCCTACCAAAAATTGTTTAAGTACAGAGAAAGTATGTATATGCAAATGTCCAACACTATATATTAAGTTAAAATGGAATGAGGTCCTACACATATAACCCAATGGCCCACATCAGCAACACTGAGAGTATCATATGTTGTTAAAGACATTGTTAAAGATATGGAACAAGAATTCCTCTCTTTCACTACCACCAGGATGCAAAATGGTACAGCTACTTTGGAAGAAGTTAGCATTTTACACAAGTAAATGTTCTATTAGCACAGGATGAAGTCATCGCTCTCCTTGGAACTTATAGAGGAACTGAAAAACTTCTTTTCATAGGAAACCTGTGCAAGATACTTAAAGCAGTGTTATTAATAAATAATGAAAAGCCAAGCTCCAGAAAACATTTTAAAAGTACTTAGGTGGGGGCTGGAGTGATAGCACAGCGGGTAGGGCGTTTGCTTTGCAAGAGGCCCATCTGGGTTCAATCCCGGCATCCAATATGGTCCCCCAAGCACTGCCAGGAGTAATTCCTGAGTGCAGAGCCAGGAGTAATCCCTGAGCATCACTGGGTGTAACCCAAAAAACAAACAAAGAAAAGTACTTAGGTGGAAAAAAGTATGTCCAAAATACACTAACAATTCCTAACACTCAAAATATAAGATACTCAATTCTAAATTGGTATATTCCAACAAAAGAACATCAATATACAGTTGAAAGGAAAAACAATTTAACTATAGAGGAGTTCAACAATTTCCTCTCAATAGAGGAACTGAAGAACTGATAAGTAGGAAGTCAGTAAGAGTATAGATTGAACATCGGAAGAGAATATGATTGACAAATATAGAACACTACATCCTAAAACCATAATCCTAAACCTAGAATGTATGGAACAGCCAGCAGGTCAGACCATAAAACAAAGTTCAACAAAATTTAAAAAAACAAGTTATACAGTGAATTTCTGCATCATAATGGAATAAAACTAGAACTCAGAAAAGGAGAACTCCATTAGGCTGGTGAGTAAAAGAATGCCCTCTTTAAACTTCTTTAAGCCTATTTCTTTGCAGAAAGCTGCTAAAATTACTTGCAGTACATTGGACATACTTATTAGCTACATCAAAATTATTTCCACTATTGCAACTTCATATTTGAAAAAGGCGAACAATATTTTAAGCATAAACAATATAAAAAATACATCTATGTCAATGAATCACAAACCAATTTATAGGACACTACATACTAAATCCCACCCACACAGCAGAGCCTGCCAAGCTACCCGTGTCGTATTCGACATGCCAAATACCCGTAACAATTATAGACCTCATTCCCATGACCTGATGGAATGGTTTGAGGCTCTTTATTTTCCTGGAGTAGGCAGATGCCCTTGGGCTATCTCGCATGTGACAGGACATATTGAGATGTTACTGGTGCCCGCTCGAGTAAATCGATGATCTACAGGAAGTCAAGTGATCAAGTGACATACTAAAAACTGAGACAACTTATAAAATGAGAACCTTACCTTCTAAGGGAGTGTCTAGGAGATCGGCATGATTTGTTTTCATATGAATTTCCATATCTTTACTGCAGTCTTCTATTTTTCCACAGAACGGACATTCCGGTGGACTATACATTGTTCCAAGTTTTTCCTTACTTTTTGAGAATTTCTTAGATTCGGTTATGTTTTCAGAATAAACGGCTTTATGCTTTAAAGTACCATCCTTAGGCAAGATCTGAACTGATATTTTTGCATGATTAGATGCACAAGCTGAATGATTACTTGAATTAACCTCCAGTCTGCATTGAAGGGCATCACCCTTGTTATCTGATGTTCCATACTGCACAGTACTATTTATCGCCTCATAGCTTCTTTCCAGTTCATGTTGCTCAAAGTGAGCAGTTTCAATATGAAAACACATTTCTTCATAATTTATACCTGATAATTTGCAAAATGGACATGTAACTGCATTTTCCATGTGAGCGATTAGGAGGTGAGTTTTTATGTCCGATTCTGAGTTTACTGTTTCACCACAAATATCACAAGAAAACATGGCATACTAAGTAGCTAGAAAAGAAAACAAAACGCAGTTATGGTCTGGAAAACAGGATTTAAAGAACAATAAAATACATTTTATAAAATGATTTGGTACATAGATTTGTTATTTCACACTGGATTATTTAGATGAACAAGTCTTCAGTTTACTTTCTTTCTCAAAACTAGCAGCTTATGGAATAAATCTCAGTATATCGCTAATGAAGGAAATAACTGAAATCAATTTGCTTCGAGTGGGCGCCAGTAACATCTCCATTCATTGGGAATAAGGTTTATTATTTTTACTGTTTTTGGCATATTGAATACACCACAGGTAGCTTGCCAGGCTCTGCCGTAGCTCTGGGTTCATCCCAGGTGCTCAGGGGGCCCAGTCTTTTTCTATCTTAGACCATCAAACATCCAGGGCCCAGGGGGCAGAGCTCTACGTGTAGACAAGCCTGTCTCCAGTCTGCCACCTGCCAATGTAGCAGGGGCACCGCAGCCACACCTGCAGCACCTTGAGGAGCAGAAGTAACATATTTCAAGGGCTGTAGGACTAGTCAGAGGGCTCAATACCTGCCACTACGCATGATCCTCTGCCCATCAGGAGCAATCGCCCATCAGGAGCGATTGCTGAGCGCAGAGCCAGAAGTAAGCCTTGAGCACGGTTGGGTGTGCGCCATCCCCTCTTCCCATCCCACCACCACTGAAATTTCAGCAAGTGTGTCTGGTCCAAGATGGAGAGAAAATAAAACCAAGTGCCAGGAAAATGGCTCAACAGGTTGCTTCATCTTTGTATACAGGTCTGAGCTCCACAACACTCTGCAAGCCACCTTGTTACTGAGAACCAAAGTGAGAACCACTCCAGCACTGCCAGGAATGGCCAAAACAAATCAAATTAAAATAATTTACAAACTGCCCAGGAAAAACAAATCAGGTCAGATGTAAAAGAGACCTAATCAATTAAATACAGACTATAAAAATTATTATTCTAAGCATTGCTTTGGTTTGGGGGCACACCAGGTTCTGCTCAGGGCTGACTCCTGGCTGGATGCTTTAGGACCAGATGGGCATAGGAACAAACAGGTCAGCCACATGCTAGGGAAGTGCCTTATCCCCATACTATCTTGCTGACCCAAAATACACTTTTAAAACTGCTAACAATGTAAAGAATGTAGTATATAGTAGAATGTAGTATCCCATCCGCACGGCAGAGCCTGGCAAGCTACCCGTGTCATATTTGATATGCCAAATACCAGTAATAATTATAGACCTCATTCCCATGACCTGATGAAATGGTCTGAGACTCTTTATGTTCCTGGAGCGAGCAGATGCCCTTGGGCTACACTAGCATGTTACAGGATGGATGGAGATGTTACTGGTGCCCGCTTGAGCAAATCGATGAACAACGGGAAGACAAGTGATACAAGTGAACGATGTAAAGAAACACATCTTAAATAAAAATACTTAGCACTTAAAGGGCTTTACGTTTTCTATTTTGGGAAACTCAATTCAGATTTGTGACGACAGAAAATAGTCAGGCTGCAGAGTCTGAGCTCTCAACCTAAAGAATTAAAGCAAAGCTAACGCTGGAGAAACCTTAACTCTTGACTAAAGCAGAGTCCAGAGAATAGGATTATAAAATTGGGTTTTATAACTCTGAAATAGACATTTCACCTCCTTTGAGTTTATAAGCCTTAAAGGGAATTTAAAGTCTGACTTGGGCTTTATGCACTATGCACTGATAAGATACTGACTGCCAACCCCCAAAAAAGTGATTTTGTTAATAAAATAATATCTAGTAAGCATTTACTGCCACAACTGTACCACACAAACCATTTTGATTCACCTAAGGACTATTTAAAAACAGGAAAAGAAAAATAATGTCACTAGTCCACCAATGACACATATTTATTTAGCTTTACAAGGTCTCCTGACAACAGTTCTAGTTTTTCTTTCATCTTTAGAAAACTAATTTGCATAGTATGAACATTTTCTCAGCGTCTGCTCTCTCCCCCACTCCGCCCCATTTTCTTTCTTTCCTAACCCTGGTGGGACACACGAAAGGATGCGATGGGATTCCCGAGTACACGGATAAGAACAATGGGGTTGAGAGATTGAGATCCACGACACAGGCAGAGATGGGTGTGTGACGAGGAAAGCAGAAAAGGCCTGGATACAAGAAGGACCACTCAAAGTTCCGCGCCTGCAACCCGGGCCACGCTACAAAGGCAGCCTAGACATCAACTAAATTAAAGTTTTGCGCCCTTTGGACCCTCAGTTCCTACCGACTTGGTGATCCAGCCGCAACCACTCTTTCCTCTCCGATCTTGCCGACTAGCAAGCAGGCAGATAAATGCGTGTGTGGGATCGAACACCTCTCCTGGCCCGACAGATTTAATTAAATCAAACTGTCAGAGCCTAAAAAGGAACAGCGGTTTCCGGCATCACATTCAAAGAGAGCTTTTCCTGGTTCCCGGAAAGGAAGAACTCCCAGAATACACCACGCCACACCAGCCGGGCTTGCTGTGCATTCTGGGAGTCGTAGTCATTGTTCGGGATGCCGACTCCTGATTTACAGGGAGAGGAACTAGACTCAGCCTTGTGAAAGATTTTATCGGGTGGAGCCGAGGATGTTAAACTGGTTCACAATCCTCACTGTCAGGGTCTGACTGAGTAGTACTCGATTCTGTTATCAATTAATGGCTAATAATGCAATGTGCCAAACTCCAAACCAAGTTATGTGATCAAGTTTGAGGTTCTTGAATAAATATTTAATGAGTGCTTATTAAAAAGGCATTCTGACTTGGAATTGGGATGTGGGAGTAATCCAAGTGCACAAAATCCGGTCTATTTTAAGCTTATAATGAGACACAGAAAATAAAATAAGATGATCATGGCAAATGCTAACAAGAAAATAAAATGGGTTTGTTTATAGAGAGGACTAACATAGTTAAATAAAGGTCTCAGATAAACAAATCCTACTCAAAAAGTAGGAAGAGCATTCTAGGCTGAGAAAATAAATACAAAAACTCCAGGACCAGAGCAAAATGAGCAGTTCTAGAAGTAAAAACATTTCACAATATTTTTTATTGTATCAAAAGCTAAGTCACTTAGTTTGTGGATCTTTTAAGGAGAGTGATCTGGGCACTGAGTGATTAAACATGGCAGACTGAACATTTACTGAATATTTTAAGTATATTATTCCTACCTTTCAACATCTACTGGTATGACAGTAGGATAAAAATTGTACTGAAGGAAAAAAATTTACTAATGTGGAACTGGAGATATAGTGCAGTAGTTAAGGCTTTGCCTTGCTGACCTGGGTCTCCCACAGCATTGATAAGAGTGATCCTGAGTCACAAAGCCAAGAGTAAACCCTGGGGCAGCCTGGTGTGACACAACCCAACAACCCAAGCCCTTGATAATGCAATTCTAACAAAAAATTAAGAACTAATAAATCTCTTCTTAAGGTGGTAGATCACTTATTACAGCAGATCTCACTTCAGATTCCTGAGAAAATGAATGTAAGATGAACATGCTGACCAAGCTACATCTTCAGTGTTAGAGATCTTTACAACTCATGTACATACATCAATGCAGGATCACAAATTTAAAAAAAAAATTATTTCCGGCATGATTTCTAACAACACTGTTATACAACACTACAACCCCAATTTTCTCCCCCCACTGTGTCCACTTCCTTGCAACATTGTCCCAGTGCCCCACCTCCACCGTACTGCAGGCTGACCCTACATGCACTGTTGACAGCAGCAGAAACAGGACATCAACTGCAACTGCCACATGTTCTCCCATTTTGCCTCCACATCCTTCACTTCTCACTTTGGTGCCCATTATTCTGTATTTATACACAATACTTATACCTGCCCCTTATTTTTTCTGCTGATTGGCCACATCCTACAGGGTCTTCCTATTAAAAAAGACCAATCAGGGCCGGAGTGATAGCCCAGCGGGTAGGGTGTTTGCCTTGTAACGGCCAGCCCCTGCTGTACTGGGTCCGATCCCGGCATCCCATATGGTCCCCTGAGCATCGCCAGGAGTAATTCCTGAGTGCAGAGCCAGGAGAAACCCCTGAGCATTGCCGGGTGTGAACCAAAAAAGCAGAAAGAAGAAAAAGAAAGAAAGAAAGAAAGAAAGAAAGAAAGAAAGAAAGAAAGAAAGAAAGAAAGAAAGAAAGAAAGAAAGAAAGAAAGAAAGAAAGAAAGAAAGAAAGAAAGAAAGAAAGAAAGAAAGAAAGAAAGAAAGAAAGAAAGAAAGAAAGAAAGAAAGAAGAAGAAAGAAAGAAAGAAAGAAAGAAAGAAAGAAAGAAAGAAAGAAAGAAAGAAAGAAAGAAAGAAAAGAAAAGAAAGAAAAAGAAAGGAAGAACAATTAAACTATTATATGTGCCCTTATGAGGGTTTGTCAGATCAGAGGTCTTGGTTATCTGATCCCTCCCTTCTTTTTCCTTCCTAAGAAAAGTATGGATGAGTAATAACAGATTTAGCTGAAAGAAGTCAATGAGAAGACAGGCCAAGTAATATTACAAAACTCTGAAAATGTTCATAAATTAAGTACTAGATACTCTGAAAGAGATGTTATCTACACAACGGAATACTATGCAGCTGTTAGGAAAAATGAAGTTATAAAATTTGCCTATAAATGGATGGACATGGAGAAGATTATGTTGAGCGAAATTAGCCAGAAGGAGAGAGACAGATACAGAATGACTGCATTTATTTGCATGGCATAAATATATATGTACATATTATGATACCAATATCCAAGGGCAAGTGAAACATATATCAGGAGGTCTTGTCAAAGGTGGAAATTATCACAAACGTGTGGGAGTCAGAGTTTAGGTAAGACAGAAAATGGAACAGGGTGCTAATAATAGTCGAGGGTACTAATGCCAACCTAGAACTGAGCATTAAATAGAGGCAAAAGGATACACATGACAACCCTTTAATGTATTATCTGTAATCCATAGTCTGGAGGGGAAGGAAAAGAGAAAGAGAGAGAAAGGGAAAGAAATAAAGAACCTGCCATGGAGCAGGGCTGGGGAAGGGGGAGGGAACCGGGGATGTTGTTGGTGGGAAATGGGCACTGGTGGAGGGACGGGTGCTGAAACACTGTATGACCAAAACCCAAACATGAACTTTTTAATTGTATATCTTTTTTATTTGTAAGGAGATGGGCACTGATGGAGGGACGGGTGCTGAAACACTGTATGACCAAAACCCAAACATGAACTTTTTAATTGTATATCTTTTTATTTGTATATCTCACGGTGGTATAATAAAATACTTAAAAAAAAAGAAGGAAGAGAGATAGATAGATAGATAGATAGATAGAGAGAGAGAGAGAGAAGTGAAAAGTACCTGCCATAGATGCAGGCTGGGGGGGGGGGGAAATCATGGGACATTGGTGGAGGGGAAATGGGCACTGGTGGAGGGATGGGTGCTGGAACACTGTATGACTGAAACCCAAATATGAACACTTTGATAATTGTATATCTCATGATGGTATAATAAAACAAATAAATTTAAAAAAAGAGATGTTAAACTCTTGGCCTGAGAGAAAGGAACATTTTCTGAAAGTCTGAATAAGGATTTGTTAAAACATACTTTCAGATTTTCTTCATCATCAAGTTGTCAAACTACTTATTTACCCCTCCTGGACTGGAGATTTAGTTTTTGAAGAAAACAAGCTAGAGGAGCTATGACATAAAAAAATACACAATTAAAGGTAGGGGTTAAGGGGTCTCATTTACAATGGGAGAGACAGACATGGGGCAGAGCTGCTACTTGCTCTCCCTGTGCCCAGTCACTCACAAGGCGCCCAGGAGGGATGGCGGGTTCTAGCTCTGGCCTGCCACCCTAGCAGATCCTTGCAACAAGCCAGACGACCCTCCACCCCATGAGGGCCTCCATTTTCTACATCTGGACTTCTCTCTCGTCAGAACTCCACCCAGCAGACCAGCGTATTATAGGCTAACAATAATAGACCTCATTAACCAGTAATAGACCAGTAACGATAATAGACCTCATTCTGAAATGGGTTGAGGCTCTTTATGTTCCTGGAGCAAGCAGATGCCCTTGGGGCCCTACTAGCATGAGACAGGACATATGGAGATGTTACTGGGGCCCGCTCGAGCAAATTGATGATGAACGGGAAGATAGTGATAGTGATAGTGATTTACAATGGGGAATAGAGAAAGCTCGAGCTCATTCGCCAAAGTGACAAGGCACGAGCCTCAGGCGAACACTGCTAACTTCCAAGCTCACAAAGTACTGCAGAGAAGCGATAAAGGAAGACCTCAAAGAGAGAAGAGCAGAAATACTGGAAGATGCAGCAGAAGCCGGGAAAGCATTCACAATGCCCGCCTGTCCTTCGTCAATTATAAGACCAAGATGACTGCCCTCCGACTTCCTGATGGATCGATCACATCTTCCAGAAGGCAATGGAGAAGATTATCCATGACTTCTAATCAGATCTCTTTGATTGCCATGTCCACCTGCCCACATACCAAATTCCACAGGATGGATATGTCATTCCCAACGTTCTCCCTTCTGAAATCCGACATGCCATTTCATCGGTAAAGAAGGGAACAGCACCCTGGTCCAAACAAAGTCTGACCCAACGACTTGAAGAATCTGCTGTCGGTACTCATCAATACACTAGCTCGGCTCTTCACACGCTACCTGTCTGAATGCAAGGTGCCCTCCCAATGGAAAACCAGTGGGACAGTTCTACTGTTCAAGAAGGGAGACATCCACAACATTGGCAACTATCACCCCATCTGCCTGTTGTCTGTCATCTACAAGCTCTTCACTTGAGTCATCCTAAACAGTATTGGCAGAACATTAGATGAAGGACAACCATGCTAGCAAGCTGGCTTCAGAAAAGGATTCAGCACAATCGATCATATCCACACGGTAACAAAGCTCATTGAGGTTTGTAGGGAGTACAAGATGCCGCTCTGTCTCACATTCATTGATTTAAAGAAAGCCTTTGATTCTGTTGAGACCGAAGTGGTTATCGAAGCCCTAGCCAAATAGGGTGTTTAAATCCAATACATCTAGATCCCTCGTGAGCTGTATTATGGATTCACCACCAGGATCTCACCATTCTATAAGGAAGTGATCACTGATGTCAAAAGAGGGGTTCATCAGGGTGATACCATTTCACCAAAACTCTTCAGCGCCACCCTCGAGAACATCATGCAACAATTAGAATAGGAAGGAATGGGAGTGAAGATAGACAGTCAGCAAATACACCACCTCCGCTTTGCTGATGATATCATTTTATTTTTTTTTTTTTTTTTTTTTATTTTTTTTTAATTTTTTATTATACCACAGTAAAACATACAATTACAAAGGTGATCATAATTGGTTCTTGGTAATACAGTATACCAGCACCCATCCCTCCACCAGTGCCCCATTTCCACCACCAATGTACCCCCACCCCCCCCTGCCCACCCCCATGCTGCTTTAATAGCAGGTACCCCAGTTTCCTCTCTTTCTCTCTCTGTCTCTCTCTCTCTGTCTCTGCATCTCTCTGCCTCTTCTTTTACACATTTTGTGGCTAGCCCTGCAGATATTTAGAGTTTATCACTTAAGTCTCTTTGTGTATATTCACTGGTGAGTCTTAATCTGCCATTACCATTTCCCACATTTAGTAAAACACTGGTATCTATTTATGTCGTATTAATGAATGCAGTCATTCTATATCTGTCCTTTTCCTTCTGACTAATTTCACTCAGCATGATAGTCTCCATGTCCCTCCATTTGCAGGTAAATTTCATAATGTCATCTTTTCTGACAGCCGCATAGTATTCCATAGTGTAGATGAACCACAGTTTCTTTAGCCAGTCCTCTGTTCTCGGGCATTTAGGTTGTTTCCAGATTCTAGCTATAGTGAATAGTGCAGAGATGAATAAAAGAAGTACAGATAGTGTTTCTGCTATGTGTTTTTCGGTCTCTCGGGTATATTCCCAGGAGTGCTATTGCTGGATCAAATGGGAGCTCAATATCTAGTTTTCGGAGGAATGCCCATATTGTTTTCCACAAAGGGCTGGACCAGTCGGCACTCCCACCAACAGTGGATCAGAGTCCCTTTTCCCCACATCCACGCCAGCACTGGTTAATAACACCAAACATTTGCCAAGCGGCACAAATGCTGGCTGACTTTGACCAAGAATGTGGAAAGACAGGTCTACAGCTGAATCTCAAAAACACTATGTTTATGAAAAATGAACTAATTCTAGAGGCCTCATTCACTCTCAATGGAACAAACATCTCTGAATGCAGCAGTTATGTGTACCTAGGTCGAGAAGTCAACATGATGAACGACCTAAAACCTGAGCTGCGCAGGAGGAAAAAGAGCGGCATGGAATGCCTTCAAAGGCATCGAAGAAATAGCTAAAAGGACAAAGAACCTCCGGCTCCAGGCACATCTCTTCAACTCCACCATTATCCCTGCATTAACATATACCTCAGAGACGTGGGTCCTACGAAAGCAGGATGAGAATGCTATTCGGGTCTCCCAAAGAGGAATAGAAAGAGCTATGCTTGGAATATTACACCTCACTCAAGTGAGAGAAGGAATCCAGAGTTCCGACCTTTGTCGCCGTTCCAGAGTCAGGAACACTGTCTCGTTTACCAAGGTATCAGATGTGCTGGACATGTAGTGCAATTTGGAGACGACCGCTGGACTAGAGCCGTTACCGACTGGATCTCACAGGACGTCAAAAGATAACGTGGCTGCCCACCTAGAAGATGGTCAGAATTCTTCCTCAAGACCCTGAAGGAAGGGTTTGAGGCTCTTCGTATTCCTGAAGCAAGCAGATGCCATTGGGCTACACTGGCACGTGATAGGGTCAAATGGAAATGTTACTGGCGTCCGCTCGAGGGAAATAGATAAACAATGGGATGTCTAGTGATCTAGTCTAGTGATGTAGTGATCTAGAGAAATCTAACCACTGAATTATGAGGCCACTTTTTCTCCATTCTGGTATTTGATATATGATTCTGAATTATTGGAACATTCTTCTTCAGGGAAATCCTGTAGTCCAATAGATAGATACAGTCTCTTTAGAAAATATGCCAAATGAAATAGCCAGGATCCTATTTAATCACTGTAAAGAGGCCAATAATTGAAAGTAAACAAGTTCTACTAAAAAATTTTGATTCACAAAGAGGTTTCTCTCTATGTGTGTGTGTGTGTGTGTGTGTGTGTGTGTGTGTGTTATTCCTAAAATGAATGAATACCCACAGATCGCAGGACTTTTGAATCCTACCTGTGGCAGGAAAATGAAAACCAAAACAATAGAAAAGAAAATCGCACTTTCAGTGAACAGAAATTGAATTTTAAAAAAATCAAGGAAACTAAAATTACAATCTTTGGAGATTTAATCTGAATCAAAACTAGAAACTACCTCTTGGTATTAAAAAATGCAAAAGAGGGACTAGAGAAATAGTAGGGGCGGGGTAAGACAGTTGCTTTGCACCAGAACCTCAGCTGAGGTCCCGTTTGATCCTCCAGCACTGCCTATGGTTCCCCAGCATCCAGAGTAGTGACCCCTGACCATACAACCAGGAATAAGTCCTGAGCAGTGCAGGGTGTGGTCCAAAAACAACACCCTCTGAAATGAAATAGAAGAATATAAATACATATAAGAATTTGCCTATATATGATATATATATATATATATATATATATATATATATATACACACATATATGACTCACAGACATGGAACAGAACTACTACCGGCTCTCCCTGTGCCCAGCCACTCACAAGGCGCCCAGGAGGGATGGCGGGTTCTAGCCCTGGCCTGCCATCCCAGCAGAGCCTCATAAGAAGCCAGACGACTCCCCACTCCATGAGGGCCGCCATTTTCCACATCCGGACTCCCCTCGTCAGAACACCCAGCAGAAGAGCTGATCACAGCCTGGCTCTCAAGCGACCACTTGCGGCCTCACGGTTTATCAATAAATGCTGGAGATCAGAGGTGACTACACGAGTAAGCCACCCATACGGCAGAGCCTGGCAAGCTACCCGTGTCATATTTGATATGCCAAATACCAGTAACAATTATAGACGTCATTCCCATGACCTGATGGAACGGTTTGAGGCTCTTTATGTTCCTGGAGCAAGCAGGTGCCCTTGGGCTCTACTTGCATGAGACAGGGCATATGGAGATGTTACTGGTGCCAGCTCGAGCAAATCCATGATGAACAGGAAGACAAGTGATACAAGTGATACACACATATGCATACTATACCCATATATTATGTATATATAGAGAGAGAGAGATAGAGAGAGAGTGAGAGAGAGAGAGAGGCGCTGAAAAGAAGAAACACGAGATGGGAAAAATTTTGGTGTAGGAATCGTGTTATTTATCTTGTATATTCTACTGCCTAGTGTTGCCACTAGAAACACCTCCTGAGGGCGGAATACAATGCTATTTGTATTATAAAATATCTAGACTATGTTCTTTACCTGGAATCACTTATTTCATAGATGACTATCCTGCAGAAAATCCACAGGAATTTGAGACTACAAAATCAGAAATAAACTGCATGTTGAAAAGCATGAAAGAGGAGCAAAGAACATAGGGTGAAGTTCATGCGGCTGAATCTGGAATCTGCATCCGTAAACTGTTGTACCCTCAATACAGCACCTGGCATAGGTTATGCTGTCGTTGCATCTTAGTGTGAACGAATGCATGAGTGAGAAACAGGCAGTCGGCACAGTACTGCCGCAGAGATCCACAGCTCCACGGAAACACAGCCGTCTAAGCCTGCCCCTGCTCTCCCTAAAGTGGACTGGCCGGCGCCGATCTCTCCGCCCCTCCACCAGTGAGTGCGGCCGCTCCAGCTGCCGCCGCTGCCTTCTCCGTCGCCTGGGCTGTGTGCAAGGGCTTCTGGGAACCGGGCCGCGGGGTCCCGGGGAAGGGGCGCAGGTGGCCGCCATCTTGAGCTGCCGACTTAGTGGCTGAGCTCCGCGTTAGCCTGGCGGGGGACGCCGCTGTCCTCTCCGGCAGACGGCCCAGCAGGGGACTGGAAGTCTGAGCCCAGCGAGGAGCACATTGATGGGTAAGTGGGAGTGACACAACCTGCGCTGAATCTCGCGGTGGACACTTCCGCAGCTCCCGGGTCCCGGGGCGGGTGTGTTTATTTACCCCGTGCCCGGAGCCCCCGACTGCGGCCGGCTTTTCTCGCAGGTCGGTGACGGGGGGCGTGGCCGGCGGCCTCGGCCTTCGGGGGGCCCCCGCGGGCGCCTTGCGAGTCCAGCTCCTCTCCCGCAGAGGCGCGGGCAGCCCGGCTGCTCTTCCCGTTCTGCTCCCGGGTTTCTGGGGTTGGTTCTTCGTTTCCGAGCGTGGTCGGCCGGACGTTGCCAGGGACTCCGAGACGGGAGCTTCGGAGAAGTTTCGGTGTCCAGAGCGGGCGGGTTCGATGTCAGGGGCTAACCCGCCGCTGCTCCCACCTGCCGCTGCCCTCCCGGTCCCAACTCTCGCTCGGCTCGCCGGCGGCTCTCGGAGGCTAGAACTTGGCGTTTCTGCATGCTACGTGGGAAACGAGAGGAATGGAAAGCTGCGACGCTACCCGATGGGATTTCAAAGGAGTTCGATGTTGGCATGTGCTCTTGGACTTTTTAAACCCACCGGAAGAACTAACTGGATGTCTCTGAATGACTCATATAATTTTTTAGAAAGTGCTTTTTTTCCCCTCCCGATGGGCAAGCGTACTGCTGGGTAGAAGCTTGGGCTTTTTACTAATAGACACGCCTAGGCGAGGAAGAATCTCTACTGGTCCAAGACATTTTATTGATAGATTATTAGAAAAAGTTTGAATTCCAGTTATTTGCCCAGCCCACTACTGTTTTTTTTTTTTTTAAAGAGAGGGGAATTTTTCCCCCTCTCTCCCTCGCTTTCTCTCTTTGTTCTGCAACCTTAGAGTCTGAATGTCATTTCTTATATTAGAAATGGCTCTTAGGATTCAGGGGCATTTGAAACAGTCTTTCAAGTTATTTTCCAGGGAGTGAAACGATCCGGTTAGGCGGGCACGATTTCAGATCCCTTTCCCTGGACTTGATGCCCTCGAAGCAACTGTTGCAACAGAGTTGCAGACTGTTGATAAGACAAGGATTTAATTCTCTAGAAGAAAATGAACAAATGTGTACATGAAAAGGTGGCAGTCGTTTTATTTGGTTAAGCCATTTATTCGGAAAGGTTTTATTGCTACTTAGCGTAGAAGTGAGTAATGTCTAAGATGCAAGGAGAAAATATTAAAACATTTATTATTTTGCTTTTTAAAACTATCCAGATTACTGTTTGTGGATATTTTTTTCTTTTTGTTTTTTGGGTCACACCTGATGATGCTCAGGGGTTACTCCTGGCTCTTCGCTCAGGAATTACTCCTGGCAGGGCTCTGGGGACCATATGGGATGCCAGGGATCGAACCTGGGTCGGCCACATGCCAGGCAACCGCCCTACCCGCTATACTATAGCTCTGGCCCCTATTTGTGGATTTTTCAATGGGATTATTTATGAATAGTAATACATATAAATAATAAATACTGAAGGTGAATGTACAAATATATTTTGGATGCATGTGGATATGGTATGAATAGATTAATGGCACTGACATTGCCAAATATGTCGATTAATAGTCTTTAGATTTAAAGCTGTGAACGTTTTTATTTTGTTAAAGTTTTTTAAATGTTGAAACCTAGTTTGCTATGTAATTAACTCAGATCTCTGTTTTTCTCTTCTCAGAGTCTGACTTCTTACTGAGATAAAGCTTATATATTTGACACAATTATTAAGTAATAATAAACTTTCTTATGGTTTTTTTTTTTTGGGGGGTGGTGCCATACCTGTCGGTCCATTTGTGCTCAGGGATGACTCCTGGTGGAACTCAGGGATCCATATGGGATGCTGAGGATCTAACCTGGGTTGGCTGTTTACAATGCCAATACCCTACCCACTGTACTATCTCTCTGGCCCTGATAATGATAGATAATAATAAGCATTGTTGATAAAGTTAGAGAGCTTTTTTCTAAGGGGTACAAAGTATTCCTGAAATCACTTCATTAAATGTTTAAAGAGGGATTTATTCATTTACAAGTGTACTTTAATTGTTAGACTAATATGTGTGAGTATGTTTATTTTTATTTTATTTATTTTATTTATTTTTATTTTTTTTGCTTTTTGGGTCACACCTGGCAATGCTCAGGGGTTTCTCCTGGCTCTGCAACCAGGAATTACTCCTGGCGGTGCTTGGGGGACCACATGGGATGCTGGGAATCGAACCCAGGCCGGCATGGGCCGGCTGCGTGCAAGGCAAATGCCCTACGTGCTGGGCCATCGCTCTGGCCCCTGTGTGAGTATGTTTAAAGGCACAAAGTACCTGTTAAATCATTCTGACATTTTCAGCCCTTTACCTTGTACCTATAGCTCAACAGTAATGAAATTTCTTTCATCTAAAAGAGATATGATAATTGTTTCCTTTTTGTTTTGGGGTCACACTGGCAATGCTCAGGGGTTGCTCCTGACTCTGCACTCAGAAATCACTCCTGGCAGTGCTAAGGGGACCATATTGGAGATCAAATCTGGGTCAGCCACATGTAAGGCAAGTTCACAACCTGCTGTACTCTTCCTCAGTCCTCTGATATGTTCATTTCGTTTAATGACTTTATTGCTTCTCTGCACTGCTTTGCAAGCTTGGACGTTAGCATTTGGTCGCCTGAGGCTCACGCCTTGCCACGTTGGCGAATCAGCTCGAGAGATTTTGAAGACAGGCATCCTTTTGTGGCTTTTTCTCTCTCGGCATTCTTGACACAATCATGGAGGTGCTGAACCAGTCAGTTGTATTCTTCATCGATGTCGTCAATGATGGTATCTTCACATGTTGCCGCAATGGTGCTAAAGAGTTCCTAGTTGGTGGTCATTCTGGGAGTTCTCTTCTTAAACTTTGCAGCCTTTTTTTCCCTGTTGCGTGAAATAGAATTTTGCACAAAGGAGGCGGTGGTCCGATCCTGTTTGGAATTTTGGGACGACAGCAACATTGGTCAGGCAAAACAGTCGATTGAAGATGATGTGGTCGTTTCATTGAAGAACTGTCCACCAGAGGATTCCCATGTCCAACGTTTCGCTTCAGCCTTCTGGAACTGTGAGTTCCCATGAATGGTCTTGGTGGACATGATGAACTCAGATAGTCTCTCACCCAGTTGATTCCATTCTAGGCCCATGGGTCCCCATGTGGAGTTCTTCGGCTGATCTTCTCGGTCCTATCTTGGCATTAAAATCGCCAACTATGATCTTGTAGAAGGTGTGATCTTTTTTTATAGAACTCCTCCAGTTCCATGTAGAATTTCTCAATATCTTCTTCCCTGTATGTGGATGTTGGTGCATAGACAACGAAGATAGAAACTACTGGCAGTGGGACACATCTCTTAAAGTGTAATCGTCCTATACGGTTTGTTAGGCATTCAAATGAATCAATGTTTGCAGCCATGTTCGTTTTGACAAGAACACCGACGCCTCTTTCATCGCATGTTCCGAGGAACAGTTCATCTCCAGTGTCAAAACGGCGTGATGCAATTGATGCCTCCTCGTCTCAGTCCAACCAATGATGTCATACTTGATCTTTTGCGCTTGCACCATCAGGTCCTCAATATATGCTTCCGTTGCCAGTGTACGTGCATTGAAAGTGCAGACTGTCATTTTAGTCCTTCATTTTGGCAGCTTAGTATGGTCCTGAAATTTTATCAGGCCATCCTTGTTCGTCCTTCTTAGGCCTGCCTTATTAAGGGCTTTTTCAGGGTCAGGAAGATGAACATTTTTTATTACTGGTTTTGGCATATTGAATACACATCAGACAGAAGAGCAGAAATACTGGAAGATGTAGCAGAAGCCGGCAAAAGTATTTGCAATGCCCGCCTGTCCTTCGCCAACTATAAGACCAAGATGACTGCCCTCCGACGTCCTGATGGATCTACCACATCTTCCAGAAAGGCAATGGAGAAGATTACCCATGACTTCTACTCAGATATCTTTGATAGCCACGTCCACCTGCCCCCCATACCAAATTCCACAGGATGGATATGTCATTCCCAATGTTCTCCCTTCTGAAATCAGTCATGTCATTTTGTCGGTAAAGAAGGGAACAGCACCTGGCCCAGACAAAGTCAGACCTGAACACCTGAAGAATCTGCCTTCAGTACTCATCAATACACTGGCTCGGCTCTTCACAAGCTACCTGTCTGAATGCAAGGTGCCCTCCCAATGGAAAAACAGCAGGACAGTTCTACTGTTCAAGAAGGGAGACATCCACGACATTGGCAACTATCACCCCATCTGCCTGTTGTCTGTCATCTACAAGCTGTTCACTCTAGTCATCCTGAACAGGATTGGCAGAACGTTAGATGAAGGGGAACTATACGAGCAAGCTGGCTTCCAAAAAATGTCAGCACAATTGACCATATCCACACAGTAACCAAGCTCATTGAAGTCTGTAGGGAGTTCAAGATGCCGCTCTGTCTCACGTTCATTTGATTTAAAGAAAGCCTTTAATTCTGTGGAGACTGAAGCGGCCATCAAAGCCCTAGCCAAACAGGGTGTTCAAACCCAGTACATCAAGATCCTTCATGAGCTGTATTATGGATTCATCACCAGGATCTCACCATTCTACAAAGAAGTGATCATCGATGTCAAAAGATGGTTTCAGCAGGGTGATACCATTTCACCAAAACTCTTCAGCGCCACACTCAAGAACATCATGTGACAATTAGAATAGGAAGGAATGGGGAGTGAAGATAGACAGTCGGTAATTACACCACCTCCGCTTCGCCTATGACATCGTTCTGATAACACCAAACATTAGCCATGCGGCACAAATGCTGGCTGACTTTGACCTAGAATGTGGAAAGATAGGTCTATAGCTTAATCTCAACAAAACTATGTTCATGAAAAAGGAACTAATTCCAGAGGCCCCATTCACTCTCAATGGAGCAAACATCTCTGAATGCTACAGTTATGTGTACCTAGGTAGAGAAATCAACATGATGAATGACCTAAAACCTGAGCTGCGCAGGAGAAAAAGAGCGGCATAGAATGCCTTCAATAGCATCGAAGAAATAGCTAAAAAGACAAAGAACCAGTCGCTCTGGGCACATCTCTTCAACTTCACCGTTCTCCCTGCAATTAACATACGCCTCAGAGACGTGGGTTCTACCAAAGCAGGATGAGAATGCTATTCGGGTCTCCCAAAGAGGAATCGAAAGAGCTATGCTTGGATATCACACCTCACTCAAGTGAAAGAAGGAATCTGGAGTTCCAACCTCTGTTGCTTTTCTAGTGTCAGGGAAGCTGTCTCTTTTGCCAAGGCATCGAAAATCAGTTGGGCTGGACATGTGATACGATTTGGAGAAGACTGCTGGACTAGAGCCGTTATGGACTGGATTCCACAGGATGTCAAAACATCATGTGGCTGCCCACCTACAAGATGGTCAGACTTCTTTGACAAGACCCTGAATGAACGGTTTGAGGCTCTTCGTATTCCTGAAGCAACCAGATGCCATTGGGCTACACTGGCACGTGTAAGGGTCGAATGGAAATGTTACTAGCGCCCATTCGAGCAAATCAATGAATAACGGGATGTCAAATATTCAAGTGATCAAGTGAAGACACTTAATATTTGCTGGATGAGTCAAGTTGATTCAATGGTTTATAATGCTAGTACAACTTAAATATTATCTTTTTAAATATCTGTCTAAACTTATTTTCTTCTGATTTTCTTTTTTTCACCCATTTCTTTTTTAAATCCTTTCCTCTTTTATCTATAAAAGAGATCCCCAAGCTTGCTCATCATTCAGTTTTCTTTCATAATTCTATTTGATCTTGAGTAGTCTGAGGTGACCTATTTTAACCATATGTGCCCTTAGTACTGTTAATTTATAATTTTGGAGGAGCAACTCCCAGCGATGCTCAGGACTTAATCCTGCTTAACCTTCAGGAGTCAATCAGGGAGTGCTAAAGATGCCAGTGATTGAACCCAGACTGGACAGGGGTTGACTCCTTTCCATATTTAAATTAGGCTATGATATAAGTAATGCATTCATCTCAGATATTATTAAAATGTAAATATAATATTTTAAAATAATAAAATGGGTAAGTGAAACAAATTTTGTGTGATCATAGAAACTAGACTTTTACTAGTGATCATATTATAACATACAAATGTTAATATTTAAAATTGTATACGTGTAACCTATAGTATTAACCAATCTTACCTTAATACAATCTTAAGTGTTTAAAAGTAAACACTTTTTTAAAAGTAAAACTACTTGATTTCATATAGTTATATTTATCTAAACTAGATATTTTAATATGCATATGCTATTTAAGTGCTAATATTTTAAAATGCATTTGTGCAAAATCTTATTAAAAATATAGGAGCTGGAGAGAGAGTGCAGTGAGTAAAGCACTTGCATTGCATGAGGCTGTCCCAGGTTTATCCCTGGCACCAAGTATGTCCACTGAGCTCTGCCAGGAGTGACCCCTGAGCAGAGCCAGGAGGAAATCCTCGATGCTGCTGGATGTGACTGCCCAGTAAGATAATAGAATTTGTCTTTTCGGTGGGCGGTGGTACCTGGTGATGCTCAGGGGTTAGTCCTGGCTCTGCACTTAGGAATTACTCCTGGTGGTACCCAGAGGACCATGTGGGATGTTGGGGATTGAACCTGGGCCAGCCATAAGCAAGGCAAGTGCTTTGTCTACTGTACTATACCTCTAGTCCTAAGAATAGAGGAATTTCCAGTATCTGAAAAGAAAGCTAGTATTTTTTTTTCTTTTTTGGGTCACACCCGGCAATGCTCAGGGGTTACTCCTGGCTCTGCACTCAGGAATCACTCCTGGCAGTGCTCTGGGGACCATATGGGATGTCGGGGATCGAACCTGGGCCGGCACAGGCCAGCCGCATGCAAGGCAAGCGCCCTACCTGCTGGATGAAAACTAGTATTGCAGTTAATGCACTTGAGTCGTGATGATGTGGTCTTACTTTTTAAGACAATTTAACTCCAATGAATATTTAAGGTCTGATTATTAAAGCCTATTTTTTATGATTTAAAAAGATTTTCTGATTATTTCATGCATAGTACTAATTTTAACATGAAATATACTTCAGAACGATCAGAAGATCAGGATAGGGAAAATATATTTTAGAATCAGCAAAAAATAGGGTAATTATTTTGTTTTGACCATAGTCTAATATTTGATCACTTGTATCACTTGTCTTCCCATTGTTCGATTTGCTCGAGCGGACACCGGTAACATCTCCATACGTAAAATATTTGGTTTATTTGTTCCAATTTTCATATAAAAATAAGAGAATTTTTTTGTATGCAGTTTCCACAGAACATTTTATTGAGATAGCACGAATTCAGTTGTCCTTAACTAACCATCTGTGCTGTTATGGGAGTTATTGGTATCTGTTTGCTTTTCTCCCAATCTTAGATGCCATGGCTAGTCCAGGAAAAGATAACTGTAGAATGAAAAGTTATAAGAATAAGGCTCTAAATCCCCAAGAGATGCGAAGAAGAAGAGAAGAAGAAGGAATACAACTTCGAAACAAAAAAGGGAAGAACAGGTAGTTGTTTTTAAATATATTTCTGGTTTTTTTTGTAACATATTTGGCATTTTTTTCAAATTGCTTTTTAATTAAGATTTTCTTGAAATAATTCTTATACATGTCATAATCTAGCATGGACTTACATTCATTATTAGATGCTGTGAAAATGTAAATGTGTACTGTATGTATGGATTGACCATTGATAAAAAATCTGAATTAAGGAAATTATTTGAAGCAGTTTGTTGGGAAATATTGAAATAAAACTTTTATGATAAAATTAAATGTTTTGTTTAAATAATATATTTCTGTGGAAGTTCAGCCTTTTTGAAAGGTGAATTAAGGTATTAATAATTTTTCTTTATCATAGTTGTTCAAACGCAGAAATGTCTCTTTGCCCAGAAATGATGAATATATGCCAGAAAGCCCTATCCAGGATCCAGATATTAGTTCCACCGTACCCATTCCTGAGGTAGATATAACAAAAACATATTTCAAATTAAACTCAATAATATTCCAAATATAGTGAATGTAATAAAATTCATGTACAGTTTAAAATGGCAAATGGTATTATTTTGTGTGTTTCAGGAAGAAGTTATTACCTCAGACATGGTTCAGATGATTTTTTCTAATAATGCTGATCAACAACTAACAGCAACTCAGAAATTTAGAAAACTGCTTTCTAAAGGCAAGGCAAGAATTATTTTCAGCATGTATAGTTAGTATCACAAATTTCTGTGATAGAATTTTATTTATTAGGCTTTAAAATGTTTTCTTTTTTTTTTTTATTTATTTATTTATTTTTTTAAATGTTTTAAGGTATTTTTTTTCACCTAGTAGGTTACAATTTAAAAAATCTTCCAAGTACCATGTGCTGGGCCAGGGAGGTATCTCAAAAGGCTAAAGTGCATACTTGCATTTAAGACCTGGTTTATTTAATCCCACTTACTACACGGTCCTCTAAGCACTACCAGGAATGAACCCTGAGCAACACTCTTTGCAGGAGCCCCTCACCACAGCCAGGTGTGGACCAAAACCCCCAAAATACAACAAAAAACCCAGAATATCATATATTGATTATAGAATAGTTTAAAATTTAAGATCATTAGCCCTGGTAATAAAGTTATAAATAGGCTTTTACATCATTGTAGAAATATTTTTCAGACAAGATTATTTTAAATGTCAGCATAACATGTGACTAGAAATATAAAATTATTTCAGCTCAGACATATGCTCTTCTCAAACCTTTAATTATCAGAGAATATTACATAAATTTTTGTGCAACTTATAGCTCCTCTTTATAAATTTGTAATAGTGAAGTTGTGGATCAAATGTTAGCAGTGTATTAATTTATATTCCCATCCTTAATTTATACAAGTATTTAGTTGACTATTCTTAACCAGCATAAATTTTGGGAGTTTCGTAGGCCACATCCAGTGGTGTTCCAGTGCTACACTTGGCTCTGTGTTTGGGGCTTCTCCTGGCAGTACTCTGGGGAACTAGGTAGCACTGGGATGTAACCTGTGTCTTTCCTAGGAAAAGCGTGCACTTAACCCATTGAGTTATCTCCGTGGCTAACATTGTTATTTGAAAAACGAAACAAAAAAATTTTGCTAATGCAGTGAACTTACTGTATGTAATTTGGGGGGATATGTGAGTGATGTATATTTTTTTGTCTAGTAATTGACTTTGTAATTCATAATTACCTACATATTTACCTTTCAAATTTATATTAAGATCATACAAATTCCTTATGAGAAATTAACGCTTTTTCACACTTTTGATCCAGAGCAATGCTCAGGAGGTACTCCTGGCTCTGCACTCAGGAATTATTCCTGGGGGTTCTACGGAACCATATGGGATGTTGAGGATCGAACCCAGGTCAGCCGTTTGCAAGGCAAATGCCCTACCAGCTGTACTATCACTCTGGCCTCTCTTTTGTTTTCTTATTGTACTAACTGGTCATAAGTATAATTAATTTCATTTAAATTAATTTCATTTTCTGTTCATTAACTAAAGTAGTTTAGCGATTAGCTAAAGTAGTTAAGCAATGCAAGGAACTTCTTATCAATAAAAAATGACTTATTACAAGTTTTTTGTTTTAATAATTGAGATTATTTTATGAATTAGATTACTTCAAAGTTTTAAATACATTTTAAATGTTTTGCATCAGTTTTTGTTTGTTTGCTTGTTTTTGGGCCACATGCAGTGGTGCTCAGGGCTTACTCCTGGTTCTTTGCTCAGGGATCACACCTCATTCCTGGTGGGGTTCAGAGGATTGATGGGGTGCCAGGGATCAAAACTGGTTGGCCACCTGCAAGGTGGGCGACCTACCTGCTGTACTATCTGGCCAAACCAAGTCTTTTGATATGTTATAATAACTAATTCACAATTATTTTTATTAGACTATTTTTATTAGACAATTTTTTTTTATTGTTTAAAACTGTTAAAGTTTGCAACCAGTGTTTTTTTATACTATAACATCCCCATTGTTTAAAAAAAATGATTTTTTTCTAGCTTTATTTAAGAACCATGGTTTACAAAGATGTTCATAATTCAGTTATTTCAGGCATCCAATATTCCTGCTGCCAATCGCACCACCATTGTCCCCAGTTTCCTACGCACCCCTCAAGCCTACCCCTTAGCAGGCACAAAATAATTGATTTTATATTGTTTGTTACAACAGAATGTTAAGTGGAATTATCCAAAAACAGGTCAGTGAAAGAAAAATTGTTCTAAATTACATTTCACAATGTTATTTAGACCATTGTCTGAATGTTTACTGATCTTTTTGTTGCTAGTTGAGTCTTCTGTGTTACTGCTTTTATTTATTGAGCTTAGTGGGCATCATGTTTCTTTGCCATCTCATTTGCTATTCCCCTACCAGGCTTTTAGGCTTGTGGAATTTGGAGGTGTTGTGTGGGTCACATATGTACCCACATACTCCAGGAGCTCTAGGAGCTGTAGAATTGGGATGATTTTTCTGCCCACCTGCCTCCCAAGGAGGCCTAGGAGTTTTTCAGCCTGAAAACTGGTGTACCTAGGCAGTTCATAGGCTTGGCGTCTCTTCTGACATTACTTGTGAAGCTGGACATTGACCTATTTAGATGGTGGTGGAGGTGGGATGGGATGTGGCTGCTGGAGCCTATGGCAGTAAGAGTGGGAAGAGAATGGAGGGTGCCACCCCTGACTCCGAGGCCTCAGAGTTTGTGGCCTGAAAACCAGCATATGTAGGAATAAAACTTCCCAACTATTGAATTTTTGTGCTTGCTCATAAGACTTTTATTTTAATTTGCCTAATTTCTAAAATGTAAAGTTGATTCGAGGCTACCTATCTATATCTGTAGTCACATATATATATATACATATATATATGTGACTACACACACATATATATATATATATATATTTTACTTAGCAACAGACTTGTTGCTGTTTTATATATATATTAGTAAAGTCAGTTATTTTCTGATTCTTAGTATTGTGGTTATGCTTGTACAGATGAGGCATATAGCAGGAATTATAGTTGTTTTACTTATTGATGTGAGTTCTTGAAAAAGCTGTTTGGCCTAGAAAAATATTAGAATTACTATTACTTCTATTTGATCCATTTATGTTACAAACGTAGAAAAGAAATTAGAACTTGAATTGGAGCTAGAATTATAGCTTCTCCAATTGAACCAACGGAATGACCTTTTGCTTATTCTGTCAGGGCCACTCTTGTAGATAGAAACCAGTAGATGACCTTTCCTTCAGTTCAGGTTTTTTGTTTTCTTTTGACTGGTTTTGTTTTTGGGGTCAAACCCAGCTATCTAGTGGTCTTACTCCTGGCTCTGCACTTAGGATCCCTCTTGGTGGGGCTCAAGGACCATACAGGTGCTGGAATTGAACCCAGGTTGGCCTCATACAAGGTATGTGCCTTACCTGCTGTACTATCTCTCTGACCCTATGTTTTGTTCTTAAATCTATATATAATCAGTCTGTGTATATAAATATAACTGACAGTCACTGCACCCACATCTCCCCTCAATCTAACCAGTAAACTCTCCTGTCTTTTTTTCTTTCAATATCCCCTCTAGTGAAAGAGCAAGACAGTGGGCTGGAGAACAGATGTAGCAGGTAGGGTGCTTGCCTTACATGTGCCTACCCGAGTTTGGTCCCAGTACTATATATGGTCCCCTGAGTCCTGACAGTAGTGATCCTTGCATGCAGAGCCATGAATTAAATCCTGAGCACCTGAAGGTGTAGGCCAAAAACAAACAAAAGGAAAAAAGTATATTAATAGATATTAGTATTTAAATTAGTAGAAATATATACTGTTATTAGAATTTGTTTTAGAATAAGAAAATACTAAAAAAGGGAAGGTGGTAAGTACAATGTACTAATTTTGATTTGCATTTATGTGTATATAATCTATATACTACGTATAAAATAATATGTAAATGTATATGTGTAAGAATATAAAATAAAAATAAATATGTATATGTATACATACAGTTGTATATACATTTATATATCCCCAAGCTTTTAAAAAACAATGATTACATTGTACTTACCACCTTTCTATATACGTTATTTTATCCTGTTGATGGTTTCTAACTTTAATGACAATTTAAGCTAGTCTGTGAAATTTAAATTCTGAAGAATCTTACTCTTGTTTGACATACCCAAACAATAGTTTATGACTGTACATTTAGTTTGGTTTTGTTTGGGGACCAAACCCAGCTGTACTCAAGTTCTACTTTGAGCTTTGTGCTTAGGACTGACCTGTGGTAGTGCTTTGGGAATCATGTATGGGTTAAGGCATTTGAACTAGAGTCAGCAGCATGAAAGGCATGCACCTCACCCTGTCCTTTCTCTCCCACCCCATTCTTGATAAGTTAGAAACAGCATATTGTAGGAAAAGGACAAAATAAGGCTGTTGCTAAGTAAAAACTTTTTAACAATTGGGTACCTAATTGTTAACATTTATGTGACTCATTGCAAAGTTTTTCTATGCCAAACTACTGTGGTGTGTCAAGTTAATTTATGGTTATTTTCTTGTTAAACAGTGTACTTGCATGTACATGTAAATGATTTATGAACAATATAGCACAGGCAAACAATAATGAAATGGAAATGAGATTCTGCCTGTAGTTATTAGGTGGACAGATAATTTAGATAAATGGATGGTGGGTAAAAGGCGGTGGGGAGAAGACTAAACTTAATGCTACTTTGAATCTAGTTTGGGCTGTTACATTTTAAGTAAAACATGGAGAAAGAAATGTTGCTAGCCTACAGTGTAGGAGCAAAGATTTAATGGAGGGTACATTTTTGTGAATTACTGTGATAGTCATAGGAGATAATTGAATCACTGTATCACTGTATCACTGTCTTCCCGTTCATCATCGATTTGCTCGAGCGGGCACCAGTAACATCTCCATATGACCTGTCTCATGCAAGTAGAGCCCAAGGGCACCTAATTGCTCCAGGAACATCAACAGCCTCAAATCATTCCATCAGGTCGTGGGAATGAGGTCTATAGGAGATAATTGAATAAGAAAAAGAAATATTCTGAGGATAACAGGAAGAAAACCAATTAAAAGGGAAATGAATAAATCATTTATTGAAGAACCACAAGAAGGTATCACGTTGCTGAAGCCAAGAAGCCAAGAGTGATATTTGTGTTAATAGCAAAATTATCTTTGTGTTTTAAAGTTTCTTAGGCATTTTGTAGTTCACAAAATCTATATATTTTGTGAAAAGAAATCTGCCAAGAATTGTAGGTAAGAGGTACATCTGGACCAGCTGGACTGGAAGTTGCAGCACAGCCATTCCAGCCATGGCCAGATGGCCGGGGAGCCAGGGAGGGAACAAATCCATGCACCATTTCGCTCACCAGCCTCACATTACTTCACCACTGCACTGCTCGCAGCAACTGTACCAAAATATTCTATGAGCTTTTTGGTCAATGTAAGCAACAGCAAAAAAAAAGCCCCTTGCTTCATCCCAGGAGCCCTGATAAAAGCACCCAGGCAAGAGAGACCACCTACATTTCTTAGAGGAATTGTAGTTGGGGACTTCGCCTCCCAGATTACCACAGCAACATGGGAAACAACTCAGACCCCCATCACAAAGAATGAATGAAGGAAAGTGTCCTAAAGCCATAACACGGCAGATCCACATACATAATCTATCTGACAGAGAATTCAGAGATGAAATAGTGAGGATGTTTAATGAACTCAAACAGTGGAGCGGACATTCAATAGAATACAAGAGGACATTAAAGAAGCAGTGGAACTGCCAACCAATAAAATAAAGGAAGAAATAAGATCAGAAATAAGAAAACTCAAATAGAAGTTTCATTAGTAAAAAGTTGGTAGATGAAACTAAAAACTCATTCGGTGCCCTCAAGAGTAGAATGACATCAGCTGAAGACTGAATCAGTGAGCTGGAAGATGATCTGCAGAAAGCACTCAAGAAAATAGGAAGATGGAAAAGAACCAAAAAATAGCTTAGGAATTGGCAGGAGAACACTGGGATGAATTCAAGAAAAACAACATAAGAATCATTGGAGGGACAGGGAAGACAACCCAAAAGAGGTAGGAACAGTTAAAGACATCATTGCCGAAAAATTCCCAGAGCTGAAGGATGCAGGCATCTAAATCCAAGAAGCCTGAAGGATACCAGCTAAAAGAGACCCTAACAAAAAAAAATCTCCAAGACATATACTAATTAGAATGATGGTTGTCATAGATAGAGATGCAATACTGCAAGCAGCAAGATGAAAGAAGGAAATTTCATATAAAGGAGCATCCCTATATACAGCAGACTTCTCAGATGAAGCCCTCCAAGCCCAAAGACTATGATGGGTTGTTGTGAAAAACTCAATGAAATGAATCCCTCACCAAGAATTCTTTACCCGGCTAGACTCACATTCAGATTTGAGGAACAATACACAACGTCATGGATAAACAATAGCTCAGCTCAGGAACTTCATACACTCAAAACCAATTTTAAAAGAACTGAAAGAGCTACTGTAAGATAAGACAAACCGCAAAAAGCACAAAAATTTATACATGACCATGACATAAAATCCCATGACAATAGTCTCTCTCAGTGTCAGTGGTCAAAACACACAAGTTAAGAGACACAAAGTGGCAAAATGGATTAAAAATTGAATCCAGCATTCTGCTGCCTACAAGAAACACATTTGAATAATCAGAGCAAACACTGACTCAACGTCAAAGACTGGAAGTATTCTACACGCGAACAACTTCTAAATGGCTGGAATAGCCATACTAGTATCTGACAACATAGACTTCAGGCTGATAAAGGTTAGAAGGGACTGTGAAGGCCAATTCTTAATAATTTAGAGATATGTATATCAGGAAGAAATTACACTCTTAAAAATATACTCAATACGAGGGGCCAGCAAAATACTTGAAACAACTACTAATGGACTTCAGGAAAATATTGATAGTAATACAGTTGTAGTTGGAGTCTTCAACACTGCTCTATCACCTCTTGATAGATCAGCGAGACTGAAACTCCGCAAAGAAATATTGGCTCTGAAGGAAGAAATGGAAGAGAGAGGCTAGTAGATATAAACAGGGCTCTTCATCTCCAACAAATAATACACTCTTTTCTCTAGTGTACATGGAACATTCTGTAAGATAGACCACATGCTGGAATACAAAATATGCCTCAATAAAATCAAGAAATAGAAATTGCATCAATTATTTTTTTTCAGACCGTGATGCACTGAAAATAGAAGTGAATCACATACGGAAATGGAAAACTATATCAAACACCTGGAAACAGCTCACTGCTGAACAACCAGTGAGTCATAGAGGAAATCAAAGAAGAAATCAAAAGATTCCTAAAAACAAATGAAAATGAACACACAAACTATCAGAACTTATGGGACATAGCTAAATCAGTGTGAAGACAAAAATTTATAGCTCTGCAAGTGTTCATCAGGAAAGAAGAAAGGGTCCACATAAATAATTTGGCTTTACAGCTTAAGGACTTAGAAAATGACCTACATGAGGAGCCCGCCCAGGCAGAAAGAAGAGACTAATAAAATTTAGTGCAGAAATCCATGAGCTTGAATTCCCCCAAAAAAAAATTCAAAAGATCAATAATGAAACCAAGAGTTAGTTCTTTACAAAAATAAATAAGATGGACAAACCACTTGCAAGACTCACAAAGGAAGGGAAAGAGAGAACCGTAATAGACCAAATTAGAAATGAAAAGGGGGACATCAAAAATTCAAAAGGTCATCAGAAATTACTATGAGAATCTGAATGCCACAAAACAAGAAAACATACAGTAGATGGGCAGATTCCTGGATTCCTGTAGCCTCCCAAGGCTGAACGAAGACTTGGAACACCTGAGCAAGCCGAGAAATCACTCTTGAAGAAATTGAAACATAATCAAAAGTCTTCCCAAACATAAAATTCCAGCTCTAGATAAATTCACTAATGAATTCTTCCAAACCTTTAAAGAGGACTTATTGTCAGTCCTTTTCAAACTTTTCCTGGAAATTGAAGAAACAGAAACACTCCCAAATAGTTTCTATGAGGTACATATCACCCTAATACTCAAAGTTGACAGAGACATTATAGAAAAAGAATTACAGGCCTATGTCCCTAATGAACATAGATGCAAAGATCTTCAACAAAATACTAGCAAACAGAATCCAAAGTCTCATCAAAAAGATCATGCACCATGATCAAGTAGGAGTCATCCCAGGGATGCAGGGATCGTTCAACATTCACAAATCAATCAACATAATATATAATATCAATAAAAGAAAAGATAAAAAACATATATCAATAGATGCATAGAAAGCATTTGTCAAGATCCAGCATCCATTCATGATAAAACTCTACAAAATGGGAATTGAAGGAACTTTTCCTCAATATAGTCAAAGCCATGTACTACAAGCCCAAAGCAAGTATTATTCTCAATTGGGAAAAATTAAAAGCATTCTTTCTAAGATCAGGAACAGGGCAACATTGCCCACAATCACCATATTCAATATGGTACTCAAGTAGTAGACATATCAATTAGGGAAGAATAAGGCATTAAGGGCATCCAGATAGGAAAACAAGGAGCCAAATTCTTACTATTTGCAGATGACATGTCACAATACTTAGAGGACATTAATATCTGCAAAAAGCTCCTAAAAATTAGATATGTATAGTAGTAGAGTTTCAGGTTTCAAAATCAATACCCAACAAATGTCCATGGCTTTCCTATGTACAAATAATAAAAAGAAAAGAAGGTGATATTATAAAAATACTAATCACAGTTGTGCCTTAGAAAATCAGGTACCTCAGAATTAGCTTAACTGAAGGATCTGAACAAAGAAAACTACAAAATGCTACTTCAAGAAGTAAGAGAATACGATAAAATGAAAACACATCCCCTGCTCATGGATTGGGAGATTCAACATTGTCAAAATGGCCGCACTTCCTAAAGCACTATACAGATTCAGTGCAGTCCCAATAAAGATACCCATGACATTTTTCAAAGAAATTTACCAAATACTCTTGAAATGCATACAGAACAGTAACTCCCAACAAATAGCCAAAACAATCCTTTGGAAAAAAGAAGATGGGAGGCATCACTTTTCCGAATTCAAACTGTACTACATAGTGGTAGTAGTAAAACAGCATGACTCAGGTGCAGGGCAGAGTCTCTGCCTGCTCACCCTGCATCTTGGGGTGGGGGCAGGGTTTGCTTCTTGGCCTGCCCACCTCCTGACTCTCAGAGGCCAGAAAAGCTCATGCAACACAACTTTAGTCATCCTCAAGGTCCAAACTCCACAGCTGGACACAGCCTGATCCCCATGGCACGTGAGCACAAAGCACCCGTGCAATATCTCAAAACCTGATATACCACAAATGTGGGAGTCAGAAGATAGCTAAGACAGAGAAGGGAACAGTGTGCTAGTGTGCTAGTAATTGTTGAAAATGATACCAGCTGAGAACTGAGCATTGAATATAGGCATAAAGATACACATAATAAACTCTAAATGTATGTATTGCAATCCACAATGTGGAAGGAGAGAGAGAGAGAGAGAGAGAGAGAGAGAGAGAGAGAGAGAGAGAGAGAATGAGAGAAAAGAGATAACCTGCCATAGAGGAAGGCTAGGGG
Organism: Cryptotis parvus; assembly: GCA_021461705.1. Lineage (NCBI taxonomy): Eukaryota > Metazoa > Chordata > Mammalia > Eulipotyphla > Soricidae > Cryptotis > Cryptotis parvus. Next base: position 55,632 of record JAJIBD010021425.1, read on the forward strand.
AAGGGGGAGGGAAGTGGGGACATTGGTGGTGGGAAATGAGCACTGGTAGAGGGATGAGTGCTGGAACACTGACCGAAACTCCAACATGAACATCTTTGTAATTGTAATTCTCATGGTGGTATAATAAAATATGAATTAATAAAAACAGTATGGTATTGGAATAATAACAGATCTGTGGACCTGTGGAATAGAGTTGTTATCCTAACGAACATCTCAAATATATGGTCATTTGATCTTTGATAAAGGAGCAAAAATTACCAAGTAGAGCTAGGAAAGCTTCATCAACAAGTGGTGCTGGGAAAAATAGGTAGCTATGTGTAAAAAAATGAACTTAGACCTCTGTGTAACACCATGCATAAAAGTCAGATCAAAATGGATTAAAGATATCAATATCAGACCTAAATCCATAAAGTACATAGAAGAAAACAGACAAAATCCTCTATGACATTGAATCAAAGGCGTCTTCAAAGATGAAATACCACTAACAAAGCAATTGGAAGTAAAGTTAAACATATGGTGGGACTACATGAAACCAAAAAGCTTCTGCAGCTCGAAAAGAAATGGTTACCAAGATACAAAGATAGCCCAGAGATGGGAAAGACTATACACCCAATACCCATCTGATAAAGGGTTAATATCAAAGATATACAGGGTCCTGGTAGAACTATACTAAAAGAAAACAACCAACCTCATCAAAAACAAGAAGGAAGAAATAGGGGCTGGAGTGATAGTCCAGCAGGTAGGGCATTGCCTTGCATGTGGCCGGCCTGTTCCAGCCCAGGTTCGATCCCCAGCATCTCATATGGTCCCCGAGCACCGCCAGGAGTAATTCCTGAGTGCAGAGCCAGGAGTAACCCCTGAGCATCGCCGGGTGTGACCCAAAAAACAAAACAAACAAAAAAAAAGAGTAGGATTGAAAATAAAATAAATAAGTAAAAAATGTTTAAAAAAATAAAGTTCATCAAAGAAGAAATTCGAATGCCAAAAGGCATATGAAAAATGCTCATCATTAATCTTCAGGGAGATGCAAATGAAAACAGCAATGAAATATCTCACTCCACAGAGACTGGCACATATCCAAAAGCACAAGAACAACCAGTGCTGGTGTGGATGCAGGGGTGAAAGGGACTCATCCATTGTTGGTGGAATGTCAACTGGTACAACCTTTTGGAAAACAATATGGACATTCCTCCACAGACTAGATATTGAGCTCCCATTTGACTCAGCAGTATCTCTCCTGGGAATATACGCTGGGAGCCCAAAAACACAGCAGAAACACCATCTGCACTTGTATTTCATTGCAGCTCTATTCTCATTAGCCAGAATCTGGAAACATCCAGAGTGCCTGAGAACAGAAGACTGGATAAAGGAACTTTGGTACATCTACACAATGAAATACTATGTAGCTGTTAGGAAAACGAAGTTGTGAAATTTGCCTATAAATGGATGGACACGCAGAGTATTATGTTGAGTGAAATTATTCTGAGGGAACGGGACAGATAGAGAATGACTGCATTCATCTGTGGGATATAAAAAAAAATGGTATGATGCTAATATCCAAGGCCAGGCTAAACATGTACCAGGAGAACTTGTCAGTGGTTGGAATCTACCACAAGTGTGTGGAAGTCAGAGGTTAGGTAAGATAGAGAAGGAACCAGTGTCCTAATAATTGTTGAAAATTTTAATGCCAGCCTAGAACTGAGAATTGAACATAGGCAAAAGGATATGCATAATAAACCCTAAATGTATTTATTACAAGCCACAGTGTATAAACAGGAGAGTGAGAGAGGGGAGAGAGAGAGAAGATAGAGAGAGAGGAGATAGAGAGAAAGTGACAAACTGCCTGCCATAGAAGCAGGCTGAATAGGGGGTAGGAAATCGGGGGACACTGGTGGTGGGAAATGTGCACTGGTGGAGGGATGGTTGCTGCAACACTGTATGTCTGAAACCCAATCCTGAACAGCTTTGTAAATGTCTCACAGTGTTATAATAAAGAAAAGAAATTGAAAAAAATCTTACTAACAAAAATTGATTTGCTTAATTGTAAATAATGCTGTTATGAAAATGTTGGTCATCCTTTTTATATATGAGCAAGGTTTTTATACTTCATCAGTGATACCTAAAAGTTATTTTGTGTGCCCTGATAATCGATATAAAGACCAAGGCATTGTCTTTTGTGTTCATTTATAAACATAATTCTTTTTATTTTTCTAGAACCGAATCCACCAATTGATCAAGTTATTCAAAAGCCAGGAGTTGTGCAGAGATTTGTGAAATTTCTTGAACGAAATGAGAATTGTACTTTTACAAGTGAGTTTTATAGTTTTTTATGATCTCTTTGTATAACTAGCATTTTAGAACCTCTAAGTGACTTTTCAATAATAACTGTATTGTAAGCATTCAGTAAAATTGGCAATTAAATAAAAAGTTAATGTCACTTGTTCTGCCATGGTCATGGTTGAATGCTATTTCTTTTGCTATTGTTTGGGGGCCACACTTAATTATGCTCAGGGCTTACTACTGACTCTGAACTCAGGGATGACTCTTGGCAGTGATAGATGGACTGACTATGTGGAATGCCGGGATTAAACCCAAATTGTCTGCATGAAAGACAAGTAGCTGAACTCATACTCCAGCCTCTTGAATGCTAGTGTCTTTTGGGAACTATTATTAAAATATTTTTTAGAAAAGGTATAAAATAATTTCTACATATGATAAAAATTTATAGCTGTCAGCATTTAATAACTTTTTTGTTCTATGAAACCTCAAATGGAAATGTTTTGGTAAGTTTATAATGACTAACTAGTCTAAATATTTCATTTTGTAACTTTTTAATATATTTTTATCATTTAAAACAATTTTATTTGACTGATTGGTTTTTTTTATAAAATGCATCAGTAGTATTAAAATATGGTTAAAATTATGTTGCTTTTCAGGACATTGCTTTTCAGTTATGCTACATTAATGGTTTTAAGAGTTATACTAATTGGTCTGATAGTAATTTATGAAAGTTTTCAGATATTTTATTGTTAGGGAAAAATTATATTTTTCTGATTTTTGTCACAATCTATAGTCTTAACACAGGATGGGATTATTTATAACAGGAATGGCACAAGATTCACAACTAACTTTATAGTGCTATTGTTAGATGGTGGTTGCTAATAATACTAAGTAAATTGCAATTTAAGATAGTGTCATTTATCTGAATAATTTTAGGGAAAATTCTTATATTTTAGGTAAAGCATGTAAATGTGTCGCACATGTGACTGTTAGCTGTAATTTTATACTGAAAATTATCACTTGTCTTTCTGTTGTTCGTCGATTTGCTCAAGTGGGCCTATAAATATATGTGTTTTAGGGGGAGAGCTGCTTTAGAGTCTTGATATCAATTTATTTTTAAGGCTTTAGATACCAGAGGTACAAGAACTGGAGATCACGTTGTCTCGATTGATTCTTTAAATATACGTCTAGAATCCAGTCTAAAACCCAAACATCCTGATATTATTTGGCCCTTTAAGTAAAGAAAAAAGAACTGAGACAATATGGATGAGTAAAATTGACTTTTAATTTGAGCTGTACATTGTGAACATTACAAAGTAGAGTAAGATTATCCCTGTCAGAATACGTTCTTTATGTTGTTGGGGAAGGCAAATGGGTTGAGAGTTTCTGGATAACAAGTGTTTTGTACTATAACAAAAGTATTAAAAGAGTGATTTGGAAGCACAGAGACTGTAGCCTGTCAGAAACCGCTTAACTCTTGAGAAGTAAAGGAGGATCTCACTGAAATAGTGCTCATTGGCTAATCTTGAGAAAGAATGAGAGTTTGGCACTCTGAAAAGAGGAAAGTTAATTTCACTAAGAATGGGATGTATAGAGAATGCAGTGCATTCAAGAAGAGTTTTAGGAGCTTCAGCAATGTAATGTAATTAAAACTTCATGAAATTGGGGCCGGAGCGATAGCCCAGCGGGTAGGGTGTTTGCCTTGCACGCCGGCCTGTGCCGGCCTGGGTTTGATCCCGGCATCCCATATGGTCCCCTGAGCATCGCCAGGAGTAATTCCTGAGTGCAGAGCCAGGAGTAACCCCTGAGCATCGCTGGGTGTGACCCAAAAAAAAAAAAAAAAAAAAAAAAAAAAAAAAACTTCATGAAATTCAACTGTATGGCCTTGGGGCAGCTATATGTTATTTTATACTTCATATTACCTAAGTTACTATCAAATATAATGGTTCAGAACATTGCTTAACTAATAGGCCTCAAACTGGTTATTAACAATTCAGATTGACCTCCGAATTGACATGCTTTAATTAGCCTGTGCATGTTATAAAAGATTGCATAGTGTTGCAGGACACCTCTGCATCTGCCCGGATTGCCTCCTGCAGGTCACTTCGAGATAGGGGGTAGTTTAAATGTGGCAGTTTATCTGACCATGTATTCTGTACTGGCTGGTATAAATACCTCTCATGCTACCACAATCATCGTAGGACTAGCTAGATCTTACCAGCATATTTGCCTGGCCACGTTGGATCTCTAAAGTAATTAGACTAGAGAAAAATGCTGTTTGCCTCCAAGCAAGCGAGCATGGCTCCCTGATAACTCAAAGACAACTAAAATACAAAACTACCGTGAAGTAGACAAGACTCTGGTCTACTTGGAGAAATATTTAACTGGCATTAGTATTAGTCTTTCAGTACAGAAACATGCCATCTCAGAAACCTCCTTCTCTACCCTATAAAGGCATTTCCAGGCAGATCTTGGCTCAAAACATTAGCATAGGGGCTGGAGCGATAGCCCAGTGGGTAGGGCATTTGCCTTGCCCGCAGCCGGCCTGTGCCATCCTGGGTTCAATCCCGGCATCCCATGTGGTCCCCTGAGCACCGCCAATAGTAATTCCTGAGTGCAGAGCCAGGAGTAACCCCTGAGCATCGCAGGGTGTGACCCAAAAAGCAAACAAAAAAAAACATTAGCATATAATAGGGCCTAGGTGAGGTGCTGGGAGAAATTACCTAAGGGCATTTGACCCTTCCTGCTTCCCATAATAGTTGGAGGTCTGAGTTGCAGGGGTATAAAATTAGCCTGCTTCCTCTCTCTCTCTCTTTTTGGGCTCTCTTTTGGGGCTTGCACTCTTCTTGAGAGTCTTGTCTGTCTCCTCTTTACAGGACCTTAACACATGGTGGCCGCCATCTTGGCCTACACGTGGCTGGGATTTTAGCCGGGAATCCTAAGCACAGGGTTTTTCCTATTGTTGATTTGTATGCCTGAACCTGTGATTAGTAAAGCCTTTTAAAACTGCATCAGATTCCTGAGTTTTCATCCATTCTCCGCCGGCCGGAGGTAAAAGGGAACTTCGCTTCCCGGCACTGTCGGGATCCTGGCGGCATTCCCAGACAGCATAGTACACTTAAAGAATTGAAGAATTATGAATAAAAATCTAGATTGAGGGACAGAGAGGGAAAGGATTAATTGGGCATTTGCCTGGCATGCAACCAACCTGAGTTTGATCCCCAGCACCATATATGGTCCCTTAAGAAAAACCAGGATTAGCCCCTGGGCACTACTAAGTTTGACTCAAGCTCCCTTCCATAAATTTAGTCTGGTTCTGATAAGACCATATTTGGTATTTTTGCCTCATAGTAAAGTAGCAAAGATAGGGAGCATAAGCCAACCAGTGTTGATGGAATTCAGGGTCATCACGAGTAGTGCCCTACCAAGGTTGGGCTTGGGAACCATAAGGGCCACACCTGGAGTATTGGGAACTCTGCAGAGCTGGACTTAAATGCAGGGCCTTACATTTGCTAGGCATGTGTTCTACCACTTGAGCTATCTCTCAGCCCAACATAGCAAGTAATTATGGAACTGTAGCCACTCCTTAGTTTGCTTATAATTTATAAGTAATTTTCTATGTTTCTCTAGCTTATTTGCGAGCCATGGGTTGAATTTCCTCAGTTCCTTTTGTTATAGTCCAGCATATGTAAATATATTCGAATTCTAATTTAATTGATGTAAATAACTTGTCAAAGACTCTGCAGCTAAGAGAATGCCACAAATGGTTTTCTTGGCTGTGCTTATAAGTAATTTTTTGATTTGGACCAATTACTTGAATTTTAATGCTGCTTACAATTCAAGTACAATTCAGTAAATGCTCGAGTTGAGAGCCTTCTACTGAGACTATACCACCTACACGGTAAAGCCTGGCAAGCTACCCGTGATTTATTTACTTGTTATGCCAAAAACTAGTAACAATTATAGACCTCAGTTCCATGACCTGAAGAATGATTTCGGGCTCCTCCTGAACCTGTAGCAAGTAGATGCCCTTGGGTTACACTTGCTTGTGACAGGACTAATGGAGATGTTACAGCCCACTCGAAGCAAATCAATGAACAATGGGAAGACAGTGATTGTGATACAGTGATACTTGAATTGTGATTTTCTTATTTCATAAATGAAAAGCTTGGGGGATTAGGTATTCTGTAGGGAAACAAAAATACCTTTATGATTCTAAGTTTCACAAATAATGCTATTACTCTATTAAGCAGTGTCTCATTTATTTTTAAATTCCTTGCTTTAGAACACCTGTCTAATAACATTAGGACTCTTCTTATAAATACACATGTTCCTTTTCAGTATTTATTTTCTAGATTTAAAAATTCATGATTATTTTTATGAAGTCATATTTCACAATTAGTCTTCTGCTCGTAGGCCAGTCAGAACTGACCTAACTGGGTTTTTTTTTCTCCCACTTGTTCCCTTTTTAACATTTCTTTGGTGCTTTAATTTATTTTTCCTTAGTTTGAAGCTGCATGGGCATTGACTAATATAGCATCTGGAACATTTCTGCATACCAAGGTAGTGATTGAAACTGGAGCTGTTCCAATTTTTATCAAACTTCTTAATTCAGAGCATGAAGATGTTCAAGAACAGGTAAGTTTCTAATTTGAACTGTTATATTGACTTCCAAAAGTTTTAGATATTGGTATCACCACTAATAGAATATTAGAGTACAATGTTAAGTGAATTTTCTTTGAGCAGCAGAACACAAACTTTATTAGATATTAAAAATACTAACTTATGTTTTTAATGTTGAAATAAAACTTTTCCAATTAAGATAATTTAACTATTTTTATTCTTACTGAAAAATTTTAAAGTAGACTATAGTTTACATTTTAGGTAATTGAAATTTAGTGACTAACTTGAGTTTTAACTTTGTGTTTTATTATTATTCAAATTTTTAGTTTTGTTTTTTGGGTCTACGCAGCTGCTCAGGGCATTCTCCTGAGTCTGCACTCAGAGATCATTCATGGTGGGGTATTAGGGATCATATATGGTACTGGGAATCAAGCCTGGATGACTGTGTGCAAGGCAAATGCCCTGTCCCCTGTACTATCTCTCTAGCCCTTAATTATTTAATTTAAAAACTCACAATGAACCTGAGCTAATCCAGAACTTATTTTCAAAGATTTGACTCAACCTTATTCTTATGTTAGACATGACCTAGCTTTTCTATGCTTTATCTCTTCTTTTGCAAATTGGTTCCTTCCACATTTTTTGGGGGCAGCATAGAGTAAACCTTTAGCGTAATTAATTGGATTATTAACCAAATAGATGTATTTTGCTCTCCTTGTAGTGAGCACACAAAATGTACTCCTTGTTCAACAGAACAAATATTGGACTCTTTTAAAAAAATTACCTTACTTTCCTTGAGTCCAGAGAGAGCGAGTACAGTGGGTAGGTTGCTAGCCTTGCATGAAGTCACCCGTTCAATGAACAGTCCAAGCACCTCTGGAGTGACCCTGAGCACAGAGCCAGGAGTAAGCCTTGAGTACCTGTGGTGGGACCCCAAACAAACAAAGAACATAATATAAACATTGTATGACTAAAACTCAGTTACGAATAACTTTGTACTGTATATCTCATGATGATTCAATTTTAAAAAATTAAAAAGTAAAATTTTTCTTGTCTTATTGTTCATGGTGTTTTTAAAACACTTCTTGAAAATTACCACTTTATCATTCAGTACTGAATTAATAGAGAACATTTACTGGTACTTTCATAAAAGTGTATAATTAAATATTTTTTTTCAAGGCTGTTTGGGCACTTGGCAATATTGCTGGTGACAATGCAGAATGCAGAGATTTTGTTCTGAACTGTGAAATACTTCCACCTCTTTTTAGAGTAAGTACTTTTGAGTTTATCACATTTAAGTCAATACTATTTTGAAAATAAGTAAAAAATAATTGTACCTTATTTGTACTTTATATTCTCTTGCCATACTTCATTGCTTTACTTGATACTTATTGTGCTAAAATAACTATTCTACACAAAAGCATATGTAGTTCCTAATTCAACAGTAAACATTGCTAAAACAGGGAATACATAAACAGATGTTATATTTAGGATTCCAGTAATTAAAAATTTTATGCTATTTATTTACAAATATTTCTCTGTGTCTAATTTGAAACATTCAGAAAACAAATATTTTTCAAGATATCGTTCTTTTAGAATTAGAATTTACTCAAATGACTTACTGTGATTTCTTTTTCAAATACATGGAACATTTTTTATTCCCATTTGAAATTGTAAATCATGGTGTTTATATGAACACCATGTTTCATATATGAACCCATGTTTATTTAAGAACACCTTGATTTACAGATGTGTTCATGGTACAGTTATTCTAGGTGTTCAGTTTCACAACACCAGTCCTACTACCACTATGACTTTCCACCTACCAGTGCCCCAAGTTACCCACTCCCAACCTGCGCCTTAGCAGGCACAAAGTTACTTGCTTTATATTGCTTGTTACAACATATTTCTTATAATGGTGTTACTAAAGTCAGTGTTCAAGGATTTGCTGAACTGTTAGGTGCTAGTTGATCAGTTGAGACTTCTGTGCTATTTTCATTCACTGAGCTTAGTGGGCTTCTGTGCAACTTTCCCATCTAATTTTTCTGTGTTCCTACTGTGCTCAGTAGGATGAACTTTGTAGATGTCTCACTTAAGTGTCCATGTGCTTCAGCAGCTGTATCACTAGGATGATTCAGCAGCATGGCATCTCAACTTGGTTGCGGCTTCTCTCTAAGATGGATCATGGGGACAGACTGTTTAAATATCAGTGAAACTGGTGTGTGTGGATGGAATGCTGGGTCCTCCAGCAGGGCAGGGACTCAGCCTGCCCCCATCCCAAAAAGGCTATGATCTGGGCCCAGAGATCTCTCCTGTCAGGTGCACCTTGGCTAGGGTTTCTCCCCCTTGACATAGTTAAAAAAATATATATATGGTGGTCCTAATTAGAAATAACAAATTTGCTGAAAAGATAGGTTTCTTTATTTTTTTAATCATCCATTAGAATTTTTGTTCCATAGCCTAACTCACAGTAACAAGTAGTGAAGGGGGGAAGGGAAATTTTTTGAAATTTTCATTTCTTTTAAAAAATTCAACTGTCACTGTGAGATATACAGTTACAAAATTGTTCACAATTGAGTTTCAGTCATACAGTGGAGTGTTATTTCTTTTGCTAATCTTTGTCCTCTGCTGAGAAATTGAATTTGAAGAATTAATTTTTAGGTACTAGTTTATAAAAAGTTGCACTCTTAAAAAGAGTAGTTTCAGTGAACACAGTGATTTCTCAGCATGACTTCTCTATCTTCTGATTCTCCAACTTGTGTTCAGGAGGCCCTGGGGCCCTGCTCAGCAACCTAAGAATGTAGTGAGGTTCAGAGCCTACAGTGCCAGGGACTGCCATGGCCGTGTGTTGAAATCCTCAGGGGTCTCCAGGACTACCCACACTGGTGCTTGGGGTACTGTGTAGTGGCAGAAATCCAGGGTCAGTGTAAAGGGCTTAAGGTGCCTGTCTTGGTTCCAAGTCAGGGCCTCCAAGCACTTTACTATCTTAAGCCCTTTACTATCTCTCCATCCACTCAGCATGATTTTTTGAAATATTATTGATAGTTTATATACACATTGTTGAGTTAACCACTGCAATTTCATTTTCTTTGTACTTTGTCCAAATTTAATTTTTTTTTTTTTTTAGCTTTTTTGGGTCACACCCAGCAATGCTCAGGGGTTTCTCCTGGCTCTGCACTCAGGAATCACTCCTGGCAGTGCTCGGGGACCATATGGGATGCCGGGGATCGAACCCGGGCTGGCATGAGCCGGCCGGTGCAAGGCAAACGCCCTACACGCTGGGCTATCGCTCCTGCCACCCACATTTAATTTTTTATTAGCTCTGCTATAAAAGAAAATGTTGGCCAAGGAGATAGTTGAAATGGTGAATCATTTGCTTATAGGGTGTGGCCTATTTAATAAAATGGAAAATTTTCAAATAAAAGAAAATACTGATTTGGAGTCAGTGTCAAGTCATTTTGAGTTCGCACCATTTAAAGCACACTTAAATTTTTCAGTTTGAGATTTTTCTGGCCTGATGCCTGGTAGATTAACCAAGCACAGTGTTGTCTTTTTACTTTGACTTCTCTTTTTCTAGAAGAGTACAATTTTGCAGAAATCCTGCAGATTCTCAGAAAAAGTTACCATAGTTTATTATGGTATAAATTTACGTCACTCCACTTTTGTGTTACGAAGCAGGAACTTTGTGGTATTTTTTTGCCAGATCTGGTTCAAGGTCTCTAGAATGTTTGAAAAACAGTATTCTATATTTGTTATTACCTCAGTGTATAATAGATTTTAAAATGAGAAGTAAGCATTTCTTAGGTCTGATTTTATTTAAAAAGATTAAAATCTAGAGGTGAATAAATAATACCCACCTCTGTAGTGCTAGTTATAAACGTATTTAGGGAAAATATGTACTGAGGAAGCTTCAAAGTTCCATTAAAAATTTATGGTAATAAGAAATTTCTGTTATCTATTTTATCCTCTCTTGTTAGTTAAGCTGAAGGAAAAAAGTAATTACTTTATAAAAGATTTGAGTTATGTGTTGTTCACATTAAAAATCACATTTATCTAATGCTTACTATAAAACTTATTTCACTTGTCACTTGTCTACCCGTTGTTCATCGATTTGCTCTAGCAGCCACCAGTAATGCCTCCATTCATTGGGAACGAGGTCCATTATTGTTACTGTTTTTGGCATATCGAATACACCATGGGTGGCTTGCCAGGCTCTGCCATGGCTCTGGGTTCATCTCAGGGGGCCTGTTTAAATAAGATGTATAAGATCCACAGTCTGTCTTTATGTAGGCTATATACTTATTATGTCATCTCTTTCTTTAGGATTTCACTCCCGTGTTTTTTGCCTTCTCATGATCTGGGTCCTTTGGGAACATTTTTCTAAAGTTGTTGTTTAATTTTGGACCATATGCAACACTGGTGCCAAGGATCAAACCCATAGCTCCTACATGCAAAGAATGCATTCAGCCTTTTGAATTATTGCTGTGGCCCGTTATATTCTTAAATTATTATTTTTAATTCTTAAAAGTAAGGTTTAGGTAAGATGGTTGTATAAGGAGAATCCGTGTTTATATCTGTAATTGCAGTGAGTCTACAGCAAAGCTTTTATTGGTGTGCAGAGAAGACTACCTGAAGTACCAACAAAGAAAGCTTTCACAGAAAGAGACAAAAGAATAGCACCCAGAAGGAGCTAGAGAGAGAGGTCCTTGGCAAGAAAGAAACTCCACCTCCGGTCATACGTTAAAATCAGGAGAGTCTTCTAAGATGCCTGGGGGATATGGTTGGGGTAATGAGGTTGTTCCAAAACCTGTCAATCTAATCTTATATTCTATACTTTAACCTTGGAACAAGAGGCAAGTAAATCACTTGATCACTTGAATCTCGTTATTCATCAGTTTGCTCGAGCGAGCACCAGTAACATTTCCATTGGACCCTATCACGTGCCAGTGTAGCCCAATGGCATCTGGTTGATTCAGGAATATGAAGAGCCTCAAACCATTCCTTCAGGGTCTTGACAAGGAAGTCTGACCATCATGTAGGTGGGCAAGCAAATACAAGTTATAAACAGGGGTTGGAGTCACCGACAGGAGCCATCTTGGCAACCTGTCTCAATCTTGCTGGAAGCAGTACTGGCACACTGACCACCACATTGGCTCTCACTCTCCTTAATAATAGACAGTGAGAGCAAATCCCTGAGGCCAGCTCCATCTATCTTTAGCAAAGGGCTTAGTTAGCTGGGTCTGAAAGGTAATTATCAAGAATATTGACTGTTGGATGACAGAGCCTAGCTAGTTTAGATCTTTGCTGTTTAATATACTTACAATTTAAGATTTTTACATTTCCTTAAGCCAGGGTTCATGCTAACGAGATCACTCTTCTGTGTAAACACTGATGGAGGGTGTGACAGTTACAGGAGTCATTTTGACTCTGAATTAATAACTTCTGAAATATTATAATCACTACTATGATTTCAGTGTTATCTAGATTGGGTGCAATTCCTCTTAATATCCACTGGTCCCAGGGTAGGACAGTTAGAATTTACCAGGAGACTTCTACCCTTGCTAGGTTGAGACTACTGTTTAAAGGAAGGATCACACTAGTTTGTCCTCAAGCAGGTGAGCATGACCCTTTCAGTAAACAGAGAACAAGACACTAAGAATAAGCCTGGTGCAGATGATAAATAAGAAGAACTCTTTGGGTATCATGTAGATTGCTTGAAGCCCATGAAATTATGATGTGTTTTTTCCCATGAATAAACATCCATTAAGATAAATTTCTTTATACCAGCCCTCTCTCTAGAGATTTTACATAAGAGATAATCTCAGATTATGTAGTATTTTATCAATTCCAATGTGTTGCAGCATTTGTTGAAGGAACTTTTCTTTATTCTTGTTGCAAATGAGCTGACCATATATTTGTGAGTGATTTTTCCCCCTAGATTTTGAGTTCTTTTTTTTTGGATCTATATTGTCTTTATTTTCAGTACCATACTATGTTTTACTGTAGCTTTCTAGGACATCTTGAAATCGGGAATTGTGAATCCCTCAATTTTTATTTTCCTTCAAGATCAAAGTTGACAGTTGATTTTTTCATTTCTGCAAAAAGCATTTTGATAGGAAGGATTTGCTTTGAATCTTTAGGGCTTACTTTAAAGTTGTCCCATTTTGAAGCCAGGCTGATCTCTTTTCCTGGTACCATCCAGTCCCATATTAGGACCCTCTATTGGGGTTTGAGGAATTAAAATCAACCCAAGTGCAATTGAGGCATTAGTTAGAAAATATAATGGGATGTCCAAGAGCAGCTAATTCAGAGTTAATTAACTCACAAATGCATTATCTTATTGTGCCTATACAAAAACAAATCCCTTAGCATAATAAGCATATGCAAAAAGCTTATGGAGAAAAACAATTCCTCTTTAGCAGTGCAAAAACCCAGAGCTAGCAAGTATAGTAAATAATCCAACACTTTCCAGTACATACTTTTTTTTTTTTTTTCTTTTTGGGTCACACCCAGCAATGCTCAGGGGGTTACTCCTGGCTCTGCACTCAGGAAGTACTCCTGGAAGTGCTCGGGGGGCCATATAGGATGCCAGGGATTGAACCCAGGTCACCCGTGTGCAAGGCAAACCCCCTACCCACTGTGCCATCGCTCTGACCCCAATTTTTCTGCTTTTTAAGTGGAAATTTGGGATTGTTGATTTAAGATATTTTAATGTAGTCACTATCAGTAGTTTTCTTATTGCATTTCATGTTTTTATTTCATTTTTATTTTAAAATTTTATAGTTTATTTGCTTTTCAAAAAAAATTAAAATAATTTGTTAATCCTCATATTTGTGCATTTCCAGTTTTTATTTTATTAGTGGTGATTCATTTTTCCATTATCACCAGAGAAGATATTTTATATGATTCAAAATATATCTATTTTTGGGGATGGACACCTAGGCAGTGCTCAGAGAGTTCAGAATTCATTCCTAGGGATACTCAGTCAACCTGTTGGGATAGTTTAGTGCTAAAGTCCAGCAGTGTGGTTCTGCTCAGGCTCTGGCAGTGCTGGGGGCTGCTTGGGCAAGTTTGGTAATGTTCAGGGGTCATCAGGATAATATATGATGGTGCTTGGGGATCATGCAGTGCCAGGCTTTGAACTCAGTTTCTCATATAGAGGCTATACCTCTTACCACTAATCAGTTACCCTGATCCACCTTTATTTATTGATTTTTTGAAAAGATGCAAAATTCACACACTGCAGTGCTCAATATATCACCAGAATCCTGCACTTTGAAATCATATTCCCATATCCTAATGAAATTTTTTTAAATTAATTAGATTTACTCTATGATTTAATATTTAATTTATCTTTGTTTTTTCTCTTTTGGCTCTTCAGTTTATTTTTATTTCCATCTTTATGTATGTAATTGATATCTGTACGTTAAGTCTTCCTCTGTTCTCAAATTATTTTTTAATGGTTAATTTATGAAGTTGCAATCTTAAATGTATAACCATCTTGTTTGAATTAATAGCTTAAATTCAATGTTTTAGAAAACTGCTCTCTCATATTGTTACAAATTGCATCATTATGCATTGTGTCCCCAGTATCAGATATATAATCATTGTTTTATACATTTCTCTTACAAATTATATAGAGAAAAAAATGTGTTTACAGCTCACATCAGTGAAATTAGCATACATCACAAAAAAGCGAATAACCATTGTTGGCATGGATTGGGGATAAAAAGGATTCTCATTCACTGCTGGTGGAATGTCAGCTCACCCAATCTTTTGGGAAAATAATATGGACAAACAAATGGGTATTGAGTTGCTGTAAAAGTAGTACAGCAGATGGGTTTCCCCACCTTTCACCTTGCCGAACCAGTTCCATTCCTGGCATCCTATGTGATCCGTTGAGCACTACCAGAAGTAATTCCTGAATGCAGAGCCAGGAGTAACCTCTTAGCATTGCCAGGTGTGGCCCCTAAATAGCTAGGAATTGAGCTTCCATTTGAAAATCCTTTATGGCATCTACTCTGAGAGTCAAAAAACTTAATTTATAAAAGACAACTACGTTCACTGCAACATTGTTCACAAAATTCAAAATTCTGGAAGCAACCCAAGTGTCCAAGATCAGATGACTGAATAAAGAAACTGGTGTCTGTGCACACACACACACACGCACACACAATGGAATACTAAACTGTAAGGAAAAAAATGAAGTCTGAAATTTGTTGCCACATGGATGAATCTCAGAGTATCATGTTGAGTGAAGTAACTCAGGACAGACGCAGAATGATCTCTATACAAGATATGAAAAAAACAGTAAGGGAGTAAATCTCCAAAGACTACAGAAACCAAGAACTTGTCTTCAGTAAGATGATTACCATGGGTTTGGGGCCGGGAGGGGTGGATGAGGGACCCTGGACAGTGGAGGAAGGAAGAAAGTGGACACATGGATGGAAGGTGTGGTGCTGAATTAGTTTATTGATGAAATCCTGCTAACAACAGCTTTTAAACCAGAATGGCACAAATAAAAACAAAGAACAAAACAAACAAAAAAGACCCTAAGAAACTGAATCCAGCAATGTATCAAAAGGATTGTACACCATGATCAAATGGGGTTCATCCCCAAGATTTAAGGATAATTCAGTATTTGCAGATCTATGTAATGCACCATATTAACAAAGATGAAAGTAAAATGGTCATATCAACTAATAGAGAAGGCTTTTAATAAGATCCACTTTCCATCAATGATAAATTTGACCCACTCCTGGAAATATACCCGGAGACCCAAAAACACAGCAGAAACACTGTCTGCACTTCTGTATTCATCGCTGCTCTGTTCACGAGAGCCAGAATCTGGAAACAACCTAAAAGCCCAAGAAACTAATGAAGCCATGGTACATCTACACAACGGAATTCTATGCAACTGTCAGAAAATATGAAGTCATGAAATATACCTGCAAATGGATGGACATGGAGACAGTCATGCTAAGTGAACTTAGTCAGAACAAAAAGGGCAGATATAGAATTACTGCATTCATTAATGGGATATACTCCACCCAGCAGAAGAGCCTCTCACAGCCTGGCTCTCGGGCGGTTCATCAATAAATGCTGGATTTCGAGATGACTACAAGAGTATGCTACCCGCACGGCAGAGCCTGGCAAGCTACCCATGTCGTATTTGATATGCCAAGTACCAGTAACAATTATATACCTCATTCCCATGACCTGATGGAATGGTTTGAGGCTCTTTATGTTCCTGAAGCAAGCAGGTGCCCTTGGGCTCTACTTGCATGAGACAGGACATCTCCTTATGTTATGTTGCTGGAGCCCGCTTGAGCAAATCGATGATGAACGGGAAGACAGTGATACAGTGATTAATGGGATATAAATATATACCAGTGTTCTACTGATTGTGGAAAATATTAATGCCAGACTAGAACATTGAATCAACACAAATGATTCAACACAAAGGGATTTACATGATAATCCCTAAATGTCTGTAGGGAAAGCCACAATGTGAAAGAGGATATATATATATATATATATATATATATATATATATATATATATATATATATATATATATATATATACATATATATATATATATACAGAGAGAGAGAGAGAGAGAGAGGGAGGGAGGGAGGGAGGGAGAGAAAAGAAGAAAAGAAAAAGTGCCTTCTATAGAGGCAGGCTAGGGGGGGGAGGGAATTTGGGGCCATTGGTGGTGGGAGTAGGGCACTGGTGAAGGGGTGGGTGCTGGAATAATTATAACTGAAACCCAATTATGAACATTTTTGTAATTGTGTATTGCATGGTGGTATAATAAAATTATTTTTTAAAATCTTTGAAATATAGATAGAAGTTACATACCTCAAGATAGTAACAGCCATCTACAACAAGTCCAAGGCTATACTAAATAGTGTAACAAATCATACTCAGTAGTGAAAAGCTAAACACTTATCCCTTGAGATCAGGCACAAGGTAAGAATGAATGTCCACTTCCCATTCTTACTCAGTACAGTGTTGAAAGTCTTTGCCACCGCAGTCACTAGGAAAAGATACCAATCACTTGAATCCCATTATTCATCGTTTTACTCGTTCAGGCGCCAGTAACATTTCCATTTGACCCTATCACATGCCAATGTAGCCCAATGGCATCTACTTGCTTCAGGAATATGAAGAGCCTCAAACCGTTCATTCAGGATCTTGACGAAGAAGTCTGACCATCTTGTAGGTGGGCGGCCACGTGATCTTTTGACATCCCGTGGAATCCAGTTGGTAACGGCTCTAGTCCAGCGGTCTTCTCCAAATCGCATTACATGTCCAGCCCATCTGATTTTCGATGCCTTGGCAAAAGAGACAGCATCCCTGACTCTGGAACGGTGACAGAGGTCGGAATTCTGGATTCCTTCTCTCACTTGATTGCGGCTTGATATTCCAAGCATGGCTCTTTCAATTCCTCTCTGGGTGACCCAAATAGCATTCTCATCCTGCTTTCATAGGGCTCAGGTCTCTGAGGCGTATGTTAATGCAGGGAGAACAGTGGAGTCGAAGGAATGTGCTCAGAGCCAGAGGTTCTTTGTCCTTTTAGCTATTTCTTTGATGCTTTTGAAGGCATTCCATGCTGCTCTCTTCTTTCTGTGCAGCTCAGATTTTAGGTCGTTCATCATGTAGATTTCTCGACCTAGGCATACATAACTGCTGCATTCAGAGATGTTTGTTCCATTGAGAGTGAATGGGGCCTCTGGAACTAGTTCATTTTTCATGAACATAGTTTTGTTGAGATTCAGCTGTAGACCTATCTTTCCACATTCTCGGTGGAAGTCAGCCAGCATTTGTGCCGCTTGGCTAATGTTTGGTGTTATCAGAACGATGTCATCAGCGAGCGGAGGTGGTGTAGTTGCTGACTGTCTATCTCCACTCCCATTCTTGCCATTCTAATTTTCGCATGATGTTCTTGAGGGTGGCGCTGAAGAGTTTTGGTGAAATGGTATCACCCTGTCGAACCCCTCTTTTGACATCAATGATCACTTCTTTGTAGAATGGTGAGATCCTGGTGGTGAATCAGTAATACAGCTCATGAAGGATCTTGATGTATTGGGTTTGAACACCCTGTTTGGCTAGGGCTTCGATAACTGCTTCAGTCTCCACAGAATCAAAGGCTTTTCCTTAAATCAGTGAACATGAGACAGAGCGGCATCTTGTACTCCCTACAAACCTCAATGAGCTTGGTTACTGTGTGGATATGATCTATTGTGCTGAATCCTTTCCGGAAGCCAGCTTGCTCGCATGGTTGTCCTTCATCTAATGTTCTGGCAATCCTGTTCAGGATGACTTGAGTGAACAGCTTGTAGATGACAGACAACAGGCAGTGGGGCGATAGATAGTTGCCAATTTCATGAATGTCTCTTTTCTTGAACAGTAGAACTGTCCTGCTGGTTTTCCACTGGGAGAGCACCTTGCTCAGACAGGTAGCGTGTGAAGAGCCAAGCCAGTATATTGATGAGTACTGAAGGCAGATTCTTCAGGTGTTCGGGTCTGACTATGTCTAGGCCTGGTGTTGTTCCCTTCTTTACTGACGAAATGCCATGTTGGATTTCAGAAGGGAGAACGTTGGGAACGACCTATCCATCCTATGGAATTTGGTATAGGGGCAGGTGGACATGGCTATCAAAGAGATCTGAGTAGAAGTCATGGATAATCTTCTCCATTTTCTTTCTGGAAGATATGATCGATCCATTAGGACGTCAGAGGGTAGTCATCTTGGTCTTATAGTTTGTTAAGGACAAAGATGATGTGGTCAATTTCATTCTGGAACTATCCACCAGGGGATTCCCATGTCCAACATTTCACTTCAGCCTTCCTTCTGGAGCTCTGAGTTCCCATGAATGGTCTTATTCATGGGATACCAAATTGATCCAAATTGTAAACGAAGCAGTCAAACTATCTCTATTTGCAGATTCCATGATAATATATAAGAAAACATTTGTGATATTACTGTACACAAAATAAGCTAGAAGAAAAAGAAATTTAAAAGACTATCCCTATCAAAGTAGTGCCCCCAAGCATCATATATCTAGGTATTAATTTAGCAAGGGAGTTTACTTATACAGTGAAAACTGTAAATAACTGGTAAGACAAATAATGGAAATGGAAAAGAAAATGGAAAAACATTCCCTATTCATATATTGGAAGAATTAACACCATCAAAATGACTGTCCTTCCCAAAGTTTTATGTAGTTCACTATCAGTGTATCACTGTCTTCCCCTTGTTCATCAATGTGCTCAAGCTGGCACCAGTAACATCTCCATATGTCCTGTCATAAGCAAGTGTAACCCAACAGCATCTGCTTGCTCTAGGGACAGGATGAGCCTCAAACCATTTTTCAGGTCATGGAATTGAGGTCCATAATTTGTTACTCGTTTTGGCATAACAAGTAAAACATGGGTAGCTTGCCAGGCTCTGCTTTAGATCACTATAATGCCCATTAAAATCCAATGATGTTTTTCAGATTTGGAGCAAATCCGGTAAAGTTTGTATGGATCTATAAAACTCTCGAATAACCAAAGCATTCCTAAGGTGAGGTGTGGGGGGAAAGGAGAGTTGGGAGACATTGCATTTTTTCGACTTTCAGCTATCGCACATATCTATAATAATTGATTCAACATATTATTGGAATAAAGATAGACCTACAGAAGAATGGAATAGAATTGAGAATCCTGAGTTAAACCTCCAAATTTATGAACAGTTAATCTATGAAAAAAGGAACAAATATATGAAGTACAGCAAAGAAAATCTTTTAAACAAATGGTATTGGAACAACTGATAGGTATATGCAAAAAAAAAAAATTAGAACTGTACCTCACACCACTCATAAAAATAAACACAAAATGAATTATAGACCTCAATATTAGAACAGAATTTACAAATTACATTAAATAAGCATTGGCAGAATTCTCCAGGACATTGACCACAGAAGTCTCTTCTAAAAGATGATGACAGAGCACAGACAATAGCCAAATAATGGGATTGTGTCGAATTAAAATGCTTCTGCACAGAAAAGAAATTCAAGTTAGAGTAAAATAATATTCTAATGAATGTAAGAAAATATATGCACACAAAATATTTTTTAAAAAGCTGTTATCCAAGATCTATAAAGTACTTAGAAAATCAGCAACAAAATATCCAATGACCCTGTCAAAATATGGACTATGAGATGAAGAGACATTTTCTCAGAGAAGACATATAGATGGCCAATAGGCTTATGCAAAAGTGCTCATTCTAGACTTGTGATTAGGGAAATGCAAGTCAAAATCACGTTAGTGAAAATAACACGTAGAAATGTCTGGAAATGGACAGTCTTGACAGGACTGTAATGAGAAAGGAGACCTAATTTACCTGTTGGTGGGAATGCCCTCTGATTCGGACTATCAGATGTCCATAAAGCAGTATACATTGCTTTATGGAAAGCGATGTGGAGATCTCTTCAAAAAGGGAATAAAACTCCCATATGGTCCAGCAATACCATTTCTTCGTATCTGTCCCCAAACACAAAAAAAAATTAATTTGAGCAGATTAATACACACCTATGTTCATGACAGTGCTTAGTACGTTAGCCAAAATCTGGAAGCAACCCAAGTGCCCAACTACAGATAAATGGATCAAGGAGTTGTGTTATATATACGACAGAATGTTCTGCAATTTAAATAAAAAAAATCATAATTTTCCCTGACATGAATGGAGATGGAGGATATGGTGCTGAGTGAATTCAGTTAAAAGGGAAGGAACAGATGCAGAAGATCTCTCAGATCCAGTTTCATGGCAAGGTAGCAGAAAAGGGACAAAGAGAGAACGGATCCACAGCACTGAGTTTGTTTGTGGACCTGGAGGACCTGGGGGCGGGGAATAGGTGGGTACACTTATGATGGGTGTGTTGTTGGAATTATATACGGGAAGCCATATTGACAGTATTGTAAATTATAGTACCAAGTCTTTATATATGCTTGTTATCACTTGACTGTCATTTGCTTCTTCCCTTTTTGTGTTTTATTGTTGGCATCACTGTATTGTTATCGTAATATTACTTAATAATAAGTAAGGACCGAAGGACAGGAGGGCGTTTTGAATGCTTTTCCCGGCTTCTGCTACATTGGCCAGTATTTCTGCTCTTCTCTCTTTGAGGTCTTCCTTTATCGTTTCTCTGCACTGCTTTCCGAGCTTGGACATTAGCATTTGGTTGCCTGAGGCCTGCGCTTTTCCACGTTGGTGAATGAGCTCGATAGTTTTTGAAGAGAGGAGTCCTTTTGTGTCTTTCTCTTTCTCGGTGTTCTTTGCACAGCCATGGAGGTGCTAAACCAGTCGGTTGTATTCTTCATCAATGTCTTCAATGATGGCATCTTCCCATGTTGCCAGGTTTGAGACATCTCAAAGATGTCTTCTGTGATGTCATTTTCACTCCTGATTCTGTGCCAGGTTTTCCGCTTTCAGATATACAAATACATGTGCCTCAAGCACATCAAGATGTCTCCTCGGAAAATTTTTTCTTCAACAAATAGTTGGTTTGATTGTACATTACTTAGAATTTTTCTTACCAGTTTCTTTCTGACATTTTACCAGAAGGTTTGGATCTAAGGTATCAGACATAGAATTGTGATAGCTACATTTTAATTTCTGAAAATTTAAAAGCAGTTTTTAAAATTTCCATTCCTATTTTGCCAGATTATTTCGAGTGTGTTATTAATATATTTGAGAGTCTTTAGTCTTTTGATGAAAAAGTTCTAAGGGAAAATGAACATAAAGTGATAATTTCTTTTTTTTTTCCCCTTGGCAGGTTATTAACAAATTCAAGCAGACTGACAACGACCAGAAATGCTGTGTGGGCCCTCTCAAATTTGTGTCGAGGCAAAAACCCTCCTCCAAATTTTAGTAAGGTATGAATAAAACACACAAATTAAGAAATTAATTCACATAACTTTGTCTTCTTATAGTAGGTTTTTAGAGATTGAAGATTTTTTCTTGTTAATTATTTTCTTTATAAACTACTCAGTATTTGTATATAGCGACTCAAAATATGGTTTTAAGATAGTGAAAAGAAAATTCAGGATATAATGAAACTCTAGTTTTATTTATTTTTTTTTAATTTTTCTTATAAAGAACTTTATAGTATGTTATATAGCTATTATAATGATAATTGTCTAAACATTATTTTATTATGAAACATTGAGAATTCTAGATACTGATGTTTGAGAATTTCCCAGGACCAGGATTTGCTTCATGGGATAATTGGTAATATTTTTGTATGTGTACATGGATATGAATATATCATCCTCTTCATTAATATATTTTGATAAATTAAAATTAGTTTTATGATATTCTCTTTAAAATAGTTAAAAATAGTTTAGTGAATAGGCAAAGAAAATTGACTTGGAGACTTCTGTAATTACTTTCTTTAATTACATTGAATACAGTCATTAAAAACTAATTTTTGAATCTGCACTCATGTGAAATCATACAGATTTGTGGCAGACTTCATCTTCTTAGTAGCATATCATTTGCATTTTAAGTTCATCATAAGTTTCCTTTATTTTGACAATTTCCCTATTTCTTATACTTAATCAGTTAAATGGCTTTACTTAGAATTGTTTTAATGTATAAAGAGGATTATTAGCATAAAAAGAACTAAAGTTCTGTGAAGATTTCCAGTGGACATACTGACTTTACTGTCATCCAAAGCTGTCATTATAATTTATTCTATAAACTAAGATAATGAGAGCACATAGTACCATATAATGGTGAATATGCATTTTGAAATGTTAAGGGCCATTCCCTGTCAATTTTCTGGACCTGTGTCTCAATACTGGGTCTTTGAATGTGGTACCATTGGGGCCTGGAGTGCCTGGGATTACTCAGGCCATCCTGATGCTTAGAAGCCTTCAGTCCACACCCCTCAGGGCTGTGCTTGGGGCCTCCAGGGATGTATCATGCAGTAATTCTGGGGAGAGCTTGTGACTAAAACCCAGGTTGACTGCGGTAAGGCAAGTGCTTTATTCCTGTTACTCTTTGTGCTACTTACCAATTTTTTTTGAACAGGAAAAGTGTTACAGCTGCCTAAATGAAATATAGTATTTCAGTAGCCTCTGATATAACTTCTTATGTAATTTATCACATTCAACAATGAGATGTGCATATTCAGTTATGTAAGGCCTTGAAAAAAGATTGCTGTTTAGCAATGATGAAAAGGCAGGATGGAGAAATGCAATGGATTTTATCATTGACTAGAGTTTCTGAGCATATGAATTGGACATTAAGAAATGCAGTCAAGGCCAGAGTGATAGTACAGTGGTAGGTTCCAGCCTCGTACCAGGCTGACCCGGAGGTTTCAATCCCATACATCCCATATGGTCCCCTGAGCATCAACAGGAGTAATCTCTGAGCACTTCTGGGTGTGCTATTCCCAAAGCTCTTCCATCCCAAAACAAAGAAAATAAATGCATGGCTCATATGTAGTACTAAACCATAGTATATAGGCACATCTATAAATGTACATAGATTATGATGATGACAGGAAGTTGTAAAACTCTAGTTTTAGGGACAAAAATAATAAATAGTAAATAGCAGATTCAAAAAATGTGATGAATGAATTACTGTGCCTTCGCATTTATTCTTTCAGCATTCTAGCTTCAAGATTTGGCCATACTTTGTCTGAAACACCACTATAACTGTGACTTTAAGATTTTGTTGTATTATGATCTTTTTTGATCTTTCACCACACCCCATAGATGTGATTTCAGCTATGTACTGTCAGTTTTCCACGACCTTTCATGTTTACATATTCCCGTCTGTGTTTATTGATATGGTAACACTGAGAAGCTGATTTCAAGCACTGCTATAATGTTCAAAGTATTGAATGTTATATTTAATATTTTGCCTTATATGTTGCTATAAATACATTGGCATATATTTAAAGTGTGTTATACATAAAAGGAAATTCATTTTTCTTTTTTTATTCCCTACTTTGTTGTTTTGAGACCAGGACTCCATACCTGCCTAGTTATGGCCACTCTCAGGAATTTTGTTGTGATGCTTGAGCATTTGGTCATGGCTCACTGAGGATGGCATACCTTTACTTGTGCTCGCATTCTGAGCGCAGTGCTTTCTGGCGGTTGCTGTGGTGCTCACACAGTTGCTTGCCAGGCATCATACTTCTGGTTCTTGTGCTCACTGTGTTCTCAAAAGTGCTTACAAGGGGTCCCACACTTTACTTATGCTGTGATGCTGTTGGTGTTGCACCAACTGTGACTTGGTGCAACCAGAAATTGCTTGTACTGGGAACCACAGAGAGCACGTTGCCAGGATTTGTATTTATGGTGCATTGCGAATTGAATCCATGACCTTTCTCTTGCAAAGCAGACTTTCTAAACATTGAGTTATCTCCTCGATTCTAAAATAGTTTTTCAGCCAGAAATTTGGTTTAGTAGAGCTATGTCTTAAACTAAAAAAAAAAATTGAGTAAAACCTTATTTTTTTTCTTGCACTCCAATAAAACTTTATGGGCACTGAAAATTTGAATTTCATATGTATTTAACATGTCATGAAATACTATTCTTCTTTTGATTTTTTTTATTTCTTTTTTTATAAAGTATTTTATTATACCACCGTGAGATATAAATTGCAAAGATGTTCATATTTGGGTTTTGGTCATACAGTGTTCCAGCACCCATCCCTCCACCAGTGCCCATCTCCCACCACCAGCATCCCGGTTCCCTCCCCTCTCCCCCAGCCAGCCTCCATGGCAGGTTCTTTATTTCTTTCCCTTTCTATCTCTTTCTCTTTTCCTATCTTTCCAGATTGTAGATTACAGAACATGCATTAAAGGGTTGTCATGTGTATCTTTTTGCCTGTATTTAATGTTCAGTTCTAGGTTGGTATTACTACTTTCAACAATTGTTAGCACACTGTTCCATTTTCTGTCTTACCTAGCCTGTGACTCCCACATGTTTGTGATAACTTCCACCTTTGACAAGACCCCTGATACATGTTTTACTTGACCTTGGATATTGGTATCATAATATGTACATATATATTTATGTCATGCAATAAATGCAGTCATTCTATATCTGTCTCTCTCCTTCTGGATAATTCACTCAACATGTCTTCTCCATGTCCATCCATTTATAGGCAAATTTCATAACTTCATTTTTCCTAATAGCTATATAGTATTCCATTGTGTAAATGTACCAATGCTTCCCTATTCAGTCATCGATTTGCGGGCACTCTGATTGTTTCCAGATTATAGCTATTGTGAATAATGCTGCTATGAATATAAAATTAGGGATGGTGTTTCCACTGAGTATATTCCCAGGAGTGGTATGGCTGGGTCAAATGGGAGTTCAATGTCTAGTCTTTGGAGGAATGTCCATATTGTTTTCCAGAAAGGCTGTACCAGCCGGCATTCCCACCAACAATGGATGAGTGTCCCCTTTTCCCCACATCCACGCCAGCACTTGTTGTTGCTCTTTTGGATATGTGCCAGTCTTTGTTGTGTAAATGATATCTCATTGTTGGTAAAACTTTATTTCACAGTTACTCAAGATAAAAGTTATGAAATAATGTTGCAGTAAATGCTTTATTCAGTTTTAAAGTTTTTAAATATGTATTTTCAGTATAATTATAAAAGGGGAAGGAATAAGAATCAAGAGTGGGTATAATAGAAGAAAAAGAAGTAATTTTCAGGTACACAAATAATCTTCAAATGGGCTTTTGAGATATTCTATGTCATAACTGATTGTAGCTATTATAGAATTGAATGGAAAGAAAAATTTTCAAAGTCACCTGAGAAGATATAAAATACATTTCATCTGATGTTGGTCAATTGGTTTCTTATTAAATATTTGTTTTTGCATATGTATAATTGACTCACTAGTTATATTGTGGTTTTCACAATTACAGTAATTATTCTGCTTTTTTTAAAGTCTCTGCATCCAGAGCCAGAGCATTATTAATATAGCAAGTAGGGTGTTTGCCTTGAACATAGCCAGCCCAGGTTCAATCCCCAGCATCCCATATGGTCTTCTAAGCATCATCAGTAGTAGTACCTGAGAGCAGAGCCAGGAGTAACTCCTGAGCATTGCTGGGTGTGACTCTAAAGCCCAAAGATAATGAATAAAAGTCTGCACTTTCAGCTACTTTCAACAGTGGCACAGCTTTTTCACATCGAGATATTAAGCAATCAGTGGTTACATACCTTTAGTGCAAGATATGCTAAGTACAATGGCCTTCTCTACTATTTTTGATCTCTTTCTTGTGTAAGACACAGTTGATCATTCCTGTCTCCTTTTGTCACTTCTTCAGACCAATACACCTACTTGGTTTCCTTCTACCTCTATGACTGTTCCTTCTCAGTTTCATTTAGTAGGTTTCCCTCTTCTTCTTCCTAGAGTTGAGAATACAAACTGCATGTGGTTTTACCTTTTTGGGGAGGTAGGGGAGGGTACACCTTGCAATGCTCCTGGCAGAGCCCGGGGACTCTATGGGGTTCTGAGGTTCGAAGTGGGTCAGCCCCAGTTCGAAGCTGGGTGTAGGTTTAATCCCTACACCCCTTTTGTTCTCAGTCCCCACCTGGAGTGATCCCTGATCTTAGAGCCAGAGGATTAAATCCTGAGCATCACTGTGAACTAGAAATAAAAACAAACCCTTTGTAATGTTCATGTGTGTGTTTTAGTTGAAGATTAAGGGTTTTGATACAGCAGAAATACATTTATTAGTTACTCATTTTAAACCCTTCAGACTTTTTATTTCCTACAAACTTCCTCAAATGCATTTTAAATTTACTTCCAATAACAACACATAATAATAGATTCATATATTAAGTCATACTTCGTGATCATTATGTTAGACATTTAGTTAAAAACCTTGAACTTCTCAGTTTTAATAATTCCTTTGAAGAATGTGCGTATAACTTAAACATAGGGTTTCCAAATACATATTTCATTATTAAAAATATTACTGCATGTCCTATTCTATATAAATTCAATGGGCATTACAGTCAGATTCATGTCATATATATGATCATCATTTTAAAAAGTACAGTGCTATCATTTCTGTTTTATTTTAGCAATATTACAGTTTTGCTTCAAAATGAGTTTTTTTTTTATGAAGAACTTAGCCTTAAATAAAAAATTTTAATTTTGGCTCTTTTTTTCCCTTTCAGGTTTCACCTTGCTTAAATGTTCTATCACGATTACTATTTAGCAGTGACCCAGATGTATTAGCTGATGTGTGTTGGGCACTTTCTTATCTCTCTGATGGACCTAATGATAAAATTCAAGCAGTTATTGATTCTGGAGTCTGTCGAAGATTGGTGGAACTTTTGATGTAACTATTATTTTTGGTTAATAATTTCATGATTGAATTAACTTTGACAGTTATGGCGATGTCCCAGTAAAAATTTCATGAGCCACTGTTTTCAGGCAGAGCTACCAGCCCTTCCTTGTAGACTAGATGTAATATTAAAAAGTGACTGTTGTCTTTTGCATCTTCTAGTTGGGTATAATCATTTTGTTAATTAATTTTATTAGTTTTCTGTGACTTCTTTATGATTGAGAGGGACTTAATCCATCAGGTATTTCTGAAATGCCTATTTGCTGCTAGTGTGGTGTTTTCCAAAGTAGGCTATATGATCACCAAAAATGTCAAAATCAGGCAAATTCTAGATAAGGAAGTGTTCTGACCTGGAAAAAAGCTTAGGTAACGTGACAGCAGCATGCAACTTCTGATCTTAGATCGCTTCTTTGTTATAAAGGCATTTCTGGAATCAAAGATGAAAATTGTTACTGGAGATTTGAGTCTAAAAATATATACAAGAAAAGTGTGCTTTATGAAATTTTTCTAAAAATCTTACATTTAAGGTCATATTTTTTAATATTTTAGGCACAATGATTATAAAGTTGTATCACCTGCATTAAGAGCAGTTGGTAATATTGTGACTGGTGATGACATTCAAACACAGGTGAGTTCAAACTATGATATGATATATTAATAGACTAGGAAGTTTCTCATGTTTTATATCATTTGATTGCATATGATCTGTTGTAATCATTAATTATATAGGCATTTATAATATGACAGTAAGTTTATAATGTGATAAATCTCAAATACCTCACTCTGATCAATGATCAATTACATGTGTTTTATGTGAAAGTACTAGCTCAGATCTGTCCTTGTGAAAGTATAATAGAATAAGTTAGATAGCTCAGAATAGAGAGGAGCAGATAGACGCGTAGCATGTCAAGGCCCTGAGACTGCTCCCTTGTGCCAGCTGAGCTCTCAATATGAGGATCACACACACTTGGGGCCTGGCAGCACTAGACTGGCCCACAGTCCAGTCCACCCCAGCTCCAGCACTGCTGGGAGAGCTTAACTGGGACATTGCTGTTGAGTAATCTGGAGAGAAGATAGAGTAAAATACAGTAGTATACCCATGGCAGTATATGATTTCAGTGGTCTGCTTGTAGTGCTGTCACAGTTTTAAAAAGAGAGTAGTGTGCTAAGAAATATCTGATTCATAAAGGAGTGAAACTAAAGCGAGTTCTTGAAAGTGGAGAAGAACATATGTAGACTAGAAGAGATTTTTCCGACTACTGGTAGAGAGGCAGACATGTGAAGTATGTTTAAGGTGTTTTCAATTTGACTGAACTAGAAACTTACTGAGAGTGCTTTAGATTGAAGATGGAGATTAAGAGAAAGGAGTGAATGGTAATTAAGAGAGAGAGTGTTGAGGACTTGAAATATCATAGAAGGTGATGACTTTAGATTTGAGGTATAATTTTGCATGAAGATGAAAAATTTAAACTGTGGCAAATTAGATTCTCATATGATTGCTATGGAAAGGGTTTTTCCATGTCTCATTTTGTTTCAGGGGGGAGACAGGGGGCCTCTCAGGCCCCTTTGACAAGTGTCAAGGAGCTACTCCCTATGATACTCAGTGGCTCAGGCCTCGTGGTTTCAGTTGCTGTGGCCCAATGATGGCATCCAGGAGATGCTGGGGCCCTCAGAGCCACCCCCAAGTGATGCTTGGGGGCCACATACCCAGTGTGCTTCGTGGTGGCAGCAGTCAAACCCCGATACTCATGAATTTTTAAAGTCCTGATACTTTTCCTTAATCAATGCATAGTTGATCCTTAGGGTCACTTTTTTTTTATGTAGTTGCTCCATTTTTAATTAAAATATAGCCTTTAAAATGAAAACATCCTTCTAAGCATATATTGTATTTTTCCAGCAGAACTTCAGTGCAATGATTTATACATTTTTTTGCCCAAAAAAATTCATGTAACTCTCTAGGAGAATTTGTTTTACAACTCCCACACCCAGCTGGACTCTGGATCATGCAGCGCTAGGGTCAATCTCAGGCCTACTACGTGGGAGGCATATGTTTCACGGCAAGCCATATCCCTAGCTTCTCACTGAGCATATTTTGAAAATGGGGAAATAAGAAAATTTACAATGGACTCAGAAATGTAAGACAATGCACAATATACTTTACAAATTTACAAAGTGCAGTAGTGGGGAAAAAAAAGAAAGAAAAATTGGGTAGTTTTGGGGCCACATTGGTGATGCTCAGGGCTTACTCCTGACTCTGCACTCAGGGATCACTCCTGGTGGGGCTTAGTGGACCATATAGAGTGCCAGGGATAGAACCCAGGTCAACTACAACCCAGGAAAATGCCATATTCTGTGTATTATCACTCCAACCCTCCAGCCCTAAGAATTTAGTGTTTCGGAGTGGTTTTCGTATTCATAGATAATTCATGACATATTTTTTTAATAAGGGTATTTCTTTTTTTTTAATTTTTTATTTTTACAATTACAAAGATATACAATTAAAAAGTTCATATTTGGGTTTTGGTCATACAGTGTTCCATCCCGCCACCAGTGCCCATCTCCCACCACCAACGCTCCCGGTTCCCTCCCCCTCCTCCAGCCCTGCTCCATGGCAGGTTCTTTATTTCTTTCCGTTTCTCTCTCTTTCTCTTTTCCTTCCCCTCCAGACTATGGATTACAGAACATACATTAAAGGGTTGTCATGACATATTTTTTGTGTAGTGTATTTGCTATAAAATTTGTATATCCATTCCTAATTTTGTTTCAGGTGATTTTGAATTGTTCTGCATTACCCTGTCTTTTGCACTTACTGAGTAGCCCCAAGGAATCAATTAGAAAAGAGGCCTGCTGGACCGTTTCTAACATCACTGCTGGAAATAGAGCTCAAATCCAGGTAATACTTTTTATATCTGGGAATAGATGATAAAGAGTTCAGAAGTTAATTTAAATACTATTCTTTTACATGAATATGACCTTTTTTTCTCTAAAACAGTATTTGCTTTTAGTATTCACTTGAAAAATAGCAATAACTAGCTAGAAGAATAATAGAAGGAAAGCAATATTATATATAGTGTAGCCATATGTTAAATACATAAGTGTATATGTTTGTGTATCTGTGTGTGTATATAGATACATACACATATATACATGTATATAGAAGTATATATAAAACTGACCAACAACAGAGAACCTGGCAACTAGTTTGTCTTTATGTTTTTCATTTATTTTGTTTTGGATTTGGGGCCAAACCTACCAGTGCTCAGGGCTTACTCCTGGCTCTGTACTCATCAGGAATTACTCCTGGCAGGTCTTTTGAGGGATCATGTATGATGCAGGGGATCAAACCTGGGTCAGTTGCATGCGAGGTAAGTACCCTACCTGCTGAATTATCTCTTCAGACCCGTAATGATTGGTCTTTGAAATAATTTCCCATAGTGGCTTTATTTTGGCAAGGTGAGAGGCATCAAACTCAGGCTTCACATATCCAGGCAAACGGTTTGTACACTGAACCACATTCCTAACTCTGATTTTCATTAGTATTTTTGTTTTTGTTGTTTTTATGTTTGGGGCCACACCTAGTGGTACTGATAGATTGTTCTCAGTGGTGCTTGTGGAACCATATGGTGCTGGGTATCAAACCCAGGCTTCCTGCATGCCAAAACATTCACTCTGGCCCTTTTAGCAGTCTCCCCACTTGATCCTCTTTAGTTATAAATAAACTATGATCTTCCTCTGAAAGCATTGAAATAGTTATTTTTGTTGGCACCAGCAAACTCCTTGAGTTAATAATCACCCATTTAAATCAAACTTGTCATCTGGGGCTAGAGAAACAGCAGGTAGGCCTCTTGCCTTGCTCACAGCCGACCCGGGTTCAGTCCCCAGCTTCCCATTTGTCTCCTGAGCCCTGCCAGGAGTGATTTCTGCGTGCAGAGCTAGGAATAACCCCAGGTGTGGCCCTCCTACTCCAAAATAACCTCTCCCCGGTAAAAGCCCTGTCATTTTTTAAATTCTTACTCTGCTGACTTGGAAAATATATGAAATTCATCAACGGATTCAAAATAAAGTATTTCCAAAGATTTACTTTTAAATCCTAGAATATTGAGAATTTTAAAACCTAGAATATTGAGAATCTGTACTTTATAATTTTTTTAAGGGGGGGCGAAACAGGACACATTGGTGTTGGGAAATGTGCACTCCAACAACCATCATGAAGGATGGTTGTTGGAGTACTGTATGACTGAAACCCGATCCTGAACAGCTTTGTAATGGCCCATTGCACAGTGATCAATAAAATAAAATTTAAAAATAATATTTATATTTATTATACAATATAATTTTTCATTCTCAGGCTGTCATAGATGCAAATATTTTTCCTGTTTTGATTGAGATTCTTCAGAAAGCAGAGTTTCGCACGAGGAAGGAAGCAGCTTGGGCTATAACGAATGCTACCTCGGGAGGCACTCCTGAACAGATAAGGTGTGGTGCAGACTTTTTGTTCAGTTGTTTTTTAAATGGGGAAATTATCTTTGCATTGATAAAACTAATATATTCTAGATGGGTTTGATAAACTTCTAATATGAGAGGACAGCACATGTCAGTTGTATAATCATTCACAATATCACAATAATTTTTTTGGTGGGGGACACCCTTAGTGCTCAGAGACTACTTCTGGTTCAGGGCTTGATGGGGAATCAGCCCTGAAGGTGTTTGGATCCCCTGCATGAAAAATCGTGCACTCAGCCTTAAGATATCTCTCCACTCTCTGTATAGGTTTTTTTCTATTTAGCATGTAATAAACAATATTCTCCTTGGTAGACTCTTTATCAATACATTAATGACATTATCTATAGAGACTCCTGACATTTCTTTTGGTCTTGAGTTCTTCCAGTATTCTCACACATACATTTATAAACATTCTTAGTGTTAATAAAGGACACATTTTAAAGGAGACTATAATCATGATTCTGATAAAATATGAAATGACAAAGATTGCCTTTAACTCAGTTTATGAAGGAACCAGTAAAATGCAGCCAATTCATAGACAAGTATACAGCAGTCAAAGAATGGTAAGCTTTATGAATGCTACATCAGTAGATATGAAGTAATGATTTTGTGTGCGTGTGAGGGACGCTCACACATTTATATGGGTGCTCGTTGGGGACCACATATCAGATTGAGGAGGTTGTACTCTTGGCATAGCACCACCAGATTTGTTTTCCTTTAGTTGTGGCACTTCATATATGCTCTCAGGGTTTCATTTTGGGGGAGGGTTTGTGCACACCCAAATAGTGTTCAAGATTTACTCCTGAATCTGAACTCAGGATCACTTTAGTGGTGCTGGATGGACCATATATGGTACCTGGTATTAAACTTAGGTCAGCCATGTTCAAGACAAGCATTCTGGCCCCAGGGTTTCACTTTTTTTATTTTATTTTATTTTATTTTTTGCTTTTTTGGGTCACACCCGGCAATGCTCAGGGGTTTCTCCTGGCTCTGCACTCAGGAATTACTCCTGTCGGTGCTCGGGGGACCATGTGGGATGCCGGGGATCGAACCAAGCCGGCACAGGCTGACTGCGTGCAAGGCAAATGTCCTACCTGCTGGACTATTGCTCCAGCCCCAGATTTTCACTTTTTAATTGATGCGTTCAAGTTATAGATGAAGAACTTTTCGAGGCTTATACATGTACTTTTATTATAGGGTGATTTTATTATCACACTTTGGACTGTAGTACTCATATACACTTTTAGTTGCAGTACTTGCCTGGGGTCACATAGCTTTAGTTGTAGTGCTTACTAATACCTGGCTGAAAATCAACCAAAAATCTCTTGTGCCAGGATTATAGACAGCAGAGCACCCAGGCTTCAGTGGTAGAATTGTCAGGATAACACTTGATATGTGGTGACCCTGGGAATTTGAAGGGAACCATAAGTTCCAAGGAACACATTCATTCTTTTTATCTGCTGTGGGGCCCAAAGTTAGTTTGTGCATTCAAATTTATTTAGACATTTCTTTTTTATTCTATGTATTTCCTAAATTTATAAGTAAATAAAACATTCAAACTTAGTTATTTTTCAGCTCATTTTACCATTTCATGATCTTTCTATGTGGTTTATGACCTTCTATTATCTTCAGTATGCATACCACACTTATTGTTGACTGTTTAAAGTAGTTATTTTTCTAAGTTATTTTGGTTTTTGAATGCCAAAAAAGCATATTAGATATTTTCATTTGTTTTATCTGCCCTAAATTTATATCTATGAGATGGTCTACTCATTCAGCAAATATATCTGATTAAATATACCTCTGCTCAGACAGAGGTATATTTCTTTTTTAAGGTCAGAAACTTTAATTGGAAACCTATTTTCACAGTCACCCTGTGAGGTTTATACAGTTATCCCCAGTTTAGAAAAAACCGAGGCCTAACAGTTGCTAAGGACCACACATAGCTAATAAGTAACGGAATCAGTATTTAAGCCATGTGGTCTGGTTTCAGATCATGTTTCAAGTTTCATTTAATATGAATTTTGGATGGGCGATGTGGGGGGGTTGGGCCACACCCAGTGGTGCTAATAAAGTCCTGCTCTGCGCAGAGGTCACTTCTCACAGTGTTGAGGACCATATTTAGTATCTGAGGTAAAACAGATCCATCTGCATGCAAGGCAAACACCTTACTTCCTGTACTCTCTCTTCAAAGAGTCCGTTAATGTGGATTTTAATTTTTTTTCCAAGTGAACAAATAATATGGTAGATAATGAAAAAAGAACCAGTAGTAACCAGAAACAAAAATAGCATAAGGAAATAAATGAAAGATTACTTACAAAACTTAGTAACAGAGTCTGGCTTTTTTTTTAACTTTTTGGGTCACACCTGGAGATGTGCAGGGGTTACTTCTGGTGGTGCTCAGAGGACCATATGGGATGCCAGGGATCGAACCTGGGTTGGCCGCTTGCAAGGCAAATGCCCTACTCACTGTACTATTGCTCCAGCCCCAAGTCTGGCCTGTTTTTAATCATAGAAACTTTCTGTGCTTCCGAAAGTACACCTCTTAAAAAAATAAAATATTGAGACCCAATCATGAAAAGCTTTGTAATTGTGTATCTCACATGGCATAATAAAATTAAATAAATAAATAAATAAAATATGTTCTACCTTTTATCTGTGCACATAAGAAATGAAAAATAGGCTCAAGTACTAATTGACTTGTATGTTGCATGCATATTTTTATGATATATGCAACATTATTTGCTGCTGATTATAATGGGAGAGTAAAGTATGTTTTCACAGTCCTATATAAGTGCAAATTTAACATTTGGGTTTTTATAGAAATCATTTTTAATGTTTCATTATAAAAATATGCCGTAGTATAAACATTTTGAATGATTTTATTTTCCTCTGCCTTTTTTAAATCACTTTGAAGGTATTTGGTTGCCTTAGGCTGCATTAAACCTCTTTGTGACCTTTTGACTGTTATGGACTCTAAAATTGTCCAAGTTGCATTAAATGGACTTGAAAATATTTTACGTCTTGGAGAGCAAGAATCTAAGCAGAATGGAATGAGCATTAATCCTTACTGTGCTCTCATCGAAGAAGCATATGGTAAGCCATCAATTAAAAATGTATAATTATTGTAAATATTTTTTCTAAGGTTTCAGAAAAATAAAGTGTTTTAAAAGCAGTATCATATGAATTTTTCTTAATTAGAAGAACATTGCTGCGTCATTTTTATGATTTCTAACAGTTGTAAGTTGAATGAATATTGTATACTGTTTTAGCCATCTGAGTGCACTTTGGTTATATTTTATAACAGAATGTTTCCAGTTTGTTATTTTGTATTTGATAAACTAAGCATCTTTGCATACAAATTATTTTCTTCTTTGTCTTAATATCTTGAAATAAATGTTAAGGATGCAGTTTCTAAGTCTTAAGTACAAACTTTCTTTTTAGGCTTTTGATAGTGTTTTCCCCATAGGGCCAGAGAGAGTGTACAGGTTAAGTTGCTTGTCCTTCATATAACCGATCCCAGTTCAGTCCCTTGAGAATGATTGGTAGTGGCTCCAAATATTCTTCACCAAAAGAGTCCTGCTTAATATGTTATCTCCTTTTACTTCCCACAGATGTGTTACTTGACAGTGCCACTGGCATTTTATAAATCTACCTACAACCTCTTGTTAACTTTACTGATATAGCAGATTTAAAACTGTTATCTCCAAGTATCTTTAAGTTTATTGTGACTTTATTGTATACAGTGGTTGTATATTTTCTGTATATTCAGGCATTTCCTCTGGTGAACTGCTTACTTGGAGGGTTTTTTTTACTCATTTGACCGTTTTATAATAATTAGACTTAATTTTCTTATAGTTGTTTACTTTGATATAACTTTTAGTCCACTCATTTTTACCTGTTTAATTTGGGTGGGTGGAATATCTCAAGCAGTGTATAGTAGCCAAACAGCGCTGGAACCCAAGGATAAATTTCGGCTGGCTCTGTGCTGCTGGAAACCAGCAAGGACACACCTAGGAGTGCTTGGCGGCCTTCAGGGCTATATGTGGGGTGGACATGTGTACCAGGGATCTAGACTATATGTGGGGTGGATATGTCTGTACCAGGGATCTAGATCCACATGAAAACATGCACCCTTGACCCCTGTGATTTTTACCTTTTTATTAAAAAAAGCCACTTTCATTTATATTTAGATTATTCAGTCTAATCTGTTCCTTCAACATTCACAAAGGCACTAAACTCACAGATTTGATTACAACTGAATTTTTTCTTGGCTAGATTTGTATGATTTGACTCTTAAAACATTCAACACATGGAATTTATTTCAGGATAAGGAATGAATCAACTTGTTTTTGTTTCTTTTATTTCAAGTAAATATGCACCGGTTTTTATGAAGTCTCTTAAATTATGTAGTTGTGTCAAGCTTTTATGATTTATTTTGGTGGGGGCTTTTGGGTCACACATGGTTGTGTTCATGGATCATTCGTAGTGGGCTCAGGGGACCTCAGGGGCTTCCAGGAATCAGACCGAGGTTGGCCACATGTAAGCTAACCAGACACCCTACCTGCTGTACTATGGCTCTGGCCTTCAAGCTTTTAAGATTCTTGAACCAAATCTGGAATATAGTTTTACACATACTTTATATTGTATAATATAATTTCTTAAAGCATTGTATGAAAAATTCCCAATTTTCATCACTGATTTTTTTCATAATGGTAATTAATTTAACCCTTGAGTCTAGACCTTAGGCTATTCTGTGTATAGTTATGCTACTCTTTTTTTCTCTGTGACATATAATTTAGAGTTTTTCCAGTAATTACATAAAAATATTTTTAGTATTTCTCAGATTTATGTGTAAATTCTTATTAGTAGTAAAAGAGTGGGTTGAAGTATAGCCAACCCAGTTTGATCCTCAGTAGGCAACATGTTGTATATATTGTACTCGAGCAACATCAGGAGAGCTTTCTGAGATGGCAAGTTATACAGTACCCATACTGTATTTGCAAAGAGCACTGAAAACCATGTACCAGATTGACACTTTTTGGTTCCTTCCATGAGAAAATACAGGTGCATGCATAATTCTGCTTGGTTTTACTTTGTTCATTTGCATTTTGTTGTGTTCTCTTTGGTGTTTTTCTCTAGCACAACAACTGAGGAAGGAACAATGAAGTTAAATTAATCAAAAGCTGATGTTTAGTACTGAGAAACTGAAGTACTTTAAAATTAACAGTAAAATTATTTAGAAGCTAAAGTACTTTGATTCCAAAAGTTTAGTGAAAGTTAATATTTGTGCAAAAATTAGATGACAGTAATTGCCCATTTGCTAATGACTGGTTGATGTTTTATAATAAAACAAACTATATATTTATATGTGTGTATATATGTATATACACAGACATATATGTATAAACTTAATGAGTTTATTCATATATATCTATGTGTGTGTTTGTTATGTATATGTATGTAAACTTAACAATTTTGCATTTACAAATTCTTTTATAACAGGTTTGGATAAAATTGAATTTCTGCAAAGTCATGAAAATCAAGAAATTTACCAAAAGGCTTTTGATCTAATTGAGCATTACTTTGGCATTGAAGAAGAGGAACCCAGCATTGCACCTCAGGTGGATGAAAACCAGCAACAGTTTGTTTTTCAGCAGCAAGAAACACCAATGGAAGGTTTTCATCTTTGACTTGTAGGGTGGAAAAAATACCAAATCGCTAAAATGGATAGTTTGGACATTACATCTCCTTTGCAGTGTCATGAATGTTTCCTGTGTATTAATGAAGAACAGGAAAGAAAGGATCTTAAGAAGCAGAATGAGTTTTCCATTCAGATGCAATCTTCCCTTATGATTTTGTTTTTCTATTGGTACACCTGTAGTTATGTCTTTTTTTTAATTTTTATCTATTTCTATATCTATTTGTGAATAATTAAAAGCATAATGAAATTATTTAATAATTTAAGCTTGAGAAAACGTGATGAAGTATTACATAATAGTCATCATTTTTTGTCTAGCATCTTTGAAAACTGCACATTAGCAGTATAGCTATTGATAATTGCATTTTTGCAGTAAGTCTGACACATTTATTCTCTTCTAAATCTACCTCTATCTTCAAGCAAAAAGTTGCAGAAGCAGGAAATTGTATAAAAACTAAATTAGAATGTGAAAAACTTTTCACTCTGTAAGTCACTGTGCTATAGGTTATACTTTGCAAAAACTATACAAGAGAAAACCTATAAATTTATTTATAAAGTAGAAATAGTGTACTGTTAAATGTGGCAATTGTGAAGAGAAACTCTTCATATTGAACACATTAAAATGATTACACATTTAAATATTTAATTTTATCATATAAATGCTATTATCTTTTGTATTTCAACCAAATATGCTACCATTTTGAAGTTTTTTATTACCTTTTCACTTTATTTTAAATAGCATCATGGAAGAGATGCCATCAAGAATCTAAAGTGCTGCATAGTGAAGAAATATGTAGTTATTTTCTGATTTCTTTCTGAGATACTTTATTCTTTCTCAGATCAGTAACTAAAATCACTTTCTATATAATAGTGAACTTGGGTATATAAAAAATGGCATTTTTCTGAAGGAAATACCTTGGTATGTGTTAAATGCTATTAAACACAGTTAATTTTTGGACATGAAGCAATGATATTAGTGAAAATTATTAAGGATTATTTAATATAGTTACACATTAGAAATTTGGAATGTATAGTACTCAGAGGGCCATACTGCTGCTTGTTATGAATCATTGTATTATCTTTCTTTTATGTCAGGCTGGTCAATATAATGTGTGTTTTATATATTAACAGCAAAAACCTCATTTTAAACTGAAACTTTTAAAAAGTTTCAAAAGAAGAAGTACATATATTTATTTATAGATGTATATGTGTGTGTTATTCTCATAGTACTATTTGGTGGAGTTTTCTAAAATATAGTACTATTAAACTTAAGAGTCTTTCATTTATAGTTATATGCAGGCTATATACATTTCCAGTTACATACCTAAAATTCTTATTTGAAAAATTCATTTACAACTGTTTTAAGATGGGAACTAAAACATTTTTATATGATTCATAGTCTATTCTGTGATGAAAGATTTCATTTATGATAGCATTTATTAATAATGTTTCTGCTGGAAATCAGAGGCATGTTCAAGAAGAAAATGTACATAGGACTACTTTTAAATAGCCTGACCTTTTTAAATTATTTATCATGAAGTGAAGCTTTTGGCAAGACGCTTAAAACTTATGGCTGTAAAACATAGGTTTGTATGGTATTTCTAATGCTGACTGCATTTGCCAAACTTTTTATATTGGTAAGTAGAGGATTTTATCTTGTACCCTTTTAAATCTATTGGAAGGTAGGAAGCTCAGTATGAAATGTTTTTCCTTTCCATTACTTATATTCAGAAGTACAGGGTAGTTAAATATTATATAAAATTGCTGATGATTGAAAAACGTGGTACTGATGGTTCTAAGTACCAGGTGACAGGGTATATTCCAGTCTTGGACTTGTTAATGCAGCATACTTAATTCATAAACTTACCGCTGTGCCTCTCGTTGTTTCCTTTCATTGAGGACTCTGTAGTCACATTAATAAATATCCAGGCCAAGTCTTTCAAACAAAATTGAAAAATTTTCCAGTAAAACAAAACTTTTATCTCTAAGACAATATATGCATTTCAAATGTAAAATTGTATTTATTTTTGGTTTGATTTGCTTTCTGGGTCACACCCAGCTCAGAGGTTACTCTGAATTACTCCTGGAGATGCTCCGGGATGCCGGGTATTGAACCTGGATTGGCTGAGTGCAAGGCAAACGCTCTACCCACTGTGCTTTTGCTCCAGTCCATACTTAATTTTTGTAGATGTTTTGAATACAAGGGACACTATCTAATAGTTAGATCCACTTAGTAGTTTATTGAATCAAGATTAGAAATACTTATAATTTTTTAAAACATGACTTTTTTTAAATTGAACTATTATTAAAAGGCTCCAAAGTATATTTTCATTAATCATCACTTGTAATAATGTTTTATAACTTGCTTTCCTAATATTAACATAGTTAAATCTGAGAGAAACTGTGCCAAAAGTTTTTTGTAACATGTTGTAAAAGGGAACACATGTAACATTAGTGCAGAAATCAAGAAAATACTTGAGTCATTTTCATTTCATTAAAATTGATGCTTCATTCTTTGAGAGTTTGAATTTTTACTGATCTATGCAATTATACTTGTTTTATATTTGTACATACTTACCCACTGGCCTAGTTGTTTTAAATATTAGTTTTTATTTTGAAAGTTGTTCCTGTAACTTAATTTTTTAGTGTCATTAGTGTCATTAGAACAAGAAAGGAAAAAAATGTAATAAAATCCTCTGGCACAGAAAATAACATATCATTTGGTAACTCAAACCTCTTTGCAGGTAAGGGTTGACTTATTGGACTAAAATAACTATGACTTTTGCCTTCATATTTTTTTTTTTTTAAGAAGGAGCATTATGGAAAAAGTAACTATAATACAAAGTATTAGTAGTTTGCTAATGTTTACAATTCAGCAATCTACTGACTGCTTTATTTGTGAAACTGTAATATCAATGTAACTATTGTTAACTTTTTTTTCCATTTCAGTAATCAAATTACTGTCTTATGAATTGTGATATATCAGGAGCTAATATGATAGGACACTTAAAGAATAATGTGTCTTTAAATTCTGCTTATGATGTGGAATAAGGGGAGAATTTTTTTGGCCTAATCAACATTTGAAAAGTATGCAACATTAGGAAATGTTATTGCAGTATGTGAAAAAATAATAAATGTTATTTTACAATTCCACTTCTATAAATGTGTCTTTCATTTGTTGTCCCTTATGATTGTATATTCCTAATGGAGTAAAATCTAGCTTCCTTGTTGATTAAAATTTCTTATTTATTTTACTTTCCCATGTCCAATGTTTCGCTTCAGCCTTCTGGAACTGTGAGTTCTCATGAATGGTCTTGGTGGACTCACATAGTCTCTCACCTTGTTCGTTCCATTCTAGGCCATGTGTCCTGATGTGGAGTTCTTCAGCCGATCTTCTCAGTCCTATCTTGGCATTAAAATCACCGACTATAATCTTGTAGAAGGTGTGATCTTTTTTTTATAGAACTCCTCCAGTTCCATGTAGAATTTCTCAATTTTAACTCCTTTGTATGTGGATGTTGGTGCTTAGACAATGAAGATAGAAATTGCTGGCAGTGGGCTACAATTCTTCAAGTGTAATCATCCTATCCGGTTTGTTAGGTATTCAAATGAATCAGTGTTGACTGCCATGCTCGTGTTGACAAGGACACCAACACCACCGACGCCTCTTTCATCGCATATTCCAAGGAACAATTCTCCGGTGTCAAATACAGCATGATGCGACTGACACCTCCCTTGTCTCAGTCAGACCAATGATGTCATACTTGATCTTTTGCGCTTGCAGCATCAGATCCTCAGTATATGCATCCGATGCCAGCATACGTGCATTGAAAGTACAGACAGTCATTTTTGTCCTTCGCTTTGGCATCCTAGGATGGCCGTGAAATTTTATCAGGCACTGCTTGTTCGCCTTTCTTACTGCTGCCGTATTAAGGGCTCTTTTGGGGTCAGGAAAATAATCATTTTTGTTACTGGTTTTGGCATATCGAACACGCATCAGACTGCTTGCCAGGCTCTGCCGTGCAAGCGCCATACT
The DNA here is from genome assembly GCA_021461705.1 of Cryptotis parvus. Taxonomy (NCBI): domain Eukaryota; kingdom Metazoa; phylum Chordata; class Mammalia; order Eulipotyphla; family Soricidae; genus Cryptotis; species Cryptotis parvus. The sequence continues at coordinate 97,149 of JAJIBD010021425.1, forward strand.
CTCATTATTTTGTGGGGCTCTCTCAGAGGGGTGGGTAGAATATTCACAGTAATTTGGAGGTAAATCACGCGCCCACTGCGCAGCCGCGCACAAGGGGGAAAGCTGATTTCTGCTCTGCCAGGTGTATCTGTGTCTGTGGCTCAAGCATTCCTGGGCTTGAAATACTCTCCTCTGAAGGGTGGGTCTCTGCAGGGTGAGTCTTTGTGGGCTGGGTTTCTGACTAGCAGGGCTGGAGACTGGATTAATCTGTTGGGTGGAGATCTTAGGAGCTGCGGAGTGTGGATGGTAAAGATCGTTGCCAGCAAGGTGTGTGGGGGTTCTCTGGGCTCTTCCGAGGCTCCATCAGGATAGTAGACTTGGGTTGGAAGTTGCTCTCGTGGTCCATGCGAGCAAGCAGGCTTCCGGAAAGGATTCAGCACAATCGACCATATCCACACAGTAACTCATCCGAGGTTTGTAGGGAGTACAAGATGCCGCTCTGTCTCACGTTCATTGATTTACAGAAAGCCTTTTGATTCTGTGGAGACTGAAGCAGTCATCGAAGCCCTAGCCAAACAGGGTGTTCAAACCCAATACATCAAGATCTTTCGTGAGCTGTATTACGGATTCACCACCAGGATCTCACCATTCTAAAAAGAAGTGATCATTAATGTGAAAAAGGGGTTCAACAGGGTGATACCATTTCACCAAAACTCTTCAGCGCCACCCTCGAGAACATCATGCAACAATTAGAATGGGAAGGAATGGGAGTGAAGATAGATGGTCGGCAACTACACCACCTCCGCTTCGCTGATGACATCATTCTAATAACACCAAACATTAGCCAAGCGGCACAAATGCTGGCTGACTTCCACCGAGAATGTGGAAAGATAGGTCTACAGCTGAATCTAAAGAAAACATTGTTTATGAAGAATGAACTAGTTCCAGAGGCCCCATTCACTCTCAATGGAACAAACATCTCTGAATGCAGCAGTTATATGTACCTAGGTCGAGAAATCAACATGATGAACGACCTAAAATCTGAGCTGTGCAGGAGGAAGAGAGCGGCATGGAATGCCTTCAAAGGCATCGAAGAAATAGCTAAAAGGACAAAGAACCTCCGGCTCCAGGCACATCTCTTTGACTCCACTGTTCTCCCTGCATTAACATACGCCTCAGAGACCTGGGCCCTAAGAAAGCAGGATGAGGATGCTATTCGGGTCTCCCAGAGAGGAATCGAAAGAGCTATGCTTGGAATATCATGCCTCCCTCAAGTGAGAGAAGGAATCCGGAGTTCTGACCTCCGTCACTATTCCAGAATCAGGGACGCTGTCTCGTTTGCCAAGGCATCGAAAATCAGATGGGCTGGACATGTAATGTGATTTGGAGACAACCACTGGACTAGAACCATTACCGACTGGATCCCACGGGATGTCAAAAGATCACGTGGCCGCCCACCTACAAGATGGTCAGACTTCCTTGTCGAGACCCTGAAGGAACGGTTTGAGGCTCTTCATATTCCTGAATCAACCAGATGCCATTGGGCTACATTGACACGTGATAGGGTCCAATGGAAATGTTACTGTCGCCCACTCGAGCAAATCGATGAATAACGGGATTCAAGTGATCAAGTGATTTATTTTACTTGGTCATGGTGGACCACACCTAGTGCTTAGGACTTACTCCTCCCTCTGAGCTTGGGGATCACTGTGGGTGGTTTTAAGAGGGCCAAACACAGTGCCTGGGATCAAATTGGGGTCAGCTGCATTTAGTTTAGAATTTATATACTTATCTATAATGGAGATGTCAGTTTGGCAATTAGCGGACATTCATGTTTAAACAGATTTCAGGGCCAGAGTGATAATACACGCAATTAGGTAGGGCACTTGCTCACATGTATTCAGCCCTAGTTAGGTCCCCAGAATCTCATATGGCCTTTATGCCTACCAGGAATGATCCCCAAGTACAGAACCAGGAGTAAGCCCTGAGCACTGCTGGATGTGCTCCCAAAACAAAACAAGAAAACGAAACACACCCAAATTATCATTTACTTTTCTATGATTTTATTGCAGTATAATATGCTTAAGGAGTAGAATTATGACATAAGAATTAGAATATGAAATAGTAGCATAAATACTGCATATGCTTTTCCTTCACTGTCGGGTGCGCCGGGGGGTCCCCCGACAGTGCCAGGAAGCGAATTCCCTTCTACCTCCGGCCGGCGAGAAATGGATGAAAACTCAGGAATCCGATGCAGTTTTAAAAGGCTTTACTTATCACAGGTTCAGGCATACAAATCAGCAAAAGGATAAGCCCGGTGCTTAGGATTCCAGGCTAGAACCCCAGCCACGTATAGGCCAAGATGGCGGCCACCACGTGTAAAGGCTTTGTAAAGGGGAAGAAGACAAGACTTCCAAGAAGGGTGCGAGCTCACAAAGAGAGCGCCCACAAAGAAGCCCGGGAGAGAGGATACCGGCTAGTTTTATACCTCTGCCACTCAGACCTTCCTCCCACTGTTATGGAAAGCAGGGAGGGTCAAATGCCCTTAGGTAATCCCTCCCTGCACCTCACATAGGCCCTTTAGTATGCTAATGTTTTGAGCCAAGATCTGCCTGGGAATGCCTTTATAGGGTAGAGAAGGGGGTTTCTGAGATGGCATGTCTCTGTACCAAAGACTAATACTAATGCCAGTTAAATATTTCTCCAAGCCTTCACAAGTCTCTTCTACTTCATTGTAGTTTTATATTTTAGTTGCCTTTGAGTATATCAGGGAGCCATGCTTGTTTGCTTGGAAGCAAACAGCATTTCTCTCTGGTCTAATTACTTAGGTGTCCTACGTGGCCAGGCTAATATGCTGGTAAGATCTAGCTAGTCCCACGATGATAGTGGTAGCATGGGAAAATATTTATACCAGCTAGTACAGCATACATGGTCGGATAAACTGCCACATTTAGACTACCCCCTTATCTACGAAGTGATTTGCAGGAGGCATCCAGAGCAGATGCAGCGGCCCTTAGGAGTCCTGCAACACTTCACTATGCTTTTGCCTGTTACTAATCTAGGCACACTGGATTGGGGAACATAGAGCTCTTTATTCCTTAGTGTACCTTGAATGCACATATGTTCAAGGGAGTATTATTTACTCCATTATTTCCCTGTTGGTGGAAATTGATATTACTGTTAGACTTCAGCAGTGTAGTTTGACAATGAATATCATTGTAATTATGGCTCAATAAATGCCTAGAATATTTACTAGATTTTGTCAGATTCCTGCAGAAGGAAATGCTATACTTAATGCTAATTCTGAAAAACGGCAAGTTTTTCCAGTATTAGTGCATGTCACTATTTTTAGCAACTTTATTGCAGTGAAATTTATATACATAAACTTTATCAATTTTAAATGAACAGCATGAGTTTTTATAATTTATATGCTTGTGTAATTGTGAATTACTAAAATCCTGTTTAGAATACTGTGCTTTCAGAATGTTCTTATGTGAGCATTGTTATTCAAAAATTTGGTATGTTTTCTGGGAGGGGGTTGAAGGCTGGCACCAAATGCATGTGACAACAAATTTGGTTAGGTACTCATTAAGGATTTGTCACTACCTTTCATTTAGATCTGAAGATTACAGTAGGTAACCCCCTGCCCCAATCACTTTCTCTTTTCCTTTATGGCACTATGATAGTAGAGTTTATATGCAGTTTGGGTGGTGCTGGAGTACTATTTAGATGCTAAAAGTTGCATTGAAGTTATCCTATAAATCTGGTTTATATGTGTCTACAGTTAGTTCAGTTTAAGTAAAGAAGAGATCCTTAAAAATCTGGGTGAGCTCATCTAATCAGTTGATAAATCCTGTTGTACAAAATTGATAAAGTTTCCCTGAACTATGTATATCTTTAGCTTTAACTGGAGACTTCCCAGCTTGCTGGCCTACCAAATAGAATTCTGATTTGACAGCCTATACTGGTACTGAAACAAATTCCTTTAAGTTATATGTATGCACATCTGGATGATGTGTGTATATATACTTATGTATACAGAAGTATACATACACACACATAAGCTTATTCAGCTTGGTAGAACTGTCTGGTATAGACATACTACCATCACCACCAAACCCTATTCTGTCTTCTGATGGTGTTCTGGCTTTATATTGATCTTTTTAGTCCATCATTTCAGTTTCTGCAAACCTCGCGTGTGTATTTTCCATAGCATGTGACCATCTAGGATAGACAGACCCATGACAGATAGCATCTCATAAGATACCAGATTTTAACTTTCCGCCTATAATAAAATCTTATTTTTCAAAAAAGTTCAGCCAAGTATTTTTAAAGGCATTTAGAAAAAAAATTTCATCCAATATTTTCAGTTTAGTACTGAATGAAAAACTTCTCTGGACATCCATTTTCTGTCTAGCCAGAATTGGAAGTCATTGTATATTCATTCTTACAAACATTTTCTTTGTGTAGTCTATATACTGTGTAGAAAATCTGGGGAATCATCAAGTGTTTGCAAAAATTTTATAGAAAAGGATTTTCAGATCCAGTTTGCTGAGGTTCCTGGACCTCCTGGAAGGAGTTACCCCTCCCATCCTTGTCCCCCTCCCCACACACACACACACACACACACACACACACACAAGACTTAAACATGAGTAAATATTTCTCAGAGAATTGGTTTAAAGATCTAGACTCTATACATACTCTTAAAACTGATTTGTTTAGGATAGCCTGCAGTATACAATAGTTCTTTTTCTCTCTCCCGTCACAATTATAATCCTTTATACTGTTGTACAAAAGCAAAAACACCCATTCTGAATCTTATTTGGGCTTTGCTCTACTCAGCAAAAACCTTTGTGAAAATGAATAATTCCAAATGAAATTCTGAGGAGGAGTTCCTCAAGAGCAAAGCAGAGAGAGAGAGAGAGAGAGAGAGAGAAAGAGAGAGAGAGAGAGCCACTGTATAAAATGTCCAAATGTCCAATATCTAGATTGATTGGGAAACAGTGTTTCCTGCTTTCTTGGTGAATTTTAGAAGTTAATTAAGAAGGAAAATTAGCTTCATAGGAACATGTATTAACATTTTCATTTTCAAATCACAGACTTCCGAACAAAAAGTCTGAAGTTTAACAGCTCATTAGATAGTGAGGCTGGCTTTATTAAAATTATAGTGTTGACAGCTAACTATGTAGTTTCAAGTTTATGATAGAAATTGCATCTTCCAATTTTCTACATTTATATACAATTTTCAAAAATTGTAGATAGCAAGAATGCAAGAAGAGATCATTTAGAAGTTGTTTTTAGAAGTACATAAGTTTTGAAACCTTTAAAACATTTTATTTAATATTTTTCAAATTATTTTAGTATTTTAGCATTTTACAGTAGATTTCAAAATTAGTAATTCCTGCTTTATGAACCTTTTAGAACTAGTTTCACCTGCTTGTAGAGTATGAAAAGACAGTCCATTTACCAAATATTATAAAACTTTGGTTAAAATTAGAGGCCTTAGTGATTTAGTGCAGCCTTATTTATCCTTGTTTTAGGACCATATACAGCTGTGCTCAGGGCTTGCTTCTGGCTTTATGCTCAAGGATCACTCCTGGTGTACTTGGGGAAACATATAAGGTGACAGGAATAAAACCCAGGTTGGCTGCATGCCGAGCAAGAATTTACTGCATTATCTCTGGTTTCACTTCAATCTCATTTTAATGACATGCACAGAGCTATCATTTTAGCATTTTAATCACCAAAACTGAGCCAGATATTTAGGTCCATTGTGATATTGTCATACAAAAGAATGATGTTGTGTGGTGTAAATAAACAACCTCAACAATATGTTGAGAAAAACAATCCACAAAGTGCATATTACGTAGTTTTATTTATATAAAGTAGTATCTCAAAACAGGCAGAACATGGTGATAAAACTCAAACGATGCTCAGCTTTTTGGAGAGTGTTAACAGGAAAGGCTGATAGGACATATCTAGAGTGCTGGTGTTTTTCTACATCTTGATCTAGGCAGTGGTTCCACACTATCAAGCAGTGTATAATTCATATGCACTTTTCTGAAAGTATATTATAGCTCAAAAAGAAATGTTTTCTAAATAGCAAAAAAAAGGACTAAATTGCTTGTCACCAAAATAAAACCATGGCAGATATTTTGTTATGTATTCTCTTTTGCAAATTTGTTGTTGTTGAGAATTATTATGGTTGTTGAGAATAATGATGATATTCTGATGAACTCTTTGCCTGTTAGAGTATCATTTAGCCTTGGCCTGTGCAGCCAATGCAGCTTCTTCACGCCACTTTGCTTTCTTTGCCAGGTTCCAACTTGTTAAGGACTCATGTCGTTCTACAGCCTTCAAAAAAGCAAAACAAATCACTGTGACTGGGGTGGGGGAGAAAGCTATTATGTTTTAGATTGACAGATTATCTAAAAATGAAAAGGATAGAAATAACTGAAAACATATCACAAATAGTATCCAAATATGATGCTGTGGCATAGAAAAATATTGTCGCCTGGTTTGCTAAGACTCCATATAAACAGGGCAGTTGATACATAGAGAAACTTATCCCCACCATCTCTTAGCACACATTAGACATGTTTGTTGAGTGAAATGCATAACAAATTATTTTTACAGGAAGAAATAAGTTCAAAATCAAGAAAGAAATACTCAGATATAAGAAATGGAAAAAACCTCAAAAAGCATGGAACTGGTTGGAAGCAAAAGGAATCTAAACCAGGATTTAAAAATTGATTTTGGTCTGGGAGTACTGAAAAAAATTGGTGTTAACAGCTGGGAGTTGCGTAATCAATCTATTTGCCAAAAGGCAAGTCCAGTATTTGGGACTTGTGCATGGAACTGAGCTACTAATAAAAGCTGGAGGAATTGGGAACTTCTTCAGCAGCCTAATCTTTTTTTTTTTTTACAATTAAAAAGTTCATGTTTGGGTTTTGGTCATACAGTGTTTCAGCACCCGTCCCTCCACCAGTGCCCATCTCCCACCACCAACATCCCCGGTTCCCTCCCCTTCTCCAGCCCTGCTCCATGGCAGGTTCTTTATTTCTTTGCCTTTCTCTCTCTTTCTCTTTTCCTTCCCTTCCAGACTATGGATTACAGATAATACATTAAAGGGTTGTCATGTGAATCCTTTTGCCTCTATTTAATGCTCAGTTCTAGGTTGGCATTAGTACCCTCGACTATTATTAGCACCCTGTTCCATTTTCTGTCTTTCCTAAACTCTGACTCCCACACGTTTGTGATAATTTCCACCTTTGACAAGACCTCCCGATATATGCTTCACTTGACCTTGGATATTGGTATCATAATATGTACATATATATTTATGCCATGCAAATAAATACAGTGATTCTGTATCTGTCTCTCTCCTTCTGGCTAATTTCGCTCAACATAATCTTCTCCATGTCCATCCATTTATAGGCAAATTTTATAACTTCATTTTTCCTAACAG
>JAJIBD010021426.1:0-61710 GCA_021461705.1 Cryptotis parvus
ATACAAATAAAAAGATATACAATTAAAAGTTCATGTTTGGGTTTTGGTCATACAGTGTTTCAGCACCCGTCCCTCCACCAGTGCCCATCTCCCACCCACCAACATCCCCGGTTCCCTCCCCCTTTCCCCCAGCCCTGCTCCATGGCAGGTTCTTTATTTCTTTCCCTTTCTCTCTCTTTCTCTTTTCCTTCCCTTCCAGACTATGGATTACAGAACATACATTAAAAGGTTGTCATGTGTATCCTTTTGCCTCTATTTAATGCTCAGTTCTAGGTTGGCATTAGACCCCACAATTATTAGCACCCTGTTCCATTTTCTGTCTTACCTAAACTCTGACTCCCACACGTTTGTGATAATTTCCACCTTTGACAAGACCTCCTGATATATGTTTCACTTGACCTTGGATATTGGTATCATAATGTGTACATATATATTTATGCCATGCAAATAAATGCAGTCATTCTGTATCTGTCTCTCTCCTTCTGGCTAATTTCGCCTCAACATAATCTTCTCCATGTCCATCCATTTATAGGCAAATTTTATAACTTCATTTTTCCTAACAGCTGCATAGTATTCCATTGTGTAGATGTACCAAAGCTTCTTTATCCAGTCATCGATTTTCGGGCACTCTGGTTGCTTCCAGATTCTGGCTATTGTGAATAATGCTGCTATGAATATAAAAGTAGGGATGGTGTTTCCGCTGCGTATTTTTTGGTTTCCCAGAGTAGATTCCCAGGAGTGGTATGGCTGGGTCAAATGGGAGTTCAATTTCTAGTCTTTGGAGGAAAGTCCATATTGTTTTCCAGAAAGGCTGTACCAGCCGGGCATTCCCACCAACAATGGATGAGTGTCCCCTTTCCCCACATCCACGCCAGCACTTGTTGTTCTTGCTCTTTTGAATATGTGCCAGTCTCTGTGGTGAAAAGTGGTATCTCATTGTTGTTTTGATTTGCATCTCTCTGATGATTAGTGATGATGAGCATTTTTTCATATGTTTTTTGGCCATTCCAATTTCTTCCTTGCTGAAGTTTCTGTTCATTTCTTCTCCCCATTTTTTGATGGGGTTGTTTGTTTTCTTCTTGTAAAAGTTCTACCAGTGCCTGATATATCCTGGATATTAACCCCTTATCAGATGGGTATTGGGTGAATATTCTTTCCCATTCTGTGGACTGCTTTTGTATCTTAGTCACTGTTTCTTTTGAGGTGCAGAAGCTTTTTAGTTTCATGTAGTCCCATGTGTTTATCTTTTCTTCTAGTTGCTTTGTTAGTGATGTTTCACCTTTGAAGATGCCCTTTAGCTTCAATGCCGTGGAGGGTTTTTCCTATATTTTCTTCAATGTACTTTATGGATTCAAGTCTGATATTGAGATCCTTAATCCATTTTGATCTGATTTTTGTGCATGGTGTTAGACACAGGTCCAAATTCATTTTTTTACATGTTGCTGCCCAGTTTTCCCAACACCACTTGTTGAAGAGGCTTTCCCTTACTCCATTTTAGACTCATTGCACCTTTATCAAAGATTAAATGATCATGTGTTTGAGGTTGGGTGTCAGGATACTCAATTCTATTCCATAGGTCCACAGGTCTGTTTTTTATTCCAATACCATGCTGTTTTAATTTGTAGTACATTTTGAAGTTGGGGAAAGGTGATGCCTCCCATCTTCTTTTTTCCCCGAGGATTGCTTTTAGCTATCCTTGGGGGTTTATTGTTCCATACAAATTTCAGGAGCGTTTGGTCAATTTCTTTGAAGAATGTCATCGGTAGCCTCATAGGGACTGCATTGAATCTGTACAGAGCTCTAGGGAGTATTACCATTTTGACAATGTTGATTCTCCCCCATCCATGAACAGGGAACGTGTTTCCATTTCCTTGTGTCCTCTTTTATCTCTTGGAGCAGTGTCTTGTAGTTTTCTTTGTACAGGTCCTTTACATACTTGGGTAAGTTGATTCCTAGGTATTTGATTTTCTGTGGCACAATTGTGAATGGAACAGTTTCCCTTAATATCCCTTTCTTCTCTTTCGTTATTTGTATATAGGAAAGCCACTGACTTTTGGGTGTTGATTTTGTATCCTGCCACTCTACTATATGCGTCTATTGTTTCTAGGAGTTTTTTGGTAGAGAGTTTAGGGTTCTCTAGGTATAATATCATGTCATCTGCAAATAATGATAGCTTGACTTCTTCCTTGCCTATCTGGATGCCCTTGATGTCCTTTTCTTCTCTGATTGCTATGGCAAGTACTTCCAGTACTTATTGAATAAAAGAGGTGAGAGTGGGCAACCTTGTCTTGTCCCTGATCCCAGGGGGAAGGCTTTCAACTTTTCCCCATTTAGAATGATGCTTGCTGTGGGCTTTTGGTAGATGGCTGTAACTATATTGAGGAAAGTCCCTTAAATTCCCATTTTCTGGAGCGTTTTAATCATGAACGGATGCTGGATCTTGTCAAATGCTTTTTCTGGGCTTTTGTGTTTGGGCAGACTCTTTTAATTACTGTTTCAATTTCCTATGTGATATGGTTTATTCAGGTATTGGAGGTTTTCTTGTTTCAGCCGTGGGAGGTTATAGGACTTCAGAGAATCGATCCATTTCTATTCCCCATGTTTCACGGCATACAGGCTCCCAAGTAATCTCCTGATGATCTTTTGGATTTCTGTTGTGTTTCTGTTGTGATCTCATCCTTGTTTTATTTTTGTTATTTGGTCTGTAGTTTTCTCTTTCCCTGTCCTTACAAGTCTTGCCAATGGTTTGTCAATCTTGTTTATTTTTTCAAAAACCAGCCTTTGGTTTCTTCATTAATATTTTGGATTGTTTTTTTGGTTTCCAACTCATTGATTTCCTCTCTAAGTTTTATTATTTCCTTTTTTCTGCCTGGGTTGGGCTCCTTTTTGTTGGTCTTTTTCTAATGTCTTTAGCTGTGTAGTCAGGTTATTTATGTGGGCCCATTCTTGTTTCCTGATGAATGCTTGCAGAGCTATAAACTTCCCTCTTAACACGGCTTTTTGCTGTGTCCCACAAGTTCTTATAATTGGTGTCTTCATTTTCATTTGTTTCCAGAAATCTTTGGATTTCCTGTTTGATTTCTTCTATGACCCATTTGTTGTTCAGCAGTGAGCTGTTCAGTTTCCAGGTGTTTGGTTTGACTCCCTGTTTCTGTGTACGGTTAACTTCCATTTTCAGTGCATCATGGTCCGAAAAGATAGCTGACACAATTTCTATCTTTTTAATTTTATTGAGGTATGCTTTGTGGCTCAGCATGTGGTCTATCTTGGAGAATGTTCCATGTGCACTAGAGAAAAATGTGTATTCAGCTTTTTTGGCATGAAAAGCCCTGTATATATCCACTAGCTCTCTTTCTTCCATTTCTTCCTTCAGGTCCAATATTTCCTTGGTGAGTTTCTGTCTTGTTGATCTATCCATCGTTGATAGAGCAGTGTTGAAGTCTCCAACTATTATTGTGCTACTGTTAATGTCTTCTTTGAAGTCTCTTAGCAGTTGTTTTATGTATTTTGCTGACCCCTCGTTGGGTGCATATATGTTTAGTAGTGTAATTTCTTCCTGGTGTACATACCCCTTAAGTAATAAGAAGTGGCCTTCGTTGTCCCTTCTAACCTTTTTCAGCCTGAAGTCTATATTATCTGATACTAATATGGCCACACCAGCCTTTTTGGAGGAGTTGTTTGCATGGAGAATGGTCTTCCAACCTTTGACTCTGAGTCTGTGTTTGTTCTGCTTATTCAGATGTGTTTCTTCTAGACAGCAGAATGTTGGGTTCAATTTTTTAATCCATTTTGTCACTCTGTGTCTCTTAATTGGTGCATTTAGACCATTGACATTGAGAGAGATTATTGTCATTGGATTTTGAGCCATCTTTCTTTTTTGTGTTTGTTGTGCTTATGGGTTTGGTCGCATTAGAGTAGACCCTTCAGTCCTTCTTTTAAAGTTGGTTTTGAGTCCATGAAGTTCCTGAGTTGTTTCTTATCCATGAAGTTGTGTATCTTTCCTTCATATCTGAATGTGAGCCTGGCCAGATAAAGAATTCTTGGTGAAGCCTGCAGTTCATTGAGCCTTTTCGCAATATCCCACCATTGTTTTCGGGCTTGGAGTGTTTCATCAGAGAAGTCTGCTGTAAATCTTAGAGATGTTCCTTTTGTACGTGATTTCCTTCTTTGATCTTGCTGCTTTTAGTATTCTATCCCTATCTATAGTTTTTGTCATTTTTATTAAGATGTGTCTTGGAGTATTCTTGTTGGGGTTTCTTTTAGCTGGTATCCTACGGGCCTCTTGGATCTTGAGGCAAGCATTCTTTAGTTCCGGGAACTTTTCAGCAATGATGGCTTTAACAGTTTCTTCTTCATCAGGGTTTTCTTCTTGCCCTTCTGGGATCCCAATGATCCGTATGTTGTTTCTTCTGGCTTCATCCCGATGATCTCTTGTTGTCTGTTCGGTAATTGTGAGCTTTTTTTCTATCTTCTGGTGTTGTGTAGAGAATCTTTGGAACCCGTCTCCGAGATCACTAATTCTTTCTTCAGTAGCTATTATTCTGCTATGATGGCCTTCCACCGTGTTTTTATTTCATTTACCTCATTTTTTAATACCTGTCATTTCCCTTTGCATTTTCCTCACTTCTTCTATCATGTCCTCTTGTATTTTATTGATTTTGCATTCCATTGCTTCTTTGAATTCCTTTTGAATCCTTAACAGTGCTTTCCGAAATTCTTTTTCAGATAGGTTATGCAACTCATTGGTATTGCTAGACTCATCTGGCCCAGTGACTTCACTCACAGAGCTTGATGGAATTTTGCGTTGCTTTACCATTATGACTATTGTAGGTTGCAACTGTGAGTTCTTGGGTGACTAGATAGTACAGTTAGTAGGTGTCTGGTCTGTTTGCAGAGTTTGGGTGGGTGGCAAAGATGTAGGAACCAAGGTTCACTGGTACCTCATGCAAGGTAGGTAGTGAGAGGGTGGCAGGAGGCGCGCACCCGCGGTTTTGAGTTTTGGGATGTTCCCAGCATCAGGCTGCCAGGGGCGGTCCAGGCTGGAACCAAGGTAGTTTCCCAGAACCTCAGGAGTGCAGGCCGTTCGCAGAAGCTCAGGGCGCAAGGGTCCGGCTGGAACCAAGGCACTTTGCCTTGGTTCCCGTTGATGGAGTTTCCGCTCTTCCCTGGGGCAGCTTGGGGTCCGCGGAGACGCCAAGAATCACACACACACACACACCTGTGGGGAGTGCAGGTGTTTCCCAGAAGCTCAGGGCACAAGGGTCGGCCCCGGCTGGAACCAAGGCACTTTGCCTTGGTTCCCGTTGATGGAGTTTCCGCTCTTCCCTAAAGCCCCAGCTTCTTCTTCTTCTCTCTCTCATACTCTCTTTCTCTCTCTCTCTCACACACACACAGACAAACACACACAGAGACACACACACACACGAAGTGCCACCCAGTTAAAAATTTTCCTTCATTAACTTACCAAAGCATCACAACCTGTGGACCACACTATTCTGCTAACAATTGCCTAGAGTGACTCCTGGGCCAGCACAGAGACAGGGAAGCTCCTCTAAAGATCACATGACCCAGAGAATCAGCTGCATTCACTGCACATGATTCCAGTGCCCGTGGGAAGCCCAGTATCTGAGCTGGGAGAGTGATGACCTTGAAGGGCCTCAGAGACCTGGCAAAATGCGGGTTACACAATATTCTAAATAAAGGTCTTGTGTGTGGCATAACTCATTTACTCATCTGAGGACAAATCATTATGACCCTTATATTTCTGAAGGTTTTGAATTTCACTGTGTAAAGACTCTGTGGTCTTGGGAAGTGATCTGGGTTCTCTAAGGACACTGCTCTTGAGGTCTTGTAACCCACCAGGGGTAAAAAGTGAACACAGAAACTAGAGCTACAGAGTGGTTGTGCATCGCATGAAATATGTGGGGAAAGTCTACCCCTATTCACGGTCCTGAGTGTGGGAGAGACAGGAGGGAGAGACAAGGGAGGTCTTTCTTTCGCTCACTATTCACTCTGTATGAGTCCAAGTCATGTCCCTCGGTTCTCTTTATAAGAACCAGGTCCGAGTACTACAACACAGAGGAGTACAGACTCTTCTCTACCCAACAAGACGAAGAACAAGATAAATGTTAATGTCACTATGTCACTGTGACTAAACACTAACACACACAATTCTGAATACACAGATATATATTAATGATTTCGAAAACTCTATTTACCCAGTAGGATGTCCTGACTTGCTCAGTGGTGGAGTATATTTGTTTTGTTTTTGTTTTTTTGTTATGTTATTTGGGTCACACCCGAAGTTCATGATTACTCCTGACTCTGCACTAAGGAATTATGCCTGCGGTACTTGGGGGTCTGTATAGGCAGTCTGGGATCAAACTCTGGTCAGTTGCATTCAAGACAAATGCCCTCCACACTGTGCTATCGCTCTGGTTCCAAGAGACTCAATGATACTAACTTTTTGTCTGGCAGGACAATATGTCTATGTAGAGTTCATCCCGTGCCAGAATCCCAATGCACTGCATTGCCCAAGGACACTGGGACACATGAAACTCAACAATTCAAGATATACTGAAACACAAGTGACTACACCCAAGCTGAGGGGGTAAGGTTCCATATGAGAATCAACTCATGAGTATACCAATACGTCTTCTTTTTTTTTTAATTTCCATGAAACAAAATCAAGTTTTTTGAAATTTAGAGAGTGAAAGATGTAAGAGGGGAGAAAGTAGAATACATGTTCATGTGAGAACATGGATTCAATGTTTTTTCTTTTGTTGTGCATTGGTTTGTATCTGGAGAAACTCTTGCGGGCACAGCAATGCAATGGCATACTCTACTGGCCACATTCCTAGAACCAGACACTTCCTTGGAAGATACATAAAAAATTCTGTGTCATTCCTGCTAACAACTTAGATGGAGGTACCATGATCATTCTTGCCTTTTCAGTCTGTGTAGTTCATAAATTCAGAGGCAAGTAGACACCTTTGTTAGAGTGAGGCCACGACATCAAGGCAGTGGAACTAAGTAGGGAACTCACCCAAAGTATCTAAGAAACAATCTTGAGACTGGTTAGATCTTCTCACATCTATGCTCCAAGGAAACAGAAAGTTTTGTGGTTGTATGATGGGAAGGGTAAAGAGCACACACGTTAGAGGAAAATATTCTTCATGAATATAACCCTCAACCTGCGGGAGATGCCCAACAGAGGTCTGGACTTTGGCTCACACAAGCAGGTTCGCTTGTGTCCTGTGTATCAGCCATGGCTCTGTTTATTCTCTATGTGTGGTTCAAGGCTTAGTCCACACAGAAGGGGATACAGAATGGATGGGATTTGAGGAACATTCCCTTTTCTCTGCTCAAAAGAATACCTCACCATCCAGATCATCAAAACATGCTCAGGGAAGGATCCAAACCAATTGAACGATGGAATAGCTCAGGCCAACAGATTTGCTGCCTGTTTCCAAAATAGCCAAAGATACCACTTCTCTTTCAGGACTCACCAGTCAAATATTTAAAGGATAATCATGAATATAGTTAGTATGGAGAGGCGTTATTTGGGGAGAAGAGGACTATAGTTTATACTGCACAATAATGCACATGAAGATGCAGCCAGTCACTTAAGGGTACAGGTCAATTTTATAGATGACAAATGCATGTGCAAAAAAAACACCAACAAAAATTTTTTTTCATTCCAGAACAATCTGTTTCAGGCAAAGATGAATGCAGAGTCATGATCAGCCAGCAGTGACATTCCCTATTGAGAAGGGTGTAAGACTTGCATTAGGGGCTATTGCTTTCCCTTCTCAATCCAGCTCCCTCTGAATAATCCTCCGAGTATTCTGCTAAATAAAGCATTTCTGGTGGGAGTTCTCTCTCAGCATCTGACTCTTGTTGTTTCATCTACTGAGTTTCCACAATTGAGATTTTGCGTGCGTGCACGCACACACACACACACACACACACACACACACACACACACACAGGCAGCGTGAGCCTGTGCGCAGAGTCCACAGCAGGCAGAAATATCCTGGAGTTGCTCCTGACTTAAAGACCCCCAGAATATACATAGTTGGGGTGGTTGTTTTGGGCTTTTTTGCATTTTTTTTTGTCAAACCATGCAAGGCTCCGGGGTTACTCATGGCTCTGTGCTCTGGAATTAGGCCTGGCTGTGCTCAGGAAAACATATAGGATGCTGAGGATTGAACGTGGCTTGGTCTCGTGCAGAGCAAATACCCTCTCCCATGTACAATGGCTACAGCCAGGCTAGGCTGAGGTAGGGCTTGTGGAAGCTGAGGTAAGGCTTGTGGTTTTGCACACTCTTGACGACTCGGTATCGATGTGCCAGGGACTCAGCTTCTGTCACCCTGAAGCGGTGGTTAATACACCAGTAATGGAGGCACCAGTGTGGCTCTAGTGGGGATGTCCTGCTGTGTCCCAGGCTCCTGAGCTTCCTTGAGCCACAAGGACCACACTCTCCAAGAAGTGCAAGTGTTGAGTCAATGAAGCTCAGTTCCTAGAGGGAAGGATTCAATAGGGAGGAGAAGTGGTGCTAAAAGGTGGTAAGGTATTAACGCACGAAACCCTACTGGCAACAGTGTCTTAAACACACTGCACAAACACAGGCTTCATCAAAATGGTCTTCACAGAAGCAGACGGGTGGGGGCAGGCAAACGTGGAAGGGGAGTTGGCACTGCGAGAGGGAAGTGGACACTGTGAAGGATCCGTGTTGAAACCCAGTATGCCTGAATCCCAGTTATGAATTACTTTGTCCATTCACGGTGACTGAATAAGATAAAGAGCACAATATGCAAGGACTATGAAGCTAGCAAAAATTCCAGGGCAGTCCCATAAGCTCTCATCATCTGCTGGCTATTTCATTCTTGAGAACTGAACGAGGCCGAGGGCAACTTCATGGTGATTACCATCCCCACCCCCACTATTACCCCAAATAAACAGTTGAGAGCAAGTATTTGCCTGTGTTTGGGTCTAACAGGATTCATTTACTGCAGCCTCCCAGGGCCCTCTCTTCCAAGTGAGGGAGGTTGTAAGCACTCTGGCAGCTCTGGTCAAGGCCAGGACACCAAGGGCCATTTCCACTTATGCATACATTGCCCAGTATGTTGCTGGGAAAGTAGCAAAATAGCAATAGCGTGGGAGAAGTCTCTGAGACCCTGATTCCCAGTCCCTGTGGGCAAGGCCTGGCCTATGCTGGCAAGCAATAGGTAGGGGATGTTGGACCAATGGTCCTAGACCAGGCCATAATATTGCAAAATGTGTACTGTGAGTGACAATGGGATGAGCAAGCCCACAGTGGATCACAGAGTAGAGGAGAGAGCTATTAACAGGGTGACTGTTCATAGAAACTGTTGCCCTTTTTTCCAGGGAATCAGATCCTGTCCGGGAGGGCACATGGACCTGTCTTTCCCCATGCCACCCCCACTGTTTCTACATACACCAACTAGATCAACAGAAAGTTGCGAAAGCAGGCACAGTGCTTCCCCCTGCAGCCTGGGACTGACAGCATGGGATAGTAATCTTAGGTCTTCAAGAGGATTCACCTGGAAAATACTGGGTTTATTTCTCTATGGGAAAAATGAACGCCTTCCCACTAAGATCAGGGACAAGACACGGTTGCCCACTCTCACCACTTTCATTCAATATAGTACTGGACGTACTTGCCATAGCAATCAGGGAAGGAAAGGACATTAAGGCATCCAGATAGGAAAGGAAGAAGTCAAGCTGTCAATATTTGCATGTGACATGGTATTATAACTAAAGACCCTAAATTCTCTACCAAAAAGTTTGTAGAAACAATAGATTCCTATATGAGAGTGGCAGGGTACAAAAAATCAATGCCCAAAAGTCAATGGCTTTCCTATATACAAATAATGAAAGAGAAGAAATGGATATTAAGAAAACAGTCCCATTCACAATGGTGCCACAGAAAATCAAATACCTAGTTGAATCAGTTTGTCTAAGCATGTAAAATATCTCTACAAAGACAACTACAGAACATTGCTTCAAGAAATAAAAGAGGACCTGAGGAACTGGAGAACCATTCCCAGCACACAAATTAGGAGAATTCACATGATCAAAATGGTAGTACTCCCTAGAGCTTTATACAAATACAATGCCATCCCTCTAAAGATATCCATGACATGCTTCAAAGAAATTGACCAAACAGACCTGAAATTTGTATGGAATAATAAACCCCCATAAATAGCTAAAGCTATCCTTGGGAAAAGAAGATGGAGGTATCACTTTCCCCAACTTCAAACTCTACTGCAAACTCTACTGCAGTAGTCATTAAAACAGTGTGGTAATGGCATAGAGACAGACTTTTTAGGCCTATGGAATAGAACCGAATATCCCGACATACATTCTGAAATG
This sequence comes from Cryptotis parvus, assembly GCA_021461705.1. Taxonomy (NCBI): domain Eukaryota; kingdom Metazoa; phylum Chordata; class Mammalia; order Eulipotyphla; family Soricidae; genus Cryptotis; species Cryptotis parvus. The sequence goes on from JAJIBD010021426.1 coordinate 10,399, forward strand.
TGTGATTGCTTAATCTTCGATAAAAGAGTAAAATATATTGAGTGGAGCAAAGAAAGCCTCTTCAACAAGTGGTGCTGGGAAAACTGGGCTGCTACATGGAAAAAAATGAACCTTCTTATATCATGCACAGAATTCAGACCAAAATCGATTAAAGTTCTCAACATCAGAAAAGAATCTATAAGATACATAGAAGAAAGCAGGAAAACTGTTCTATGACATCGAAGCTAAAGTTATCTTCAAAGATGAAACACCACTGACCAAGCAAATGGAATCAAAGATAAACAGCAGTTGAGGTGTGGAAGGGTGGGGGAGGGATGTAGGGGGCATTGGTGATGGGAGATGGGTTTGGGTGGAGGGATGGGTGTTGGAACACTGTAGAACCAAATCTCGACATGAGCGTCTTGCAATTGTATGTCTAAAAGTGGTGTAATAAAATTTGAAGAAAAAAAAAAAGAACAACCAGTGCTGGCGTGGACGCTGGGAGAAAGGAATTCTCATTCACTGTTGGTGGGAGTGCCGACCGGTCCAGCCCTTTTGGAAAACAATATGAACATTCCTCCAAAAACTTGATATTGAGCTCCCATTTGACCCAGACATCCCACTACTGGGAATACACCCTGGTGACCAAAAGACACACAGCAGAAATACTAACTGCACATGTATATTCATCGCAGCATTGCTCACGATAGCCAGACTCTGGAAACAACCTGAATGACTGAGAACAGAAGACTGGCTAAAGAAATTATGGTACATCTACACAATGGAATACTCTGCAGCCATCAGAAAAAAATGAAGTCGTGACTTGCCTACAAACAGATGGGCATGAAGATTATCATGCTGAGTGAAATTAGTGAGAAGGAAAAGGACAGACATAGGATGACTGCATTCATTAGTGGGATATAAATATATGCCAATGTTCTGTTCACTTGATCAATTGACATCCTGTTATTCATCGATTTGCTCGAGCGGGTGCCAGTAATATTTCCATTTGACCCTATCATGTGCCAGTGTAGCCCAATGGCATCTGGTTACTTCAGGAATACAAAGAGCCTCAAACCATTTGTTCAGGGTCTTGACGAAGAAGTCTGACCATCTTGTAGAGGGCGGCCACGTGATCTTTTCACATCCCTTGGGATCCAGTCGGTAACGGCTCTAGTCCAGCGTCCCTGACTCTGGAACAGAGACGGAGGTCGGAGCTCTGGATTCCTTCTTTCACTTGAGTGTGGCGTGATATTCTAAGCATAGCTCTTTTGATTCCTCTTTGGGAGACCTGAACAGCATTCGCATCCTGCGTTGTAGCCAGGTCTCTGAGGCATATGTTAATGCAGGGAGAATGGCGTAGTTGAAGAGAGGTGCCAGGAGCTAGAGGTTTTTTGATTTTTAGCTATTTCTTCGATGCTTTTGAAGGCATGGCATGCCACTCCCTTCCTCCTGCACAGCTCAGGTTTTAGGTCATTCATCATGTTGACTTCTCGACCTAGGTACACATAACTGCTGCATTCAGAGATGTTTGTCCATTGAGAGTGAATGGCGCCTCTGAAACAAGTTCATTTTTTATGAAAATAGTTTTGTTGATATTCAGCTGTAGAGCTATCCACATTCTCGGTTAAAGTCATCCAGCATTTGTGCTTCTTGGCTAATATTTGGTGTTATTAGAACGATGTCATCAGCGAAGCTGAGGTGGTTTTATTTGCCGAACATCTATCTTCACTCCCATTCCTTCCCATTCTAATTGTTGCATGATGTTCTCGAGGGTGGCACTGAAGAGTTTTAGTGAAATGGTATCACCCTGCCAAACCCCTCTTTTGACATTAATGTAGATCTTAATCTTCTTTGTAGAATGGTGAGATCCTGGTGGTGAATCCGTAATACAGCTCATGAAGGATCTTGATGTTCTGTTAATTTTGGGAAATGGTAATGCCAGATTAGAACTGAGTATTGATGTACACTAAGGGATTTACATGATGATCTCTAAATGCCTGTACCTCAAGCCACACTGTGCAAGAGAAGGGAGAGAGAGATAGAGAAGAAAGGAAAAGTGCCTGCCACAGATGCAGCCTGGGGTGGAGGGAATGTGGGGATATTGGTGGTGGAAATAGGGCAGTTGAGGAGGAACGGGTGTGGGAACAATGTATGACTGAAACCCAGTCATGAACATCTTTGTAATTATATATTTCATAATGGTATATTAAAACATTTTTTAAAAATCATTAAAAATGTTAAAAAATAATTTACAAAGAACCAGCTCTTGGTTTCACTAATCTTTTGGATTGTTTTTTTTTTTGGTTTCCAGCTCATTGATTTCCTCCCTAAGTTTTATTATTTTCTTCCTTCTGCCTGGGTTGGGCTTCTTTTGTTGGTCTTTTTCTAATATTTTCAGCTGTGAGGTCAGGTTATTTATGTGGGCCCTTTCTTCTTTCCTGATGAATGCTTGCAGAGCTATGAACTTTCCTCTTAACACAGCTTTTGCTGTGTCCCACAAGTTCTGATAGCTGGTATCTTCATTGTCATTTGTTTCTAGGAATCTTTGGATTTTCTGTTTGATCTCTTCTATGACCCATTTGTTGTTCAGCAGTGAGCTGTTTAGTTTCCAGGTGTTTGGTTTAGCTCCCTGTTTCTGTGTATGGTTAACTACTATTTTCAGTGTATCGTGATCTGAAAAGATAGTGGACACAATTTCAATCTTATTTATTTTGTTGAGGTATGCTTTGTGGCCCAGTATATGCTCTATCTTGGAGTATGTTCCATGTGCACTGGAAAAAAATGTGTATTCAGCTTTTTTGGGGATGAAAAGCCCTGTATATAGTAACCAGCTCTCTTTCTAAAGCAATCCTTGGGAAGAAGAAGAGGGGAGGCATCACCTTTCCCAACCTCAAACTGTACTGCAAAGCAGCAGTAATTAAAACAGCGTGGTACTGGAATAAAAACAGACCTGTGAACCTATGGAATAGAGTTGAGTATCCTGACACCCACCCTCAAAGACATGATCAGTTAATCTTTGACAAAGGTGCAAAGAGTCCAAAATGGAGTAAGGAAAGCCTCTTCAACAAGTGGTGCTGGGAACGGACAGCTACATGTAAAAAAATGAATTTGGACCTGTGTCTAACACCTTGCACAAAAATCAGAAAAAATGGATTAAAGATCTCAATATCAGACCTGAATCCATAAAGTACGTTGAAGAAAATATAGGAAAAACCCTCCACGACATTGAAGCTAAAGACATCTTCAAAGGTGAAACACCATTAACAAAGCAACTAGAAGAAAATATAAACATATGGTACTATCACAGCCCGGCTCACGCGGCCGCTAGAGGCCACGCGCTTCATCAATAAATGCTTTATTTAGAGGTGACTACAACAGTATGCCACCCGTACGGCAAGCCTGGCAAGCTGCTCGTGTAGTATTTGATATGGCAAATACCAGTAACATTTATATTCGGTCATTCCCATGACCTAATATAATTGTTTGAGGCTCTTTATGTTCCTGGAGCAAGCGGATGCCTTTCAGTTCTTCTAGCATGAGACAGGACATATGGAGATATTAATGGTGTCCGCTCTAGCAAATAGATGATTAACGGGAAGATAGTGATAGTGATAGTGATGGGACTACATGAAACTGAAGAGCTTCTGCACCTCGAAAGAAACAGTGACCAAGATAGAAAGACAGTCCACAGAATGGGAAAGAATATTCACCCAATACCCATCTGACAAGGGGTTAATATCCAGGATATATCAGGCACTGGTACAGCTATATAAGAAAAAAAACAGTCAACCCCATTAGATAATGGGGAGAAGAGATGAACAGAAACTTTGACAAGGAAGAAATCCGAATGGCCAAAAGGCATATGAAAAAATGCTCACCATCACTAATCATCAGAGAGATGCAAATCAAAACAACAATGAGATATCATCTCACACCACAGAGACTGGCCCATATCCAAAAGGGTAAAAGCAACAAGTACTGGTCTGGATGCGGGGAAAAGGGGACTCTCATACATTGTTGGTGGGAATGTCGACTTGTACAACCTTTCTGGAAAACAATGTGGACATTCCTCCAAAGACTAGAAATTGAGCTCCGTTTTGACACAGCCATACCACTCCTGGGAATATACCCTGGGAAGCCAAAAATACACAGCCGAAACACAATCTGCTCTTTTATTTTCATAGCTGTACTATTCACAATAGCCACAACCTGGAAACAACCAGTATACCCGAGAACTGATGATGGGATAAAGAATCTGTGGTACATCTACACAATGGAATACTATGCAGCTGTTAGGAAAAATAAAGTTATGAAATTTGCCTATAAATGGATGGACATGGAAAGAATCATGTTGAGTGAAACTAGTCAGAAGGAAAGAGACATAGAATGACTGCATTTCTTTGCATGACATAAATATAACAGGTGATCTTACCAAAAGTGGAAATTACCACAAGTGTGTGGGAGTCAGAGGTTAGGTAAGATAGATAAGGGAACATGTGTGAATAAATGTCAAAAGATGTGATAGCAACATAGAACTGAGCATTAAATACAGGCAAAAAATACAAATGAAGGCTTCTAATTGTATGTAGTGCAACCCACAACGTGTAGGAGAAGGAAGAGAGAGAGAGGGAGAGAGAGGAGATAAAGAACCTGCCATTTAGGCAGGCCGTGGGAGGGGGAGTGAACTGGGGACATGGGTGGTGGGAGATGGGCACTGGTGGAGGGCAGGGTGCTGGAACACTGTGTGACCAAAACCTCCAAACATGAACAATGTTGTAATTGTATATCTCACATGGTATAATAAAATGTTTTAAAAATGTTAAAAAATTAAATATAAATTATTCTAAATGCTCAAACAACAGCTAAATATTTGTTGCAGCAAAATCCAGGTGAAGGAATGCTGAGTGGTCTTCTTGAAAAATCGAAAGTCAGTATTAGGGAAGCAGAAGGGGTTAAGGTAGTTACCTTGCATGTGACAGACCCTAATTTGGTCCTGGGTGACCAGACAGTCCACCTAGCACCACTAAGGGTGATGCCTCAACCCAAAGCACCACTGTAACATGCCCCAAAAAAATTCAAAGAAAAAAGAAAATACAATGGCAATTTTTCAAAAAGGTAACAATAGACCTTCCCTATCTATGGCCCAGTGACAGTGATTTTCCTTTGGGAGATAAATGCACAACTGTGCTTATGGCAGCGTTTAGTAGTACAACATCCTTAATATGGGAAAAACACTCAACAGTGAGTGGTAAAAGATGTTATAGAAGATGTATATATGTGCATATATAATATATATAATATACATACAGACATACCCTTATGTGTTTATGTACATATATATTCTACATTATATTCCTGCAACCCCAGAAGAGAGACGATCCAGACCCAACCACTCCAGACCCACAGCTGCTCTGTTTGGCCCCACGTGAAAGCAACCCATGGGGCTCCGGTGGCGCTAAACGGCTGTGCCAGCCCCTGGCCAAGTCAATCATAGCTCCAAGGGTTTGCTCATGCATGCGGGAGAGGGGCCACACTGGCCGGACTTAGAGCAGGGATTTGGGGTCCTCCTCCCATTCCTCCACCTCCATGCCAGCAACGCCAGAAGAGAGACACACCAGACCCAAGGCTCCATCGGCAACCCTGGAAGAGAGACACACCAGACCCACAGCTCATCGGGCAACCCCAGCAGAGAGACGATCCAGGCTGCTCCACAGCCACCTGACAGTCTTAGATAGTACTGGATATTAGCATCAGGTCGTCCCCAGGATCTTTCACATTCATATACTCTATACAGTTCTAGGCATGTTCTAGTCATGGCTTGTACTCCCAGTGAACCTAGCAAGAAGTCATAGGAACCCCCCACACCATGAGGTCAGTCATTATCAACATCCAGACTCCAAAACTCCTCAGAGTTCCACTCAAGAGAAAACCTGATCTCTCCCGTTGAGTTTCCTCAGTAAAGGCTCGAGATAAGAGCCTTCTACTGAGAATATACCACCTACATGGCAGAGCCTGGCAAGCTACCCGTGTTTTATTTTATTTGATATGCCAAAACCAGTAACAATTATGGACCTCATTCCCATGTCTTGAAGGAATGGTTTGAGGTCTTCCTGTTCCTGGAGCAAACAGATGCCTTTGGGCTACACTTGCTTGCAACAGGACATATGGAGATGTTACTGGTGCCTGCTCAAGAAAATCGATGAACAACGGGAAGACAAGTGATACAAGTGAAGTGATATACATAATCAAAATAATACTATGAAGATATAAGTAAAGATAAAGCATTGCATTTCAGTGCACCTTATAAGTGAAGGAGAGCACTGAGCTGGGCCATGTAAGTCAAAGGAAGTGGGACCAACTCCTAAATTCACACACCCACGAAAAGAGAGAAACAAGAGGACAGACAGTATCAAACATGACAAACTCTTGGGCTCTTATTTCAAAACTGAGATTACCAAGCAATGTGGGAAGGGATTGGAGTAGCAGAGAGATAGATTAGATCGAAGTGATATAACGACAGATATGGACACTCTGAAAAACTTTGTGACTTTGTATCTTGGGTGATTCTATTTGCTATTAATATCCCCCCAAAAATATAATTTTAGGAAACTCTTAGTTTGTAGTTTTTCCATGTCTTCTTACCAAAATTATTATGAATGATACCTTTATGATTACATCTGACGCATGACAAAACATAAAGAATACGTCTGACACATGACAAAAAATAAAGAACAGAATTATAATGTGTGGCACAATGTCAGTACTAACATTTCATAATTGTGTGCATGGGAAAGAAATTAACTTCAGTGACACTATTTTGCCTAAACTATAATAAAATTTTTTTTAAATATGAAAAATGGGGCCAGACGATAGTATAGGGGGTAGGGCATTTGCCTTACACACCGTCAACCTGGGTTTGATCTCCAGCATCCCATATGGTTCCCCCCCCCGATCATTGCCAGGAGAGATTCCTAAGTAAAGAGCCAGATGAAACCCCTGAGCATTGCCGGGTGTGATCCCCAAAAATGAAATAGGAATTCCAAGGCCATAAAGAAACTTATTAGCATTCAAATCCATTATAGCCTCTTTTATTTTGCAAATACTTCTTTACTTGTAATTATTTATGACAGTATTACAAAACCTAAACATAGGAAAATTTCTATTGGACTTTGTCTCAGTGACTCCTGGAATAATTATAGGATTAAAGTTATTTGTGTGATTTCACTGTTCTTACACCTACGGAGATTTCCTTTAGGGCACAAGAAGTTATTTTTGTAGTGGACAAGTGTCAATGCTTAAATGTGTCCTCTGCAGTGATCCCCAGGCTCTGGAGTGAGAAGTGACTGCAGTAAGCTGAAGATGGCTTGGGTCTAGGGACTCTATCTGCATGTTGTAGGCCTTGTCTACAGAAGGCTGGGAAACTTCCCACTGTGCAGGTGGGCTTCTTCTGGGAGCTATTCTCAGCAACACATTTTTACATTATTCGGTCACTCCCTAGTGGACACATTGGGATTTGGGAAAGGGGGTAGGAGGAAAGAAGGGAAGGCAGGAAGGCAGGAAGGAAGGAAAGAAAGAAAGAAGGAAAGAAGGAAGGAAGGGAAAGGAGAGAAGCAAGGAAAGAAAGAGGGAGGAAAGGAGGGAGGGAGGGAAGGAGGGAAGAATTAGTTCCCAGAGAGCTGGCAGCAAATCTCTGAAGGAGCCTGAAAATAAGAACCACTGGCATCAGTTGCTGTGGTTCCGGTGGGGAGGGGCAGTCTGAGGAGAAAGGAGTATGGAGTGCCCAGAGTGATGCATCTTGGGAGAAGGCAGCACCAATCAAAGGAGAGCAGCTCATAATGGTTGCTAAGGCAACAGTAAAACAGAAGGCTGAGAGTTCACTTCACTCTAACTCGCACTGGTGTGTTGGCTGATCGCCTGATCTGCTGATCTACATTTGACCTATCTCAAACCTCATCACTCCACTTAAGAACTTAGTTTTTTAACTTAGTATTTTACCTAACTGCTCCCTTTTCCCCAGTTTCCACCCTTCTGTCCACTCCTACTCCTTCCCCCTCTCCCATCCCACCTCCCCTTCCCCTTCCCCTTCCTCTTCCCCTTCCTCTTCCCCTTCCTCGCCTTCCTTCTTCCAACATAGTTTTTTTGTGGGGCCACAGCACCACAAAAAGACAGGCCATGGAAGTGCAGAGGCTGATCTTATGGTTCATCCTGCTCTGGGGTCCGCTGAAATCAGCCTCCAATGTGAGTACATGCCCGGGTGCACTGACTCCCCCTTTTCACTGGGCTCTTTCCCACCAGGCTTAAGGAACTTATCAATGGGACCTGCAATGGGACTCAATAATTCCTGGATTCAGGGAAGATCATCACAACCAAGGTGCTCTGGCCACAACGGTCCACAATAATTTTTGGCTCCTGTTGGCATCACAGACACAGGGTTGGTGCTCATCCAGGATGAGAGGGGCCCTTGTAAGCCACCTGGATATTCCACAAAGTTAATGTAGAAAATCTCATAAAAGACGTGTGGCAGGAGGTAGAAAATCTCATGAGAGGAGGGGCGGGTGGCATTGCATGAGACTTAAAAGGCCAAGCAGTAGGATGGGGGAGTGTGGCAGGGAGTCACAACAGGAAACAAGGCCGGAAAGGGGTCATGCTAAAACAATGAGATAGTACACGGTGGGCGGGGTTTGCCACAAATGCAGCTGAACACGTTCATCCCCTGGTATCCCAGATAGTCCCCGGAGCCTGCCAGGAATGATCCCTGAGCTCAGAGACTGGAGTGTTTGTCCCTGAAAAGAAAATCCTAAAAATCAGAATTCAATAAAGAAGTAAATTCAGTCCAATGGCTTTCAACCCTTGACATACTCGGTAAATGGTAACTGCATTGAATAATTCACCTGAGAACACAGATGTTCATCTCTTGGATGCTTATAGCTGTACATATACGTCTAAGACTTTCAAGGGTATCTCTAAGACTTGTTAGTAGTGTGATCACCCCTTCATATCCTAACTTTGCACTGTTTTCTGAATATTTCCCAAAGCATATCAAAGAAGATTACACCCACGACCAAAGTTTTCTGTACAAAGTAAGTTTGTCTTCACTACTGGTTTGTTTTAGGCAGAGTTAGATCAGCCCACTTCTGTACTATGTAGTACTGTACAATGTTTATATAAATAATCGCAGTATGTCTTTCAACAAAATGAAATCTCCAACCGTGTTTGTGTCATTTACCCCCCCAAATTTATGTAACATGATTTATATAAAAAGCACCTTTTGTGCCAAGACGTAACTTTGTTTGGATGTTGAAATTTGTCATTTAAAATAAGGTAATAAACAAATTAACCCCCACCCACACACACACAGTATGCACACAGTCATCCATCGATCCTCAAAAGTTCTTCTAACTTTTCTGAAATACAGGTTTGCCCTCCCCATTTGGAGTATTTTAGGGAAGGGTTAATTCCTACAAGTGCTATTTCTAAAGACCATTCGTTGGTCACACTGCAAATGTCATGGAGGTGCCTCATGATTGCAACTGTGTTTTCAGTTTGACTACTTTCGAAGCTACGCCATACACAAATGGCCTGCATTTGCTGAGGAAAAACTAAACTTTTTGCCTAGGAGAGCATAAAGATGCTGTTGTGTGCCTTATAATAATAATGTTTGCCATCATTATATGTAAATATTTCTTCCCGGTGAGTATACAAATTATTCCTTTGATCATACAATAGTCTTTTTCATAATTAAACTCATCAATTGGTAGGAATATTTAGGGATGACTTCTACAATACTAATATATTTTCTTCCTGCACCATTTTTATTATTAACAGGACTGTTTTGAGTTAGTGATCGTGGACTTGACACTTAGGCAATGTTTCAAGTTTCTGTTAATACAGCTTCTCTGATCCCTATGTCCTCTTGAAATTGTGTTACTTATATTTTCCTAGAAAATAAACTAGAAACAAGTTTTTGTTTCTACTTTAAATCCAATGTAGCCTAAGAACATACTTTATGTCATTTGTATTACATTTGCCATGATACATAATTAGGGGCCAGAGAAAGAGAGTAGAATAGGTAGACACTTGCCTTGTACACAGCCACCAGTGCCCTCCTAGCACTGCAGATGGTTCCCTGAACACAGCACGAGGGACCCATCCCTGAGCACAGGGAATGGTGTGCCAACTGAAAGTTTCAGATGTATTTCAATTCCTGAATGTGATGTTGTTTCCTATTCCATTGGCTCTGAGAAGAGTGTACTAGCTCAGGGGTGATTCCTGAGCACAGAGCCAGAACTGAGACCTAGGCAATGCCTGGTGTGACCCCAAAGCAAAGCAAAGCAAAATTCTAGTTTGATAGTTCTTTCCTTTGCACACTTTAAATGTTGAAGTCCACTGCCTTTTGGATTGCATGTAAGTTACTCATACTTACGTTGCTTATTCATTTAGTTATGTAATTTACTCATATTATTTCACTATCAATAGCACTATCCTCCCGTTGATCATATATTTGCTAGAGCGGGCACCAGTAATATCTCCATACGTACTGTCTCATGCTAGTAGAGCCCAAGGGCATCTATTTGCTAGAGGAACATAAAGAGCCTCAAACCATTATATTAGGTCATGGGAATGAACTAATATAATTGTTCCTGGTATTCGGCATATCAAATAAAACAAGGCAGTTTGCCAGGCTTGCCATGCAGGTGGCATACCCTTGTAGTCACTTCTAAATATAGCATTTATATATGAACCGCGAGGCCGCGCGAGACGGGCTGTGATAGGCTGTCGCTGGGTGGAGTTTTGTAGAGAGGGAAGTCCGGATGTGGAAAATGGCGGCCCAATGGAGTGGGGAGGGTCATCTGGCTTGTTGTGCAGCTCTGCAGGGGTGGTGGGCCAGGGCTAGAACCCTCCATCCCTCCCGGGAGCCATTTTCCATATTATTTACTTATATTATTTAGCTGTATTTATTTACTCATGTTCATTTACTTCTGTCACTGCATGTTATTCGTTTCTTACTCATGTTTGGTCTAGAAGTCACACCAAATTAAAACTACTTATTTTTGTGATATTCATAAAAACTGTACAAATATTATAATTCAAGGAGAAATTCTCCTTTTAATTTTAAGCCAATGAGATCACCATGAAGACCAAAATGATCACGTGTTCTACATGGTCCTGGTTTCTCTAACTACAGTTAGAGTTACCCATTCTCAACTGCTGTTCTCAATTAAAGGGTTTCCAGTACCTGAAGTACGAAAGAGACACCATTTAGGTCACATTAGAGTGTTTTATTAGAATTATTTGTCATTATCACAACCCATAGCATTAATGCTTCTTCTGTGCTAAGTTATAAGCTTTCTCACAGAAAAGGGTTACAAAAAGGAACTTAAGAAGTAGAGGTTTCAGTATAATCCATTGCTTCAAGACTCTCCTGGGTTTTAGGAATTATTGATTAACTACAGAATTGAGTTCGTGTGTCCTAATTCCACTGTGTTTTGTTTTCATTGTCCTGATCTGACATCAAAACGATTCTTTTTCTTGCTGCCCAGGGAGTGCCACCAAAATATGAAGGTAAGACTTCAGGATTGAGTTCTCTCGGGGAAGTTTTCTCATTGCTGAAGTAGAATGTGCATTTTAGTTTCACTTGGAATGACTCTAGCAGCTTTCATAACCTAATTTATCCTGCCCCCTTGGAAAAAAAACTACTCTATGGGAGGTTGCACTGGAAATGACCTTACAAAGAGAACTGCCACCAACTCAGATAGAGGCCAGAAGAAAGGAGAGATTAAGAGTAAAGGAGTGAGGAGAACCTCAAATTTGTCAAAGGGCAGGAGGGAAACTGGGGGCACTGGTGGAAAGAAGTGGACACTGTGAGCGTTTAGCTTTGGAACCTTGAGAACCCCAGATGCAAGCATGAATCATTTTGTAACTCTGTAAAGTCCTGCATTCCATTTACACGATTGAAAGAGTATATTCCAGCGGTAAGAAAAACGATGAAGTCATGCAGTTTGCCACCACAAGGATGGAACTATATCAGGCTGAGTGACAGCAGTCAGAAGAGACAAACAGATAGGATGGTATCTCACGTACAGGATGGTGATAAATGGTGCTAGAATGCATGGGGTAACTCTCTCCTTTAGAGGGGGTATCAAGTAAAAATCAAACAGCCAAAGGCAACAGAACTGAAGAGTTGGTCTACAGAACTGACCTGACCTAGGGGGTGACCAGGGTCAAAGGTGGAACCTTAGGGACATTGGTAAAGAACACTGGGGATTCTGGTGTATGGACTGGGGTTGGAATTTATACATGTGAAATTTTCAAATTAAGTATTATAAATAATGGTGCCTTCATAAAGTAAGGGGAAAAGTAAGATTTCAAAAAAGTATAATAAATCATGGTGCCTTCATAAAGTAAGGGGAAAACTAACATTTCAAAAAAAGTATTATAAATCACGGTGCCTTCATAATGAGAGCAGAAAACTAACTTTTTTTTTTGGGGGTCACACCCGGCAATGCTCAGGGGTTTCTCCTGGTTCAGCATTCAGGAATTACTCCTGGCGGTGCTCAGGGGACCATATGGGATGCCAGGGATCAATCCCGGACCTGCATGTGCAGGCTGTGTGCAAGGCAAACGCCCTACCGACTGGGCTATGGTTCTGGCCCCAGAAAACTAACTTTTTGACAGCTAAAATATTTGTATTTCCCCATGATACCCAAATACACGGTTACCATAATTTTATTCTCAATTTTTGTTTACTTACCCATAAAAGGTTCTTTAACTTCTTTTATTGAGAATTTTACTCATTAAAAACATTGAAAATCAAATGTGATTTGCATAGGTCACATAACAAAAGAAATTATCTCTCTCTTCCAGTTAACATCCGAAAAATAGAAGAGGATATTATTCAAAAAAAGAAAAGAAAGAAAAATGATACAGGAAAAATGTACCTACTATGAGCAAAAAGTAAGAGAATTTTTAAATGGTTTCAGGCTCAATTGTTGGGAGCTGCTGGGGTCCGCAAACAATACCAGGAAACGAGTTCCCTTAAACCTTGAAACTGTGGGAAATGGATGAAAACTCAGGAATCCAGAGCAGTTTTAAAAAGCTTTATTATCACAGGTTCTGATACACAATCCAAGAACAGGAAAAACTCTGGACACTGGGTTCCCTGCTGGACCCTGGCCACGTGTAGGCCAAGATGGCTGCCACCACGTGTTTCAGCACAACAGAGAACACAGAGGACCAAAAGAGGAAAGTGCCAAGGGAAACCAAAATGGCAAAAGAGAGCTTCTCTCTTTTCCCAGCTTATTTTATACATAGAAATATGCCAAAACTTCCCAGCCAGGACAGCCTGGGCTGGGCTATCTAGAGATGAATACAGGGAAACAACTCTATGAAATGCAGCACTTCAGGTGGGCCTTTTGGCTTTACAAGTGCCAAAGCTGATTCAAAACCTCCCTAGCAGAGCTGGGAGGTCTGCAAGCTAAGTGTAGCTGGAGCTTAAAGTAGGGCTTGTCACCCAACACTCAAAGACTCCCTTAGCTCAGGCATTTACTTCCATGGACTTCATAGATTCTATGTGCTCTATCATAGTTAGAAACAGCCCAAGGTAGAAGCAGACTCAGGGGAAAACAAAGCTTTCATCAGTAACGAGAGACACCTGGAGGAAAGGTTTACTAACATCCCTTCACTTTGAATTCTAATATTGTTTCTGACATATTTCTCTCAATTAATGAAACTAAAGAAAACCTCACAGCACACAGGTACCCAAATACGATGACTAAGGACACACCTAGGATAAAGGAGAGAATCTTTCTCCATCTGGGACCAGCTTCTATCCTGAAGTATGAGTCTGAGACCTGCCACATCCTGTAGCCTGCACACACCTCAGATGAGTCTCTCTCTCTCTCTCTCTCTCTCTCTCTCTCTCTGATTGATACAAAAATCTATACCTCAAAATAGAACAGGACTCATATCTCTGATTCAGTATGTTTTGTTGAAGAGGAAGCATTAATATTTTTAAATTAAAGTCCTCTGAACAAAACCCTTCCGACTAGATGTGCTATGCCGTCACCTGAGAGATCAGAATCTGACAATCGACTTGCAAGACAGAAATGGGCCAGCGTTGACTCTTGTTGACAGGGTTTCTGTGACTTGTGTTGACACTCTTAGCAGTGACATCGGTCTCCTTTTAATTTCTTTCCTGCAGACAATGAGTTATACACAGGGAGCTTATGTGCCTCCAGGAGCAAAGACAGCCACATGCCCCATAATGGAGAGCTTCCCTCGGCCAGAGGGTCCTGATAGCCCTCTGCTTCCACCAGCCCAGGGCCCACAGGGACATCTCCCGGAGCCTCCACCTCAGACACTCGGTAAGATGATCTGCAGAGCAGCACGAGTCTGCCTGTGACAACAGCCATACATCCCACTTTAAGGTATATTTGTAGAAGGGCTTCCCCAGGGTGCTTTGGGCAGTGGGAGACATTTAGTAAAACCTAGCTGGTCGGGCAGTGCACGTCTGACCACTTGAAGATTGGCAACGTGCAGTCAGGTTAGGACACAGCAGCGCTTTTGTTGCCCCACGGGCTGTACAATGGGTTTCAGGTGGGCGTTCAGTGTGAGCCCCAGATCTCCGGGCCCTGTGCAGCAAAGCATACTCCTCCACTAGAACACAGTCACCCCAGGTTCAGATGGAAGTTACTCAGCATCACCTCCACTAAGAAATCTACTTTCTATCCAAACAAAGAGACCTCTGGTAGAGCCACAGGCTACTCCCATCCCTGGCACCATCCCACCAAGCCCAGAGGAAGGCAGAGCACACACTCCAGGATATACCACCTGACAGCTCTCCCTGACCTTCCCGTGTTGAGTCCTGACCACATGGAGACAGCTGAGGGTTCTGCAATGCAAGCGTATACAAGGAGGACCACAGGCCATTCCACAGGATTCTCAGGACCTATGTGCCATAGACAGTGTCATCTACTTGCCCTGCTCTGCCCACATGTGCCTCATAGAGCAAGGAAAGAAGACTGAGAAAGAAAGGCAGGAACACATGCTCTGAAGATGTGTCTGGACACAACACGGTCCAGCATTTGGGAACAACGAGGCCTGGTCCTCACCTCAGGGGCTCCCTAATTGGGAGGGTGATTTTCCTTCATAACAGAGAGGATGTGGATAAAAGTGCCCATCTACGCTTTCAAGAAGTGCTTGAGAGCACTTCTTGAAAGCGTAGTTGGGCACTTAAGAAATGAACTAATGGGCCGGAGCGATAGTCCAGCGGGTAGGGCATTTGTCTTGCACGCGGCTGGCCCATGCCGGCCTGGGTTCGATCCCCGGCATCCCATAAGGTCCCCCGAGAACTGCTAGGAGTAATTTCTGAGTGCAGAGCCATGAGTAATCGCTGAGCATCGCTGGGTGTAACCCTCCCCCAAAAAAGAAAAAGAAATGAACTAATGGTCTACAGCCATACCACACTGAAAGTCCTGATCTCCTCTGATCTTTGAAGCTAAGCATGGTAGGGCCTGTTTAGTTCTTCGCTGGGAAAATGATCTAATGAGACTCATCCAGAAATGATTCTGTTGAAGAAGTCTGGTATGCGAGGTTTGTGATGGAAATCTCCAGCTTTTATGGAATCAGGGATGGGCTACCTCCCCCATCTTCCTGGACTTCTACAAGCCCCAGTGTTCACACACACCCCCAAAGTGGCACCCAGTTAAAAATTTAACTCCAGCTCCATCACCTATTAAAAATTGTGAATTTCCTGGAGCATCTGGTCACATTTGCAGCTTCGCAACGTCCCAAGTCTCCAACACGCATAAAGCATGAGCATCACACTAATATGGATGGATATCCTGTAGGTGGTAACCAACGCTAACTAACAAAATATAAATGCTGAAGGCTTGATCTTGAGCGACATCCTAGTAATCTCTTATACGAGGCCTTAATGGCTCCATGTTGTCATACAGCGTTCTTCACTAACTTTACTAAGGAAACAGTTTTATCGTTCTTCTAGGAAATCACTTACAACACAATTTAAAAGAATTATTGAGGGCTTGCTTTTGGGCTGAGTTAAGCGGTGTTTTGGAAAATTGAATATAATGGTGGTGGGATGGGTGTTGGATAGTGAATGTCTGTAACAAATCATTATGAACCACTTTCTAAACAACTATATTCCTATGAGGTTTCATAGAAATTGTAAGGGGAAAATAAAATTATAAAGAGTAAATATATTTTACAAAGAAAAGAAATGAACTAGTGGTAGGAATGTCGACTTGTACAGGCTTTTTGGAAAACAATATGGACATTCCTCCAAAGACTAGAAATTGAACTCCCATTTGACCCGGCCATACAACTCCTGGGAATATACCCTGGGAAGCCAAAGACACACAGTGGAGACACCATCCCCACTTTTGTGTTCATAGCAGCACTATTCACAATAGTCAAATCTGGAAACAACCAGAGTGCCTGTGAATTGATGACTGGATAAAGAAACTTTGGTAAATCTACACAATGGAATACTATGCAGCTGTTAGGAAAAATGAAGTTATGAAATTTTCCTATAAATGGAAAGACATGGAAAGGATCATGTTGAGTGAAATTAGCCAGAAGTAAAGAGACAGAAATAGAATATCTACATTTATTTGCATGACATAAATGTATAGAGATACACAGACAGACAGACACATAGATAGATAGGTAGATAGATAGATAGACAGACAGACAGACAGATAGATAGAAGATAGATAGATAGACAGACAGACTGATAGAGAGCTAGAGAGATAGAGAGAGAGATAGAGAGAGATAGAGAGATAGGTAGAAAGGTAGGCAAGTAGGCAGGTAGGCCGGTAGGCCTTCGGGCAGGTAGGCCGCTGGCAGGTAGGCAGGTAGACAGACAGGTAGACAGGTAGAAAGATCGACATATCGACAGATCTACAGATAGAAAGATAGACAGATAGATTGATAGATGGACAGATAGATCGACGGATAGATAGACGGATAGATAGATGGACGGATGGATGGATGGATGGATGGATGGATGGATGGATGATATGGATGGATGGATGGATGGATGGATGGATGGATGGATGGATGGATGGATGGATGGATGGATGGATGGATGGATGGATGGATGGACAGATGGACAGACGGCAGGCGGGCAGGCGGGCTGAGGGGTGGATGGATGGATAGATGGATGGATGGATGATGGACAGATAAGAGAGTGAGAGAGATAGAGAGAGATAGAGATAGAGATAGAGAGATATGTAGGCAGGTAGGAAGGTAGGCAGGTAGGCAAGTAGGCAGGTAGGCAGGTAGGCCGGTGGGCAGGTAAGCCTTTAGGCAGGTAGGCAGGTAGACAGACAGGTAGACAGGTAGAAAGATTGACAGATAGATCGACAGATCGACAGATCCACAGATCCACAGATCGATAGACAGACAGATAGATGGATAGACAGATCAATAGACCAACGGATGGAGGATGGATGGATGGATGGATGGATGGATGGATGGATGGATGGATGGATGGATGGATGGATGGATGGATGGGTGGACGGAGGGACGGATGGACGGACGGACGGACGGATGGATAGAGAGATAGATAGAGAGATAGAGTTAGATAGAGAGATACAGAGAGATATAGAGAGATAGAAAGAGAGAAAGATAGAGAGAGACAGACAGAGACAGACAGAGACAGAAAGACAGACAGACAGGAACATCTTTGTAATTGTATATCTCACAGGGCTAAAATACTTTTTAAATGCTATGGAAATTCAAGGCGATGTAATGTTTATAAGATGCTTAAGTCAGAATAAGTAGTAGATACGTCAAGTCCAATCATAAAAGGAGATTTTTAACTCAATGTCTTGTTTCCCTTGGGATTCTCTTCTGGTCTCTTCATGGTGAACAGAGTAGACCTGGAAATGGAAACTGAGGCCCATGCTCTAGCTTGCCTGAACCCACCCTCTGTCACCAAGATGCCCAAACCCTGGCTCTCGGGCTGCCCCTCCCTGTGGGAAAAAGGGATGTGAGGCAGGAAAGGAAGAGTGTTCTCACTGACTAATGCCATGAATGTGTGCCAAATCTCCCCTTGGTCATTTTCCGTAATAGAACCCGGACCAGCTCCCAGAACAACAGCAGTGGCGGGACCGATTCTCCCTGAGATATCCAAGGTAAATGTGACCTCAGTGCATTTCATCAGCGTGGCCAGTTACATTCCCCAGAAGTTCATGTGTTCACTGTGCAGGGGAAACCCATCTGCTCACGGGAGGAGGCTCTGTCCCACGTGTCCCACATGTTTCTCCTTGGCTCCCCCGCATCCTGCCTGCCTGCTTTTCCCCTGGCGTCGCCTCCCAGAGGAAGCCAGACACTGTTGGGCAATAGGAACAAGAGAACCTCGTACTTCTGGTGCTGTCACCACTGCCCTGTCACACACATCCCATCACACTGTCCCCTAACAAACTTTGCTGCAGGCCAAGTGTATGTCTGCTCACAGGTAGCAAGCACACACACATTGAATCAAACGGAAACAGTTTCCCCTGGAGATATTGTCCAAATGAGGCCCCAAACACCTTGACTCCCCTGTATGTGTAAAGAGAGGTGAGTCTCTGTATTTCAGGAGGTGTAGCAGACAACACAACCACGTGCAATGAACACACCTGATGTGTTCAGAACTTGCAGAACAAAATCACGCAGACTGTGAGCCTTCTCAAGGCTCTATGTACTGCGGTGATCTCCTTGCGTGTCTATAATACAAGGGAAAAGACATGCCTCCCTCGCTCAGAAGAGGAGGCCTTCCTATCAGGAAGGTCTGTCAATGCTGGGTGCAGGCGAGGAGCTTAGTGCAATGAAGGCAAAAGCTTCCCCTGGAGGAAAGAGGGTTCTGAGGTCCATCCTGGTTTTCTCTTCTTCTCAAGCTCTATGTTTCTCAGCCAGCAGCCCCAATGCCCATAGTGTGTAGACACGGAACCACGGACAGAGGGGTCTGAACACAGTATCCAGACTCTGGGTCTTGCTCCAAATGGCAGCAAAAATCACTGTCAGCACAAAACAATAGTGCCACACAAACAAAATGTGTGATGGCAGAGTCAGATGACAGCAATGTGGTGCCATTTACACACATACCACAGAGGAATGGCTGCAGATCCGGCTGCTGGCCCTCAGTCATGCCACCTGTCTTCACTTCCTTCAGGGGCTGCATGGTCAAAGCTGGGCTTGGGACAAAGTGGCCTCACCAAAAAATATGTGTATTCCTCTCAGCAGGACCAAGTGGCGAGGAAACACGTCCATTTTTCTGAGGGACCAACCATCCAAGAAAAAAATTGTGGCTGGGTGCCAAAATACCCACCGCACCCTAGCTACAGACCCCTCCACCACCACCTGCCACGTGGGCCATGCACCATCTGCACCCACAGACACCTATGAAGATGGGTAAGAGGATCTCCAGTGCAGCCGGCGGTCTCTATTGGAGGCCAAGGTATCTCTTTTCTGAGGCCTGGATGCAGAACTTGGAAACAAGTCTGGGGTGCAGGGGCAGCTTTCAACAAAACAACAGAAGTGGTTGTGGACAGGTTGGCAATGCTCAGCTTTCTAGTTTGTGTGTGTGTGTGTTTGTGTGTGAGTTTGTTTCAGGGAGACACATACTGTCTTTGAAATCACAGAGCACTAGAACAAGTTTCATCTCCTTCACTGGGGCGCTTTAGTTGATGATGTGTAGTGTTGGTGGCCAATGCTTTATCTTTCCTCAAGCGTTTCTGGTGTGAGCTGTCACTGGCCCACAATGGACAAGGGTTGCTGTCCATGCCAGGTTAGCAGCTGCCCCATGGTCTTCTTCTTTGCTCAGTTTCTGGGATGTCCAATATTCAGTGAGGCAGAAAACATGTTTGAATCTGCACACGTGGGCTCATCCTGGAAGAGGGAACAAAAGTTGTGAAGAACATGAGAGCCTTTTGGTGTAACAGTGGCTCTAATGCCCACAACTGCTCAAAGTGTGAGTGTCTCTGACAGGACCTGAGTCACAGCAAGCTCAAGAGCTTCACCTGTCCGGAGGCATAGAGCTAGGTGGCTGAACAAAACTCCATCGGGGCACACTGAAGCTGGCCTGGTATTGGCCACAGATTACCCAGTGATGTATCAGAGAGTAGGAGAGAGAGTTTGCCGGGGAGAACTGAGTGTGTATTGGAGAGAGCTGCAACGTGTTGGCAGAAGAGAGAGAGCGAGAGAGAGAGAGAGATAGTTTGCTGGGAGAGTGAGTGGAGGAGGAAGAGTGGGGGCCAGCTGGACTGCATGCTGGGAGAATCCTAGTGTACCTGCTTCCAGGAAAAACTGCTAGGGGAGAGAGACAGTTTCCTGGACTGAGGTGAAGTGAGCTGAGAATGGAGACAGATTAAAAGGAGACCTTAAAGAGCCTGTGGCTTGATCCAGTAACCGCAGGTCTGAGGGAATCGTCGTTGACCCTAGAAGTTGCTGGGTCCTTCATAGAACCCCAGAACTGTCAGGGAACTGCTTAAGACCTGATGAAAGGAAAGAACGACCCTACCTCAAGTCACCGCTCATGCAAGGCTTGTGAGCTGGGCAAAGAACCAGAACCACACCAAGCTCAAGATCTCCCGGGCCCCAAGTGCAAAGACCACCAAAGCACAACTCAACAGGGTCACCGTGAATATGACACCACCAGTGGTCTGCACTACCCAGGCCAGTCATGGGATCAGTAGCCCAGATTGGAGAGGGAAAGTCAGAGTGCAACTGCAGAGCAGTGTGGGAGCCAGCGGGATTCCTTCAAGGAATTCAAGGTGGCCTCCAGTCCTGACAATGAAGAATATTAAGGTTTGCGAGCACGTTCTGAACCCCCTGCCTGTGTTCCAATATAAAGAGTTATCCATCTGTGGATCCATGACAAACTCCGTGTAGCTCATTCTTACTAAAGCATGACAAGGTATACACTGTCCGAGGGGGCAAGTCAGGGGCACTAAGTCCCATAAGGTGGATGCAAGTGTCTTGCTTCCCTTGGGATTCTCTTCTGGTCTCTTCATGGTGAGCAGAGGAGACCCGGAAATGGAAACTGAGGCCCATGCTCTAGCTTGCCTGAACAGCCATTCCTGTCACCAAGATGCCCGAACCCTGGCTCTCGGGCTGCCCCTCCCTGTGGGGAAAAAGGGATGTGAGGCAGGAAAGGAGGAGTGTTCTCACTGACTAATGCCATGAATGTGTGCCAAATCTCCCCTTGGTCATTTTCCGTAATAGAACCCGGACCAGCTCCCAGAACAACAGCAGTGGCGGGACCGATTCTCCCTGAGATATCCAAGGTAAATGCGACCTCAGTGCATTTCATCAGCGTGGCCAGTTACATTCCCCTGAAGTTCATGTGTTCACTGAGCAGGGGAAACCCATCTGCTCACGGGGGAGGCTCTATCCCACGTGTCCCACATGTTTCTCCTTGGCTCCCCGCATCCTGCCTGCCTGCTTTACCCCTGGGGTAGATCCCCAGAGGTAGCCAGACACTGTTGGGCAATGGGAACAAGAGAGCCTCGTACTTCTGGTGCTATGACCACTGCCCTGTCACACACATCCCATCACACAGTCCCCTAACAAACGTTGCTGCAGTCCAGGTGTATGTATGCTCACAGGTAGTAAGCACACACACATCGAATCAAATGGAAACAGATTCCCCTAAAGATATTGTCCAACTGAGGCCCCAATGACCTTGACCACGCCCCCCGTATGTGTAAAGAGAGGCAAGTCTCTGTGTTTCAGGAGGTGTAGCAGGCAACACAACCACGTACAATGAACACACCTGATGTGTTCAGAACTTGCAGAACACAATCACGCAGACTGTGAGCCTTCTCAAGTCTCTATGTACTGCGGTGAGCTCCTTGCATGTCTATAACACCAGGGAAAGGACATGCCTCACTCTCTCACAGGAGGAGGACTTCCTATTAGGAAGGTTTATCAATGCTGGGTGCTGGCAAGGAGCGTAGTGCAATGAAGGCAAAAGCTTCCCCTGGAGGAAAGAGGGTTCTGAGGGGCATTCTGGTTTTCTCTTCTTCTTAAGCTCTATGTTTCGCAGCCAGCAGCCCCAATGCCCATACTGTGTAGACATAGAACCACGGACAGAGGGGTCTGAACACAGTATCCAGATTCTGGGTCTTGCTCCCGAATGGCAGAAAAAATTACTGTCAGCACAAAACAATAGTGCCACACAAACACAATGTGTGATGACAGAGTCAGATGACAGCAATGTGGTGCCATTTACACACATACCACAGAGGAATGGCTGCAGATCTGGCTGCTGGCCCTCAGCCATGCTTCCTGTCTTCACTTCCTTCAGGGGCTGCATGGTCAAAGCTGGGCTTGGGACAAAGTGGCCTCACCAAAAAAATATGTGTATTCCTCTCAGCAGGACCAAGTGGCGAGGAAACACGTCCATTTTTCTGAGGGACCAACCATCCAAGAAAAAAATTGTGGCTGGGTGCCAAAATACCCACCACACCCTGGCTACAGACCCCCTCCACCACCACCTGCCACGTGGGCCATGCACCATCTGCACCCGCAGACACCTAAGAGGATTGGTAAGAGGATCTCCAGTGCAGCGCGGCCTCTATTGGAGGCCAAGGTATCTCTTTTCTGAGGCCTGGATGCAGAACTTGGAAACAAGTCTGGGGTGCAGGGGCAGCTTTCAACAAAACAACAGAAGTGGTTGTGGACAGGTTGGCTCTGCTCAGCTTTCTAGGGGTGTGTGTGTGTGTGTGTGTGTGTGTTTGTGTGTGAGTTTGTTTCAGGGAGACACATACTGTCCTTGAAATCACAGGGCACTAGGAAAAGTTTCATCTCCTGCACTGGGTGCACTTTGGTTGATGACGTGTAGTGTTGTTGGTCATCGATTCACAATGCTTTCTATCTCCTCCAGTATGTCTTGAGTGAGCTGTCAATGGGCCACAATGGATAGTGGTTGCTGTCCATCCCAGGATAGCAGCTGCCCCATGGTCGCCTTTGCTCAGTTTCTGGGATGTCCAATTTTCGGTGAGGCAGAAAACATGTTTGAATCTGCACATGTGGGCTCATCATGGACAGGGAATAAATGTTGTGAAGAACATGAGAGCCTTTTGGTGTAACAGTGGCTCTAATGCCCACAACTCCTCAAAGAGTGAGTGTCCACTGACAGGACCTGAATCACAGCAAGCTCAAGGGGTTTCATGTGTCGGAGACATATGAGGTGGCTGAGCAAAACTCCATCGGGGCACGCAGAAGCTGGCCCTGGTATTGGCCACAGATGACCCAGTGATATATCGGAGAGTAGGAGAGAGAGCTGCTGGGGAGATCTGAGAGTGTGTTGGAGAGAGCTGGAGAGAGTTAGTTGAAGACAGTGAGAGAGTTGGCTGGGAGATGAACTGGACGGGGAAGAGTGAAGGCCTGCTAGACAGTATACTGGGACAGGGTCAGTGGTCCTTCCCGCTTGAGGTAGAATATTAATGCCAGCGTTATAATGTTGCCCAGCAGGAGAAACCGGTCTGCACTCTCCATGGATGCTCACTCCAGGACCCAATCACCATTGTCCTCCCTTGCAAAAACTGCCCCGAAGCCAAAAGGAATTCCCAATCCCTGGCTCTGCCTCTCCGGGTTTTCCTCCAGGAAGCCTGATGTGACAACCTCAGGCGACACCACATGGACCCACATCGGGGAATAAAATGCTGACAGTCACAGCAGAATCCACCAGCCTACTCCTCCAATACATGGCTTTGCTCACCTAGCCGGTTGAGAGTTTTATCTCACTCAAGCATCTCACTGTATGTCTCACTGTATGTCTGCGTACACCCCTCTGTGTTCTGCTATGATGTCTCAACATGCTGTTGCACGCAAAAAGACAGGATGTGCCTCATTCAATAGGATGAGAAGATTCACTGGTACACTGGCAGATGGCACCAGATGGAGGGAAAGTGTGGGAGCAGGAAAGGCAATGGAGGGGTCCTTGAGTGACAATCTGGGAATTTGCTTCAAGCCACCGGACCATTTCCGCATTGATGGAACACATGTAGAGTCTGTCTGGAAATCCAATGTATATTTTACGTCCTGCTCCCAAGTGTTTTTGCAGACCAATGTTTGTCAAAATGTCCAGTGCCACAAAGAAAATGCTTAGCACATGTCACCGTAGTCCACTTGAAGGCACACTAGTGCATTCAAGTGGGCCTCAACACATTCACACTTACCAGTGTTTCACCCACTTGTCAACTTAACAAAAGGACAGGGTCTCTCTTGACACGACGCCAGAACGTGGGCCCTGCTTCTCAATGGCTGCCAGAACCAATGTCTCTAGCAAAGACCATATTGACCATCACACCATGATGATAGAGTTTCTCACGAATATCCATGTGGCACCAGCTTTCAAGCCAACCACATCAGAGTGCTTGGCGCATGTGTGGGGCCTCTGAGTGTGTGTGTACTCACACAGTTTGACACAGCACAGGCAGCAAGGACCTGGGTTTGTGTTCGGGCACACTGTTCCCCAGCACATGCGAGAATTCCACATGTGACAAACCGTTTCCTTTCCTATCATTCTGCCTGGTTCAAATCACCCAGTACCAAGCAACCCCCACCTCCATTGATGAAGCACTTGGACAGAGGTGGTATTGTCACTAACAAAAATCCGTGGTATACAATACCGAAAGGAAGCCAGGTCCTAGGTTGGTCCTCTGGTACAGACCTCTGCTGTGCTCATGACCACACGGGATATGACGTGAATCGCATCACTTATTCCAGACAACTTCCATTTGACCTAGGTCACGCATGCTGAGGTCAGTGTGCCTGTCCTTCTTGGTGCCGAGCTAGAGAGGAAGGATTCCCAGCATTTTGCTGTCATGTACAGCACTGTCATGTACAGTACATGTCACTGTGTGACTATTTTCATTTCTATTAGCTCCATTCATTTTTCTTTCGTGTCTTCCCATTCTTACTGCAATATCTACTTCAGTCTGGTGGGTCCTGTTCCTGTCTCTGCTTTGTAACATGGAGATGACAAAACTTGGGTCAGTTAGTGGACACAAGGTTAGGTTTGCAAAGATCTTGAAGCAAGGCTGGGACTTACTAGGCACTCCAGCTCTTTCTCTACTTTAAACAGCTCTCTGCTCCATCAGGGAAACATGTTAGTAGCCGACATTTAGTCAGCCAAAGAAGGGAACAGCTCACACCCACAGAGGTGCTATTTGTCCTGCAAAAGGGGCCTGGATATGTGCCCCCAGGCCCTGACAGCAGTAATCCCTCACAACAGAATTAGGAGTAAACCTCAAGGACAGCCAGGTGTAGCCACAAAGCAGAACATTGGATTCAATTGAATACTTCCTGGAAAAAGCAGCTCAAATCTGAAGCGGGATTATTCAGCCTTGACAAAAGACCAGTAGGACCATGTACTGAGAAATGGCTGAGGCTGGAGAGAGTGTAGAGCCGGCAGGGCATTTGTCTTGCACGCTGAGACACCTGGGTTCAATTCCCAGCATCCCATGTGGTCCTCCGAGGAGCCCCAGGAGTGATTCTTGAGTGCAGAGCCAGGAATTACTCCACCTGAGAATCATTACCTCAAAGAGCAAAAGAAAACAAGAAAAAAGTGTTAGTTATATCTGCACTAAGACTTGAATGTTACCTTGGCCCAGTCTTCCCACTCTGAATGTCTGTTACCCCAAGAGTTCATCTCAGTCTGCGTGTTTATGGGACCGCTGAGGCCTCCAGAATGCTCCAACAGAAGTAGTGCACACACAGTTTATAAATGGGCCCATTTAGGATGATAGAGCCCACAGCAATATGACCCATTGGGTTATCTCTGACTACAAGGGCCCCATATCCTGGAGTTTTGGATGGCACCTCCGGCATTAGTAGAGATGGTACTTATGCTCTCTCAGTAACTTAGACTCCCTGAGCACTTGGTGCTGGAACGACAGGGATGGGTCTTGATGCGATGCTAGGGTCTGCCCTCTTGAAGCAATAGAGGAACCAGCAGGGGAACCCAGGGGAGAGGCCCTTCAGGGAACCAGGATCTGGGACCTTCTTGCCTGCCACTGCCCACAATCAGCACCATGTTCCATGATTCCATCGCAGACCTCAGGGCATTCAGGGTCAGCCAACCCGCCCTCCTGTCTTCTAGCCATATGATTCCTGAGGGCTGGGGAAGGGACAGGGCAAACACACGGACCAACCACCACCACCTTTACCAAGGAGATGCTGGGTAAAGGTTGGCCTCTGCCCAGTGAATTCATTCCCTCCGATATGCCCAGAATGAGCAGGAACTTGTAAACCTTCCAGCACCTCTGGGCAAGGGAGAGACACTGATCCCCTCATCTACGCATGGTCCATGCTGGGAAGGAGCAGCACTGCAGGGACCTCAGCAAGAGCAGTCTCAGACCCTAATGCCCATCCCTGGTGATCAGGGCCCAGGCCAATGCCTGGCACAATGGGAGGTAAGGCAAGCTTGGACTATAGGAGTGCAGATGCCCAAGGAGAGAGAACAGTACTCAGACGGAGAGAAATGAGGTCAAGAACAGTGAGTGAATGAGTGCATGTCACTTTGGGGAGACAATCCTTAGAATGTATTTCGGGTGATGGTTGTTAAAACGTGTTGACATTTACCAAGGAGACATGTCCCATCATGAAGAGGGACCCTAGCAGTTCTCCCCAGTCCCTGTGGCGCGTACCCCCCACAGACCACCACAGTCACACAAAGAGACACACCATCTCTGTCACAGGAAGTTGCAATCCAGGTACCAGGTGCTGTGCTTCCTCCAAGGACCTGAAGCATGGAACATAACTCCCTCCTGTATGACTTGCTTCAAAAGACTGATTTTCATGCTGAGTGACGCTGCAGGAGGAGGGACAGAGTCAGAATGGCCAGCCAGAAGTAGGGTCTAAACAATCAAGCGAGAGAGTAACAAAGGGCCAAAGGCAGCACCTCTGAGAATTGCACCACACACCCAGCTTCTGTGAGGGACGGAGCCAGGATGGGTTGTCGGGAGACGCTGAGATAGTGAGAGAGGGAAACAGACCTGGTAATGTGTTTGACTCGTAATGACCATTTATAGAGTCAGAAGCAGTTCTATTTTAAGGACTCACGACGTAGTGAACACCAAGAAGTGACTGGTTATCTTGCTGTTTAGTGCTTAAGTCCATTCTCATAGCCCATTAAACAGTAAGACAAGTAGGCTGGGCATGGAAAGTTAGGATGCAAAAACCGATGTGGAAAACTAAACACAGATTCCCTGCTATCATGTCAAAACTCAATTGAAATAAAATGTAAAGCAGATGACCTGTCTCAAAATGCACATCCCATGCTTCTGTCTTATCTGAAACAAAGCACAGAGCCGGCTAGACACGGCCCGAATACACCAAGCCACACATGGGGCAGCACACTGGAAACATGCAATCCACGGACCCCCCCACCCAAAAAATGGGTTTCCTAGAACATTGATGTGCAATCTCAAGGAAAGGAAGTTTCGTTGGCATATATAAAGCGGAAAAAAACACCAAACTCAGGCAAGAGGAAATGTTCTTATAAAGACAAAGAATCGGGCAAATAAAAACCCCAAAAAATTCAGAGAATGACGCGCATCGCCTCTGCATGGCTGGAAGATTTCCTATGGCCAAGACGTCAACTCCAGGGAATGTAATCTCGGGACCTCATGGGATCCTTGCCAATCTCCCACAAGACCCTTTGCCCAAATCAAATTCCCAGGGCAGTGACAGGGCTCTGGAAGGGCAGCCTGCCTCGGCCAGCTCCTGGTCTCCCTGTCAAAGACCCTGCAGCCATCTTCAAGGCTCCCCCTAATTATACTCCTTCGCCTAGGGGGCGCCCTCCCATTTCCAAGGGGCCTCTGCCGCAGCCCCTGCATGGCCTGCCTTGGCCAACGTCATGGTGACTCCTTGGCAGTCGCCTTCACAAAACCCACCACCTTCAGGAAAGAGCACTTATCCCTGGGGCCTCGGGCCCCCAACTCTTTATGAGGCGCCGCTCCGTCCCCAACGCTAACAGCTGGTTTGGGGTTGCTTCGCTGCCCTCCAGCACAGCCTCCCCCCGCAGGGCTCTGCTTCCCTGGTGCACGCGGCCCCGCACCTGCCTCTGCTGAGGGCCCATACCCAGGCCGTCCTCATGGGCCAGCGGCCTCTGATTCTCAGGTGCAGCAGAGACCACCAGACACCCAGCCCGGCCTCCAGGGCGGCCTGCTCGATCCTGCTCTAGCCCGCCAATCAGAGTCAACAGACACCGACCCGGGTCAAGACTTTGTCTCCTCGGCCCTCAGTGACCAGTCCTCGGGCAGCAGGAGTGAGATGGCCATTGGTGGAGGGCATTGGTGACATTACTGCGCAGGCGCAGCAACTGTCCTGCAGGGGCCAGTAGGAGAGGGAGGGCGAGAGTAGCACCGCCAGAGGGCGCGAGAGCACCAGAGGGAGGTTGGAGAGTGTCCCAGAAGATGAAAGAATTCTTTCTTTATACTGGTGTGTCCTTAATCATCGTATTTTGGTACCTATGTGCTGTGAGCTTTTCTTTTGTTTCATTGATTTATAGAAATATGTAAGAAACAAGATTAGAATTCAAAGTGACGGGATGTTAGTAAAAGCTTTCCTCCAGATGTCGCTCCTTTGTGATGATAGCTTTGCATCCCCCTGAGTCGGCTTCTACCTTGGGCTGGTTCTATAAGAGCAAGACAGAACGAAGATGTTGGAAATAAATGTCGGAGTTAGGGAGTCACTGAGCATGAAATCATTTTAAATATGAAAAGATTCTCACATTTTCCTTATAATTGATCATTTCTTCCTCTATCCTTTCTCTTTCTCTTTCCTCAATTATTTCCTTTTCTTTTTTAGGATGTTAACTAGAAGTGAGGGACTATTTCCTTTATATGTGACCTATTTAAATATCATTTTCTATGTGAATATCGCAACAAGTTCCCAAAGAAGTTTCAGAGCCTTATATGGCCAAAGAATGAAAAAATTGAGCATGAAAATTAGGGAAACGTTACATTTAGATATCATAAGGAAATGGAATCATTCTTGCTCTCAAAAGGTTCCTTTATTTTCCTCTGAAAAGGCACTGTGATTTATAGTACATAAAAGAAAATGTCACTTGCATAGAATCCAACATGAGGCCGAGCACCAGAGTCCCAGTGTTCATTACCAGTGTCCCAAAAATCCCACCTATTGACCCTGGACATCCCCCAGGTCAGGTCGGTTCTGTAGACCAACTCTTTTGTTCTGCTTGTTTGGCAGTTCGTTGATTTTTACTTTGTATCATACCTATGAGAGAGAGTTACCCCATGCATTCCAGAGACAATTTCTCACAATCCCATATATGAGAGACCATACTATCTGTCTCTCTTTTCTGACGGCTGTCACTCAGCATGATATAGTTCCATCTTATCTGTCTTCTGATAGCTATCACTCAGCATGATATAGTTCCATGGTATCTGTCTTTATCTTCTGACAACTGTCACTCAGCATGATATAGTTCCATCCTATCTGTCTGTCTCTTCTGAGGGCTGTCACACAGCATGATATAGTTCCATACTATCTGTCTGTCTCTTCAGATGGCTGTCACTCAGCATCATATAGTTCCATCCTATCTGTCTCTCTGTTCTGTCAACTGTCACTCAGCATGCTATAGTCCCATCCTATCTGACTGTCTTCTGACGACTGTCACTCAGCATGATATAATTCCATCCTATCTGTCTGTCTCGACTGACAGCTGTCACTCAGGATGTTATATTTCCATCCTGTCTCCCTCTTCTGACAGCTGTCACTCAGTATGATATAGTTCCATTCTTTCTGTCTCTCTCTTCTGACAGCTGACACTCAGTATGATATAGTTCCATTCTTTCTGTCTCTCTAATCTGAAGCTGTCACTCAGCATGATATAGTTCCATCCATGTGGTGGCAAACTACCTGACTTCATCATTTTTTACCACTGGGACATATTCCATTCCAATGTGTAAATGGAATGCAGGATAATAGGTGAGTTCCAATCTGGCTTCATTTGCAGGAATCACCCCTGAGCAAATACACTGTTTTATAGTGATCTGGAATGTTAAATAACATCACATCCTGCAACGTGAAATACATATGAAACTTTCAAGTTGGCACACCATTCCCTGTGCTCAGGAATGGATCCCTTGTGGCAGTGTTCAGGTGACTACCGGCAGTACCATAATGACACCAACTGGCTGTTGAAAAGGCAAGTGTCTTACCTCTCTTACTCTATGTCTAACCCCTAAGAATCTATCATGACATGTGTAACACAAATGACATAAGGTATCTTCTTAGGCTACATTGGATTTAAACTAGAAACAAAAACTTGGAAAGCTAGGAAAATGTAAATAAAACAATTCTAAAAGGATATAGGGATCAGAAAAGCTGTATTAATGGAAACTTAAAATTTTGCATAAGTGATCAAGTGACTTATCACTGACTCGAAACTGTGTGGATAATATTTAAAGTGATGCTTAGCTAAAGAAACTGTGGTACATTTACACGATGGAATACTATGCAGCTTTCAGAAAAGATGAAATTGTGAAATTTACCTGCAAATGGATGGACATGGAGACTATCATGCGGAGTGAAATTAGAAGGCAAAGGACAGATATAGAATGACTTCATTCATTAATGGGACATAAATATATAGCAGTGTTTAACTGAGTGTGGGCAATGGTAATGTCAGACTAGAACTCACCTTTGAATATACACAAAGACACTTACATGATAAACCCTAAATGTCTGCAGGGCTAGCTGCAATGTGAATAGAAGGGGAGAGAGATGCAGAGACAGAGAGAGAGACAGAGAGAGAAAGAGAGGATAAGGGGGTACCTGCTACTGACTCAGCCTGGGTGTGGGCTGGGAGGCGGTGTGGGTATACTGGGGTGGTGATGGGGCACTGGTGGAAGGATGGGTGCTGGAATACCGTGTTACCAAGAACCAATTATAAACACCTTTTTAACTGTATGTTTCACTATGCTATAATAAAAAAATTTTAAAAAATAAAGTGGTGCTTAGTTTGTTAACAATTATTGGAAATGGTAACAGCAGACTAAAACTGAGCATTGAACATGGGCAAAGTGATATACATGATAACCTTTAAATGTATGTGTTCCAAGTCACAATTTGTAAGAGACAGTGAGAGAGAGAGGAGAGAGAGAGAGAAGGAAAAGGAGGGGGAGATATACGAGGAGGAGGAGAAGGAGAAGGAGAAGGCGGAGAAGCTGGAGGTGGAGGAAGAAGACTAAGAGAAAGTGGATGAAGGAGGAGGAAGGGAGGAGGGAGGAAGAGGAGGAGGAGGAAAATGCCTATAATAATGGCAGGCTGGGGGAGTTGGAGAAAAGTTGGGGATATTAGAAGGGTGGTGGAGGGTTGGGTGTTGGAACACTGTTTGGCTGAGACCCAATCATGAATAGCTTTATAATTGTATATCCCACAGTGGTATAAAATGATTTATAAAAATCAAAAACAAAAGTGGTGCTTCATCTGATAAGGGGTTAATATTCAGGATATATCAGACACTGGTAGAAACTTACAAGAAAAAAAACAGCCAACCCCATCAAAAAAATGGAGAGAAGAAATGAACAGATACTTAGACAAAGAAAAATGTCAATGGCAAAAGGCATAAGAAAAAATGCTCATAACCATGAGTCATCAGGGAGATGCAAAAAAAATATGAGATACCATCTCATATGATACCACAGAGATTGGCACATACACAAAAGAACAAGAACAAGTGCTGGCCTAGATGCAGGGAGAAAGGTACTCTCATCCATTGTTCTTGGGAATGTCGACTGGTCCACCCCTTTAGGAAAACATATAGACCATCCTTCAAAAATCTAGAAATTGACTTTCCATCTGACCCTGTCATACCCTCCCAGGAGACCAAAAACTCACAGCCAAAACACCATCTACACTTCTATGTTCACAGCAGCACTGTTCACAATAGCCAGAATCTAGAAACAACCAGGGTGCCCGAGAACATGACTGGATAAAGAAACTGTGGTACATCTGCACAATGGAATACGCTGCATGTGTTAGGTAAAATGAATTTACAAAATTTGCCTATACACGAATGGACAAGGAGAGGATCTTGCTGTGTGAAATTAGCCAGAGGGAAAAAGACAGATATAGAATGACAGCATTTATTTGCGAGATATAAAAAAGTAGCTTGATGCCAATATCCAAGGCCAGGGCCAGGCAAAACATGGACAGGAGGTCTTGTCAGTGGGTGGAATCTACTGCAAGAGTGTGGGAGTCTGATGTTAGGTAAGACAGAGAAAGGGGTGCCCGGAGTGATAGCACAGCGGGGTGGGCATTTGCCTAGCATGCGGCCGACCCGGCTTCGATCCCCTGAGCACCGCCAGAAGTAATTCCTAAGCAAAGAGCAAGGAATAACCCCGAGCATCACCGGTGTGACCCAAAAAAAAAAAAAAAAAAAAAAGACAGAGAAAGGAACAGTGCACTATCATTTCCAAAAGTAGAGGTTGGAAATGAAAATATCAGCCTAGAACTGAGCATTGAATGTAGGAAAGAGATATACATGATAACTCTACACATATGCATTGAGAGTCACATGTTTAAGAGAAAAAACAGACAGAGATACAGAGAGACAGACAGAGTTACATAGATAGATAGATAGATAGATAGATAGATAGATAGATAGATAGATAGATAGATAGATAGATAGATAGATAGATAGATAGATAGATAGATAGATAGATAGATAGATAGATAGATAGATAGATAGAGATAGATAGATAGATAGATAGATAGATAGATAGATAGATAGATAGATAGATAGATATAGATAGATAGATAGATAGATAGATAGATAGATAGATAGATAGATAGGTGGTGGGTGGGGTGGGTGGGTGGGTGGATGGATGGATGGATGGATGGATGGATGGATGGATGGATGGATGGATGGATGGATGGATGGATGGATGGATGGATGGATGGATGGATAGATAGATAGATAGATAGATAGATAGATAGATAGATAGATAGATAGATAGATAGATAGATAGATAGATAGATAGATAGATAGATAGATAGATAGATAGATAGATAGATAGATAGATAGATAGATAGATAGATAGATAGATAGATAGATAGATAGATAGATAGATAGATAGATAGATAGATAGATAGATAGATAGATAGATAGATAGATAGATAGATGGATGGATGGATGGATGGATGGATGGATGGATGGATGGATGGATGGATGGATGGATGGATGGATGGATGGATGGATGGATGGATGGATGGATGGATGGATGGATGGATGGATGGATGGATGGATGGATGGATGGATGGATGGATGGATGGATGGATGGATGGATGGATGGATGGATGGATGGATGGATGGATGGATGGATAGATAGATAGATAGATAGATAGATAGATAGATAGATAGATAGATAGATAGATAGATAGATAGATAGATAGATAGATAGATAGATAGATAGATAGATAGATAGAATGATAGATAGATGATAGGTAGGTAGGTAGGTAGATAGATAGGTAGATAGATAGATAGGTAGATAGATAGATAGATAGATAGATAGATAGATAGATAGATAGATAGATAGATAGATAGATAGATAGATAGATAGATAGATAGATAGATAGATAGATAGATAGATAGATAGATAGATAGATAGATAGATAGATAGATAGATAGATAGATAGATAGATAGATAGATAGATAGATAGATAGATAGATCGGTCGGTCGCGGTCGGTCGGTCGGTCGGTCGGTCGGTCGGGTCGGTCGGTCGGTCGGTCGGTCGGGTCGGTCGGTCGGTCGGTCGGTCGGTCGGTCGGGTCGGTCGGGTCGGTCGGTCGGTCGGTCGGTCGGTCGATCGATCGATCGATCGATAGATAGATAGATAGATAGATAGATAGATAGATAGATAGATAGATAGATAGATAGATAGATAGATAGATAGATAGATAGATAGATAGATAGATAGATAGATAGATAGATAGATAGATAGATAGATAGATAGATAGATAGATAGATAGATAGATAGATAGATAGATAGATAGATAGAGTAGGCAATGTATGTGCATAGAGGCAATCAGGGGGGGGAGAGAATCAGGGACATTCGTGGTGGGAAATGGGTACTGGTGGAGGGGTGGGTGCTGGAAATCTCTTGGACTGAAACCCAAATATGTATATCTCTTTGTGGTATCGCTTGTATCACTTGTCTTCCTGTTGTTCATGGATTTGCTCAATCGGGCATCAATAACATCTCCCTATTTCCTGCATTGTGTAGTGTATCCAAGGCCATCTGCTTGCTCCAGGAACACTAAGAGCCTCAAACCATTTGTTCTGATCATGGCAAAAAAAATCGATAATTGTTTCTGGGCTTTGGCATATCAAATAAAATGCGGATAGCTTGCCAGGCTCTGCCGTGTGGGTGGGTACTCTTGGTATCCATTGAAATCATAGTAGAGTTTATAATATTTCAGAAATTATTGATTCAGATTCAAAATGACTCCTGTAACTGCCACACCCTCCATCAGACCTCATTAACTCAAGAGACCTCATTAGAATAAACCCTGGTTTAGGAACATAGAAATAGCTTAAGGAAGCTACCCATGGAACTGATTTCCAAGTAAGGGCTCAGCCAGCCCCTGGCTGAGTCCAACATTGCTCCAAGGGTTTGCTCTCATGCGGGGAGAGACCATGCTGGCCAGACTCGGAGTGGACTTTTGGGTCCTGCCCTTTCCTCTGCCTCCATGCCAGTTGCCCCAGAAGAGAGAGACCAACCCACGCCAGAATCACAACTAATCCACAACCCTGGAAGAGATCCAGACCCATCCACTTCAGACCCACAGCTGTGCTACTCAGCAGGCCCCACATGGAAGCAATTGATGGAGCTGACCTCCCTGTAACGGGCTCGACCAGTCCCTGGCTGAGTCCATTATTGCTCCAAGGGTTTGATCTCTTGCTGCAGAGAGACTACGCTGTCGGACTCGGGATGAAGATTTGTGCCCTGCCCTTTCCTCCGCCTCCATGCCATTTGCCCCAGAAGAGAGAGACCCACCCATGCCAGACCCGCAGCTCCCTTGGCGCGTGGCCACGATAATCTTAGAGAATGTTGATTTTAGGATAAGGTCCTTCCCAAGATCTTTACCATTTATACATTGTATACAGTTCTAGTCAGGTTCTCACTGATACCAGTAAGCCTAGCAAGCAACAAGAGCAAGCCACTCATCATGCAGTCAGTCACTCTCAACATCCAGACTCCATAGTTCCTCAGAGCTCCATCCAAGAGAAAACTTGATCTTTCCCCTTTAAGGCCACTCCCGGTGACTGCAGTACTGTGCACACTGCCACAGCCTTAAGGTTCAGGTCTGACAATCCCCCAATGACTGGAGGAAAAGGAAGACTCACAAGGGGGAGGAGGCTAAGCCAGCAAACCAGAAATCCACTTCAACCTCCTACTGGTCCCTCTGGTGCTTTGGCGCCCTCTCGCGGTATTTCTTTCTCCCTCCCTCTCCTACTGGCTCCTTCAGGACCTTTGCTGGGCCTGTGCAGTAACCTCCCCCCCACCCCAACCCCCGGGCTCTCTCACACACACACACACACACACATACAAGCACATCTCACTTCTGTGGTCCCCAGAGGACTAGTCACTGCGGGCAGAGGAGAAGAAGCCTTGGCCCAGGTCAGTGTTTGTTGACTCTATGTGACAGGCTAGAGCAGGATCTAGAGAATGCCCAATAAACTGGGCTGGGTGTCTGGTGGTCTCTGCTGCACCTGAGAATCTCTCTGCCGCACAAAAGAGAATTCTGCTTTGGGTCCGGGCCCAAGTAGAGGTAAGTGCCAGGGCCTTGTGACCCAGAGTGGCCAAGCCTGGCTGGGGAGGTAGTACCTGAGGACATCAAAGCTCCCCTATCACCAGCTGACAGTGTTGGGGAGGGAGCTGAGCCCCATTTAGAGCTGGGGGCTCGAGGCCAGAGGAATAGGGACTCCTTCCTGAAGGTGGGGGGTCTTTGTGGAGGCAGATGCCAAGGAGTCACCATGGCAATGACCAATGCAGGCCATGCAGGGGTTGAGGCAGAGGCTCTTGGGAAGTGGAGGGTGCCCCTGGGGGTAGGGAAGGGTCATTAGGAGGAGCCTTGAAGATGGGCGCAAGATCTTTGACTGGGAGACCAGGAGCTGGCCGAGGCAGGCTGCCCTTCCAGAGCCCTGTCACCGCCCTGGGAATTTGATTTGGACAAAGGGTGTTGTGGGAGCTTGGCAAGGATGGACCCCGTGAAGTCCCGAGATCACATTACCTGGTGTTGCTCTTGGCCATAGGAACCCTACCAGCCTTGCAGAGCAATGCGTAGCCAACAGAATTTTCTTGGATGACTTTCAGCAATTATTTTTCTTTTCTTGATAAGATCATACTCCTTGCCTGAATTTACTATTTTTCCCCTTTATATATGCCACGGATTTCTTTGGTTTTCTTGAAATTGCACATTAACGGCCTATAGAAACACAACTAATTTTTTTTTCATTTTTTGCATGTGGATTGTATGTTTCCATTGGGGTGTCCTGTGTGTGTGTGACACGCTGTTCTTGGTACTGAAGCCATAGGACCATGTTCAGACTGCACTGTGTTTCTTTCAGAGGGGACAGAAGCATGAAATGTGCATGTGAGGCAAGTCATCTCTATACACTTTATTTCAATTCAGTTTTTATTTTGATGCTTTGCTTTCCAAAGAGCTCGTCCATCTGATCAGAGGGAATCTACATTTAGGAGTTTCTACATCCTAACTTCCCTTTTAAGCTTCTTCATTCTCAGACATCTGTCAAAAGTGCTCTCTCTCTCTGTATCTCTCTCTCTCTCCATCTATAAACTCATGGGGAAAATAGGTTTGTATTTCCCACTCCACCCTAGCCCAAAACCATTGTCCATCACTGCCTCAGCTCTATTGGCCCCATTGAACTGTTCATGGTGACATTGAACTGCTTAGACCAGTGCCCAGATTTGGTCCTCAGAATAACTAGCCTACCCCAACCAGGGATGTGCCAGTGAGTGAGTGACAGGTTGGGATTTATCCTTTCTGTGCATTTCACACTCTTGTTTAAACCATTTGATACTCTACCTAGAGAACCCTAAACTCTCTACCAAAAAGCTCCTGCGTGCCCTGTTGCAGTACAGAGCCCAGAGCCTTTTGCATCTTGCCTGGAGTTACCTCCTTCAGGTCACTTTGCAGAAAGGAGAGGAAAACAGGTTGAAGCTGTGACTCTATGTGGCAGAATACCTTACCATGTATTCTATGTGAGCTGGCATATTTTCTCTCTTGCTACCACAATCATTGTGGGACTAGACAGATCTTACCAGTATTTTTATCTGGCTACGTTGGATCTCTAAGTATAATATAGTTATAGTTAGATCACAGAGAAATGTGGATTCACGAGTCTTTCTCTGTCCACAAGCTGACAATCCCGTGGGGCAGAAAGGGATCCCTGTCTTGCTCCCCGATTTTATCAGGGAACCACGCAGCTCTGCGACAGTACCCAAGAACAGAAGACTAGGTAAAGAAACTAGGGTACATCTACACAATAGAATATTATGCAGCTGTCAAAAAAGCAAAGCCATGAAATTTGTCTAAAAATGAATGGGCATTGAGATTATCATGCTGAGTGAAATTAGTCAGAAGGAAAAGGACATATATAGAATGACTGCATTCATTGGTGGGTTATAAATATCAACTAGTGTTCGACTAATTGTTGGAAATAGTAGTACCAGACTAGAACTGAACATTGAATTCATACAAAGGGATTTACATCATAATCCCTAAATGTATGTAGGGCAAGCCACAATGTGTAAGAGAAAAGAGAAAGAGAGAGAGAAAGAGAGAGAGAGAGTCAGAGACAGAGAGACAGAGACAGAGCCAGAGAAGATGAACAGTGCCCGCAATAGAGGCAGGCAGGCTTGGGGATGTGAGAGGGAATCTGGGGACTTTTGTGGTAGGAAATGTGGACTGGTGGGTGGATTGGTGCTGAAACACTGTATGACTGAAACCCAATCATGAACATCTTTTTAATTGTATATCTCACAGTGATGCAATAAAGAAAAGAAACCTGGGAACCAACGTTCCATTTCAGACTGTTTTGACTATGAACTGATTTAACTGTCCACACATTGTGTGGGGTGTGAATATAGAGTGGGAGAGTGGAGTCTAGTCTAGAAATTTTATGGTAAAACCGTGATGCAGGTTTGCGATACAGATTAGTGATAATGGCATTGTCAGTTCATTATATAACACTTTATTTTGTAAGAATATATCTTCACTTTTAATGGTCATGCACCTGTTTTCAGAAGTCTCTTTTAAATCTGGTTCAGGTGTGCTGAACCAGAGACTCACAGACATGGGGCAGAGCTACTACTGGCTTTCACTGCACCCAAGAGGGATGGCGAGTTCTAGCCCTGCCCCGCCACCCCAGCAGAGCCTTACAACAAGTCAGATGACCCCCTAGTCCATAAGGGCCTCCATTTTCCATTTCCAGACTTCCCTCTAGTCAGAAGTCCAACAGCATCAGCCTACCACAGCCCGGCTCATCGAGATGCACCCTGCAGCAGTCTTTTTTTAAATCCGGCTCAGGTGTGCTGATCCAGAGTCTCACAGACATGGGGCAGAGCTGCTACTGGCTCTCCCTGTGCCCAACCGCTCACGAGGTGCACAGGAGGGATGGTAGGTTCTAGCCCTGGCCCGCCACCCTAGCAGAGACTTGGAACAAGCCAGATGACTCAACCCCCACACCATGAGGGCCTATATTTTCCACATTCGGACTTCCCTCTCAAAAGAACTGCACCCAGCAGACCAGCCTATCACAGCCCGGCTTGCACGGCCACAAGTGGCCAAGTGGTTCATCAATAAATGCTGGATTTAGAGATGACTACAAGAGTATGCTACCCAAACGGCAGAGCCTGGCAAGCTACCCGTGTCGTATTCGATATGCCAAATACCAGTCGCAATTACAGACCTCATTCCCATGATTCCATGGAATGGTTTGAGGCTCTTTATGTTCCTGGAGCAAGCGGGTGCTCTTGGGCTCTATAGCATGAGACAGGACATATGGAGATATTAATGGTGACCACTCAAGCAAATTGATGATGAACGGGAAGACAGTGATACAGTGATACATTGATACACCTGTTTCCAAATACCCTTTCTGATTTACCTATTCCCATGTTAGCAATTAATTTATGCTCAATGCTCTGCAACGCTAAAAAAAATTCTCGAGGAGTCATTTGGTATCATGTTCCTTACAAACTTCAATCCTTATATTTTCATTACAACCTAAGTTTCTGGTAATGCAAATCTGTCTACCCACACTCAAAACTTAACACTCAATGCTCTGGTTTGCAATTAATTGAAGAGAGTCCAGAAAGATAGTGCAGTGGTCGGGTTTTTGCCTCAAATGTATCTAGAAAGGTTTCAATCCCTGGTATCCCAGATGGATCCCTGAGCCTGCCATGAGTGATTGCCTGAGTTCACAAGTAAGACCATGTGGCCCAAAACAGAAAATTCTAAAAATCAGATCTCTATACAGAAGTAAAATCAGTCCGATGGTTTTCAAGCCTTGGAATACACAGTGATAGAAACAGTGTTGAATAATAGGCTCCAGATGTTGAGGCTTATACCTGTACACATACGTGTAATTTTTTTCAAAGGGTTCTTTAAGCTTGTTGACAGTGTGATCTTCCCCATCATATCCTAATTTGACATTCATTTCTGAATATTTCCCAGAAGATACCAAAGGTGGAAATTACACTTTCTTCCTATGGTCTTGAGGCATTCTGGGTACTTTACATATTTAAGTCCACTGTCTTGTGGATTCCATGTGAGTTATTCATTTACTGATGAATAGTGGAAAGAAGAGTCAGAATATTAAAAGGAGGAAATGAGGGTAGAAGTGAGAACACTCCAAGTAGAAGTTACATCAATAAAAACTTAGTAGATGAAATGAAAAACGTAATGGATGCCCTCAAGAGCAGGAAGACAGAAGCTGAAGACAGGTCAGTGAGAATAAGGATGAGCTTCAAAAAGCACTCAGGTGAATATGCAAGATGGAAAAAGACCAAACAATGAATCAGCATCATGCTAGAGAACATGAGGATGAATCAAGAAGGAACAACGTAAGAATTGTCAGGGTCCTAGAGGAACAGAAACGCAACCCCAAGGAAATAGGCACAATTAATAAAATCTTCGCAGAAAAGTTCCCAGAGTCAAATGACACCGACATCCAGATCCAAGGAGCCCAAAGGTACATAAAAAAGAAACCTCAATGAAAACTTCCAAGACATATCCTAGTCAAAATAATGGGAGCCATAGATAGAGACACAATTCTTGAAGGGTAAGATGAAAGAAGGAAATTTTATACAAAGGAGAATCCTTTCTCCTTTCAGCAGACCTATCAGACGAGACCCACCAAGCTCCAACGCAGTAGTGGGACATAGTGAAAAAAACTCTATGAAAGGAAGGCCTCACCAAGAATTCTTTAGCCAGCGAGACTCTCATTCAGATTGGAAGGACAGTTATACAGATCCGTGGATAAACAGCAGCTCAGGAATTTCATAGAATGAAAACCAACCTTGAAAGATGGGCTGAAAGAGCTACTCTAAGATGAGACAAATCCCAAAGCAACAACAAACATAAACATAGAAAGATGGCGCAAAATTCCATGACAATAATCTCTCTCTATGTCAGTGTTCTAAATGCACCAGATAAAGAGACACAGATCCAAGGAGCCCAAAGGGTAAAATGGATCCAAAAAATTGAACCCCATATTCTGCTACAATCAAGAAACGCACCAGAACAATGAGACCACAGACAGGCTCAAAGTTCAATGCCGGAAAACAAGCCTTCACGCAAACAACCCTCCACAAAGGCCAGCTATCCATACTAGTATGTGACAACATAGACCTCAGGCTGGAAAAGGTCAAAAGGGACAGTGAAGGTCTGCTCTTTATAAATAAGGGATACATATCTCAGGAAGCAATGACACTCCTAAACATATCCGTGCCCAATGAGGGGCCAACAAAATACCTAAATAACTGCTAATTGACTTCAAAGAAGATATTGACAGCAACACGATTATAGTTGGAGACTACAACACTGCTCTATCAACTCTTGATAAATCGACACTACTGAAACTCACCAAGGAAATACTTGCCCTAATGAAGAAATGAAAGAAAGAAGTAGAGGAAATATATACAGGACATTCCATGCCCAAAATGCCAAATACAGTTTTCTCCAGCACACGTGGAACATACTCCAAGATAATTCACATGCTGAGCCACAAAACATACCCCCATGATATCAAGTAGAAAGAAACTGCTTCAACTGTTTTTCAAACCATGACACACTGGCTATGAGGTCCCCAGCGGCGAGTGAGCCGTGGGAGGGGGGGGGGGCAGCATGTCACAGGAAGCCAAGCCCAAGGGTCATCCCTAGATCCTCTGGCAGGGGAATCCTGCCGCTTCCATCGCCAGGAGCCTCCTCCACCAGCAGCCCTGGCGCCTCCGTCACTGGCCCCGGCCCCGCCACCGAAATGATCGCCGAGGCCCATGGCGTCCGGCTCCTGCGCTGCCTGTTGTGAAGGGAACTCGACTAGGTCAACCCCAGCTCGGGACACAGAGCCCCGCAGGCTGAGCGAGCAGGCAAATGTGCAATACCAGCGTGTCTGTGTCCACTGATGGTGCTGTGAGCACCTCCCAGATTCCAGCTTCGGAGCAGGAGACCCTGGTTAGACCAAAGCCATTACTTTTGAAGTTGTTAAAGACTGTTGGTGCACAAAAAAGACACTTATACTATGAAAGACGTTATATTTTATCTTGGTCAATATATTATGGCTAAACGATTGTATGATGAGAAGCAACAGCATATTGTATATTGTTCAAATGATCTTCTAGGGGATTTATTTGGAGTACCAAGCTTTTCTGTGAAAGAGCACAGGAAAATATATACAATGATCTACAGAAATTTGGTGGTAGTGAACCCACAGGAATCCTCAGATTCAAGCTCATCTTTAAGTGAACCCAATTGTCACCTTGAAGAGCAGAGTGATCAAAAAGGATCCTGTGCAAGAGCTACAGGAAGAGAAGCCTTCATCTTGACTTGGTTTCTAGACCATCTACCTCATCTAGAAGGAGAGCAGTGAGTGAGACAGAATTAAATTCAGATGGATTACCTGGTGACCACAAAGAAAACGCCGCAAATCTGATAATATTTCCCTTTTGTTTGATGAAAGCCTGGCTCTGTGTGTAATAAGAGAGATATGTTGTGAAAGAAGTAGTAGCAACGAATCGACAGGGACGCCATCAAATCCGGATCTTGATACTGGTGTAAGTGAACATTCAGGTGATTGGCTGGATCAGGATTCAGTTTCAGATCAATTCAGTGTAGAATTTGAAGTTGAGTCTCTAGATTCAGAAGATTATAGTCTTAGTGAAGGACAAGAACTCTCAGATGAAGATGATGAGGTATATCATGTTACCGTGTACCAGACAGGGGAAAGTGATACAGATTCCTTTGAAGAAGATCCTGAAATTTCATTAGCTGACTACTGGAAGTGTACCTCATGCAATGAAATGAATCCTCCCCTTCCACCACATTGCAACTGATGTTGGGCTCTTCATGAAAACTGGCTTCCTGAAGATAAAGGGAAAGATAAAGGGAAAATGTCTGAGAACGCCGAAGTAGAGAACCCTGCACAAGTGGAAGAGGGCTTTGATGTTCCTGATCGTAAAAAAATAAGGCAAATGATTCCAAAGAATCGTATGGTGAGGAAAATGATGATAAAATTACACAGGCCTCTAATTCACAAGAAATTGAGGACTATTCTCAGCCATCAACTTCTAATAGCCATCAACTTTATAGTAGCCAAGAAGATGTCAAAGAACCTGAGAAGGAGGAAACACAAAACAAAGAAGGAAGTTTGGAGACTAGTTTCCCCCTTAATGCCACTGAGCCACTGAACCTTGTGTGATATGTCAGGGTCGACCTAAAAATGGTTGCATTGTTCATGGCAAAACAGGACATCTTATGGCATGTTTTACATGTGCAAAGAAGCTAAAGAAAAGGAATAAGCCATGTCCAGTATGTCGACAACCAATACAAATGATTGTGCTAACTTATTTTCCTTGACCTGTCCATAAAAAGTAGAATGATAAATTTCTAACTATATAACCCTAAAAAATTT
Organism: Cryptotis parvus; assembly: GCA_021461705.1. NCBI lineage: Eukaryota > Metazoa > Chordata > Mammalia > Eulipotyphla > Soricidae > Cryptotis > Cryptotis parvus. The sequence goes on from JAJIBD010021426.1 coordinate 53,583, forward strand.
TGACATGAAATTAATTTTTACATATATTTAAGAGAGTACCTTAGTCTATGTAGATTTTCATTGTGTGATTTACTTGCTTTGAGAAGGCAGATAGTGAATATTACATTTTATGAAATGTCACCTGTTTATATTTTTCTTTTTTGGGTTTTAAAATACTTTGAATTGAATATGTAGCAAATACTTTACTCCTGCTCTAATATTTTAAATAATTACCACTTTATCTAAGAAGTACCTGCCTTCTCTAAAAATGACGATTTACACGTAGCTCATTTAATCTCTCATCTAAGGAGAAGTTTGTGTGAAAAATTTAATAGTTAAGTATTAGGTACTTATAAACCTTTGCATCTCAGTTTCCCATCTCTGTCAGAACCTCTTAAAATACAGTTTTTCCAGACAAAAATAATTTGGTAGTTTTATTGGTATCATGCAAAAAACAGTGTGTCCATGCTATCCCCTCTTTACTAGAGTGAGGGCTTGAGGAGGGGGTGGTGTCTGTTGAGGATGTCTTTGAGGGCAGCAGTCATTTGCACAGTGTTATTTAAGTTTCCCTAATTGAATGTGGGACTGTCCCAAGGGTCTGCCTTGTATACTGGGCCCTTTTTCACACATCATTTTAGGATCGAGTAGAGTCGTTGTTTTCTATGTTGAAAAGTAATTTTGAAAACTCTTGAATTGCCTCATACTTGGTTTATGTAGGTATCAGATCTTAGCTTTAAGGCCAGTCTCAGAAATCTGCATGTCCAGAAAGATTAAAAATCTAATAAACGTAAGTAGGATGTTTCATTTTAAAACTAAGTGAAAATTATAGGTAGTAAATCTTCCAGAAATTGTACACACTTCAAGAATGACGAGGTTTAGAGCATAGGATTCTAAAATTTCTCATTCTGCATAGATCACCTCTTGATTTACGTTTAAGTAGGCAGATACAGCAAAATCACGACCATGTCTACTTTGATGTTAGGCCCATTGCTCTCTTCCCATGCAATCAATACCATCATACAAACTGAGGGAGAAGACAGTAAAATCAGCTAATCTGTGGCATAAATTTATGATAGAACTGTGAAGTGATTTTATGTAGCAAGTTTTTTGTGTGTCGGTCACCAACAGTATATATTTGTTTTACTTATGTATACCATTTAAATAGGAAACACAGCTGAAGGACTCAGTGCCTTAACTGAAGAATGGTCCTTAAAGTAGGTTTTAATATTTGGGACTTAGAGTATTTAAAACATAACTCCACAGGCTCCAACTTTCTGAGGAGAACGGGTAATGAGATGCGATGATAAATGCTGTGTACATCAAGGCATGTTACACAGCAGTTCTATTCATAAAACACACAAATCTGCAAATTCCATTTAGCATGTTTATGTGTATTACCAATGTAGTTCTAAATGTCTGAATTTTTTAGGGTTAGTCTACTTATTGCTGATTTACAAATAAAGAATATAGTAAATATTTAACAGTTGTTTCAGGAATTCTATTTTTTGAATCTTAGGAATACGTGATATTTCATAATGAGTTTTGTAAGAATAGGCTAATGGGTAATTAAAGTGCAAGCTTGAGTATTTCTCTCTGTGGGTGGCTGTGGCTGTTCAGACCAAAACAGTTAACACTCTGTACCCTTAAGGGGCTTAGTCACAGGACAATCTTCCCCTACACCAAAATCTGCAGCTGTTTAAATCCCTTATATTAAATGTTATACTATGAGTATAAAAAAAAACCATGACACACTGAAAATAGAAGTTAATCACACACAAAAACAGAGTCATATCAAGCACTTGGAAACTAAAGAGCTCACTGCTGAACAACCAGCAGGTCATAAAATAAATCAAAGAGGAAATCCAAAATTCCTGGAAACAAATTAGACTGAAGACTCGAACTACCAGAACTTGTGGGATACAGCAAAAGCAGTGTTAAGAGAAAAGTTCACAGCTCTGCAAGCATTCGTCAGGAAAGAAGAAAGGGCCATCGTAAGCAGTCTGACTTCACAGCTAAAGATCTTAGAAAGCAATCAGCAAAAGGAGCCCATCTAGGTAGAAAGAAGGAAATAATAAAACTTAGAGCAGAAATCAATGAGCTGGAAGCCAAAAAGAATTTTATCATCAATAAATACTAGCAAATAGAATCCAAAGAGTCATTCAAAAGCTCATAACCATACCAAGAAAGATTTATCCCAGGAATGCAAGGATGGTTCCACATCTGCAAGTCCATCAACATAATACATCATATCAATAAGATGAAAAATAAAAACTATATGGCCATATCAATAGATGCAGAGAAAGCATTTGACAAGATCCAACACTATTCATGTTAAAAAAAAACACCTCTCTGTAAAATCGGAATTGAAGGGAAGCTTCTTCAATACAGTCAAAGCCATCTACTAAAAGCCCACAGCAAGCATCTTTCTCGATGAGGAAAAACTGTGAGTCTTCCCCCTAAGATTTGGGACAAGACAGGGCTGCACACTTCAACACTTGTATTTAATACAATACTGGAAATACTTGCCATAGCAATCAGGGAAGTAATGGACATTAAGGGCATCTTGGTATGAAAGGAAGAAGTCGAAGCTGTCACTATGTGCAGATGGCATGGTATTATACCTAGAAATCCCTAAACACTCTACCGAAAAGCTCCTAGAAATAATAGATACCTGGGCAGCTACACGCAAAAAAAAAAACAAATTTAGACCTCCTTCTAATGCCATGCAGAAAACTCAGATAAAAGTGGATTAAAGATATCAACATCAGAGATGAATTATAAGGTACATCATAAAAACCATAGGAAAAATACTCTCCGACATTGAAACTAAAGGCAGCTTCAAAGATGAAACACCCTGACAAAGCAATGGAAGCAAAGATAAATGCAATTATTTAAAACTGAAAACCTGCACACCTCAAAAGAAATGGTGACCAAGATACAGAGACAGCCCACAGAATATTCACCTAATGTGCACATGTAAGGAATCAATATCCATGTTATATCTGTCACTGGTAGAACTTTACTAGAAGAAAACAGCCATCCCCATCAAAAAATGGGGAGAAGAAATGAACAGAAACTTCCAAAAAGAAGAAATTCGAATGGCCAAAAGGCATATGAAAATGTGCTCTTTGTCATTCATCATCAGGCAGATGCAAATTAATACAACAATGAGGTATCATCCCACACCACAGAGACTGGCAGACATCCAAAGAACAAGAACATTGGGGCCTGAGGGATAGTCCAGCGGGTAGGGAGTTTGCTTTGCACGCGGCCGAACTGGGTTCGAACCCCTACATCCCATATGGTCCGCTGAACACCGCCAGGAGTAATTCCTGAGTGCAGAAACAGGAGTAGTAATTCCTGAGCATTTCCAGTGTGACCCAAAAAGCAAAAAAAAAAAAAAAAAAATAAAAATAAATGAAAGAACAAGAACAACCAGTGCTGATGTGGATGTGGGGAGAAAATGGATTCTCATCCACTGTTAGTTGGAGTGCCAAATGATCAGTCCTTTTGGAAAACAAGATGAACATTCCTCCAAAACCTAGGTACTGAGCTCCCATTTCAACCAAAATGCCACTTCTGGGAATATACCCTGGAGACCCAAAAACACAAAACAGAAACACTATCTGCACTTCATATTCATCACACCTCTATTCACGATAGCCAGAATCTGGAAACAACCTAAATAAACGAGAACAGAGGACTGGATAAAGAAACCATGATACACTTACGCAATGGGATACTATGCAGCTCTCAGAAAAGATGAAGTCCTGAAACTGTAGATGGGTGGGCAAGGGATTATAAACTGAGCGAAATTAGTCAGGGAAAAGGTCAGATATAGATTGACTGCATGCATAATGAGATATAAACATATGAGTGTTCTATGTATAGGGAAATGGTATTGCCAGACTTGAACTCAGCCATACCACCCTGAAATACAATTTGTTTTGGTCACATAAAATGAATTTTTCTCTCCTTTCTAGTTAATATCCTTACAATTGCAGGAAAAATAAATGAAAAATGAATATAAAAGCACGGAGTGAGAAAAAAAACACTGGGAAGGAAATTGTAAGCAATCTTTTAATTTTTTAAAATGAATTTATGCACAAGAGGATGTTAAAGAAAGGTCCCAAGCATAAAGGGGAGACACGTACTCAAAGAAATGAGCTAACAGTCACGCGTCAGAATATCCTGAACATGCCCGGTCTCATCTGATCTTGTTAACTAAGCATGGTAGGGCCTAGCTATTACTTGGATTGGAGAAATGAACTAAGGAGCCTCATCCAGAAATTAATCTGTCAAAAAGTCAGGTATGCAAGTTTTGTAACAGAAATCTCCAGCTTTCATGGAGTCGGGGATGGCCTTACTCCCTAATCTCCCTGTACTTCTACAAGCCCCAGCAGTCACATACATGCCCCCAGTGCCATCCAGGAAAAACTAATCTCATCACTTTACCTAAGCATCACAACCTGAGGACCACATTATTATGCTAGCCATTGCCTAGAGTGACTCCTGGGCCAGCACAGAGCTGGGGAACCCCTCCAAAGATCACATGACTCAGAGCATCAGCTATATTCACTGCACAGGATTCCAGTGCCCCTGGAAGCCCAGTATCTGAGCTGGGAGAGTGATGGCCTCTGAGGGCCTCAGAGAGCTGGCCAGGTAATTTCATGGCAAATATGGGTTACACAATATTCTCAATCAAGGTCTCCTGTGTGACAATCATTGCTCCCCTGAGGACAAATCATTAAAACCCTTCAACCTCCGGAATGTTTTTGATCCTCTATGAATAGCTCCTTTGGTTTGGGGAAAAGACTCTGCCTTCTCTAAGGTCACTTCTCATGAGTTCCTTTGAACCCACTGAGAGTGAAGAGTCAACACATTTGACTTTTGGCCAGATGCAAATGTCTTTGAGGCACCTCATTATTGCAAATGTGTTTCCAACTTAACTACATTTTAACCGAAGTCAATCACCAATGGTCCCCGCTTGTCTAAAGCCCAAGAGTGTGACACAATATATTCAATGTATCATACTTATAATTTCTGTCATTTGCTTCTGCAATTATTTCCACCCCACTAATGTTTCTATTATTAGACTATTTAATGTTTCATAATTATACTATCAATTGGTAGGACTGTTTTGAGTTGATTTCTGCAATACTAGAAAATTTCATTTTGAGTCCCACTTTTAATATTAATCACACAGTTTTTGGCAGTGATAATTTACTTGTCAACGCGAACATGGCCGTTGCCATTGATTCATTTGAATGCCTAACAAACCAAATAGGACGATTACACTTGAAGAGATGTGGGCCACTGCCAGCAATTTCTATCTTCATTGTCTACGCACCAACATCCACATACATAGAAGATGAAATTGAGAAATTCTACATTGAATTGGAGGACTTCTATAAAAAAGTTCACACCTTCTACAAGATCATAGTCGGTGATTTTAATGCCAAGATAGGACCAAGAAGATCAGCTGAAGAACTCCACATCGGGACCCATGGCCTAGAATGGAACGAACAGGGTGAGAGACTATCTGATTTCATCATGTCCACCAAGACCATTCATGGGAACTCACAGTTCCAGAAAGCTGAAGCGAAATGTTGGACACGGAAATCTCCTGGCGGACAGTCCCACAATGAAATTGACCCACATCATCTTCAATCGATGGTTTTTTCTGACCGATGTAGCTGTCGTCCCCAAATTCCAAACAGGATCGGACACACCGTCTCCTTGGTGCAAAATTCTACTTCCAACGGGGAGAAAAGGCCGCAAAGTTTAATAAGAGAACTCCCAGAACGACCACCAACTGGGAACTCTTTGGCACCATTGCAGCAACATGGGAAGATACCATCATTGACGACATCGATGAAGAATACAACCGACTGGTTCAGCACCTCCATGATTGTGCGAAGAATGTTTTGAGAGAGAGAAAGACACAAAAGGATGCCTGTCTTCAAAAACTCTCGAGCTCATTCACTAACGTCGGCAAAGCTGAGCCTCAGGAGACCAAATGCTAACATCCAAGCTTGCAAAGCAGTGCAGAGAAGCAATAAAAGAAGACCTCAAAGACAGAAGAGCAGAAATACTGGAAGATGCAGCAGAAGCCGGAAAAAAGCATTCGCACTGCCTGCCTGTCCTTTCGCCAACTATAAGACCAAGATGACTGCCCCCTCCAAGGTCCTGAATGGATCTATCACATCTTCCAGAAAGGCAATGGAGAAGATTATCCATGACTTCTACTCAGATCTCTTTGATAGCCACATCCACCTGCCCACATACCAAATTCCACAGGATGGATATGTTTTTCCCAACGTTCTTCCTTCTGAAATCCGACTGCCATCTCGTCAGTAAAGAAGGGAATAGCACCAGGCCCAGACAAAAGTCAGACCTCGAACACCTGAAGAATCTGCCATCAGTACTCATCAATACACTAGCTCGGCTCTTCACATGCTACCTGTCAGAATGAAGGTGCCCTCCCAATGGAAAACCAGCAGGACAGTTCTACTGTTCAAGAAGGGAGACATTCACAACATCGGCAACTATCGCCCCATCTGCCTGTTGTCTGTCATCTACAAGCTGTTTTACACGGAGTCATCCTGAACAGGATTGGCAGAACACTAGATGAAGGACAACCATGGGAGCAAGCTGGCTTCCGGAAAGGATTCAGCACAATCGACCATATCCACACAGTAACCAAGCTCATCGAGGTTTGTAGGAGTACAAGATGCCGCTCTGTCTCACGCTCATTGATTTACAGAAAGCCTTTGATTCTGTGGAGACTGAAGCAGTCATCGAAGCCCTAGCCAAACAGGGGTGTTCAAACCCAATACATCAAGATCCTTCGTGAGCTGTATTACGGATTCACCACCAGGATCTCACCATTCTACAAAGAAGTGATCATTAATGTAAAAGAGGGGTTCGGCAGGGGTGATACCATTTCACCAAAACTCTTCAGCGCCACCCTCGAGAACATCATGCGACAATTAGAATGGGAAGGAATGGGAGTGAAGATAGATGGTCGGCACCTACACCACCTCCGCTTCGCTGATGACATTGTTCTAATAACACCAAACATTAGCTAAGCGGCACAAATGCTGGCTGACTTCCACACCGAGAATGTGGAAAGATAGGTCTACAGCTGAATCTAAAAAAACTATGTTCATGAAGAATGAACTAGTTCCAGAGGCCCCATTCACTCTCAATGGAACAAACATCTCTGAATGCAGCAGTTATGTACCTAGGTCGAGAAGGCAACATGATGAACGACCTAAAACCTGAGCTGCGCAGGAGGAAGAGAGCAGCATGGAATGCCTTCAAAGACCTCGAAGAAATAGCAAAAGGACAAAGAACCTCCGACTCCGGGCAATATCTCTTTGACTCCACCGTTCTCCCTGCATTAACATACGCCTCAGAGACCTGGGCCCTTTAAAAGCAGGATGAGAATGCTATTCGGGTCTCCCAGAGAGGAATCGAAAGAGCTATGCTTGGAATATCACGCCTCACTCAAGTGAGAGAAGGAATCCCGGAGTCCTGACCTCCATCGCTAATCCAGAATCAGGGACGCTGTCGCTTTGCCAAGGCATCAAAATCAGATGGGCTGGACATGTAATGTGATTTGGAGACAACCGCTGGACTAGAGCCATTACCGACTGGATCCACAGGATGTCAAAAGATCACGTGGCCGCCACCTACAAGATGGTCAGACTTCCTTGTAAAGACCCTGAAGGAACGGTTTGAGGCTCTTCATATTCTGAATCAACCAGATGCCATTGGGCTACATTGGCACCTGATAGGGTCCAATGGAAATGTTACTGGCGCCCGCTCAGCAAATCAATGAATAACGGATTCAAGTGATCAAGTGATCAAGTGATAATTTACATATCACTTGGAGGTGCACAAACTTCAATTTGTAAGGATGGGACCTCAAGCTCAAGTCAGCGTATCACGTCCACAGGGATGGAAGGCCGGGCGAGGGAGCACACGAGGTTCAGCAACGGTGTTCAACTGTACACACAAGAAATGATACCAAGTTCCCAATGGACCCTCCCCAGCCAAAATACATGCCACCTTCAGCCTCCTAACTGGGGCTAGGGTCATCTGCCCCATCCTGGAAGCTTCAGAAGTCTGGTGAGAGGCTCTC
>JAJIBD010021427.1:0-30396 GCA_021461705.1 Cryptotis parvus
TACTCAGACGGAGTGAAATGAGGTCAAGAACGGTGAGTGAATGAGTGCATGTCACTGGGGAGACAATCCTTAGAATGTATTTCGGGTGATGGTTGTAAAAAGTATTGACATTTACCAAGGAGACATGTCCCATCATGAGAGGACCTAGCAGTTCTCCCAGTCCCTGTGGCGGCGTACCCCCACAGACCACCACAGTCACACAAAGAGACACACCATCTCTGTCACAGGAAGTTGCAATCCAGGTACCAGGTGCTGTGCTTCCTCCAAGGACTGCAAGCATGGAACATAACTCCCTCCTGTGTGACTTGCTTCAAAAGACTGATTTTCATGCTGAGTGGCGCTGCAGGAGGAGGGACAAAGTCAGAATGGCCAGCCAGAAGTAGGGTCTAAACAATCGCAAGGAGAGAGTAACAAAGGCCAAAGGCAGCACCTCACGAGCACCACACACCCAGCTTCTGTGAGGGACCGAGCCGGGATGGGTTGTCGGGAGGCGCTGAGATAGTGAGAGAGGGAAACAGACCTGGTATGTTTGACTCGTAATGACCATTTATAGAGTGAAGCAGTTTCTATTTTAAGGACTCAACGTAGTGACACCAAGAAGTGACTGGTTATCTTGCTGTTTAGTGCTTAAGTCCATTCTCATAACCCATTAAACAGTAAGACAAGTAGGCTGGGCATGGAAAGTTGGGATGCAAAACCGATGTGGGAAAACTAAACACAGATTCCCTGCTATCATGTCAAAACTCAATTGAAATAAAATGTAAAGCAGATGACCTGTCTCAAAATGCACATCCCATGCTTCTGTCTTATCTGAAACAAAGCACAGAGCCGGCTAGACACGGCCCAGTACAGGGGCCACACATGGGGCAGCACACTGGAAACCTGCAATCCACGGACCCCCCCCACCCCCAAAAAATGGTTTTCCTAGAACATTGATGTGCAATCTCAAGGAAAGGAAGTTTCGTTGGCATATATAAAGCGGAAAAAACACCAAACTCAGGCAAGAGGAAATGTTCTTATAAAGACAAAGAATCGGGCAAATAAAAAACCCCAAAAATTCAGAGAATGGCGGGCATCGCCTCTGCATGGCTGGAAAATTTCCTATGGCCAAGCGCTCCAGGGAATGTAATCTCGGGTTGTCATAGGATCACTTGCCATCTCCACAAGACCCTTTGCCCAAATCAAATTCCCAGGGCAGTGACAGGGCTCTGGAAGGCAGCCTGCCTCAGCCAGCTCCTGGTCTCCCTGTCAAAGACCCTGCAGCCATCTTCAGGCTCCCCTAATTATACTCCTTACGCCTAGGTGCGCCCTCCATTTCAAGGGCCTCTGCCGCAGCCCTGCATGGCCTGCCTTGGCCAGCGTCATGGTGACTCCTTGGCAGTCGCCTTCCCAAAACCCACCACCTTCAGGAAAGAGCACTTATCCCTGTGGCCTCCTGGGCCCTACCACTTTATCAGGCGCCGCTCAGTCCCAATGCTAACAGCTGGTTTAGGGTTGCTTTGCCCCTCCAGCACAGCCTCCCCCCCAGGGCTCTGCTTCCCTGGCGCCCGCGGCCCCGCACCTGCCTCTGCTGAGGGCCCCATGCAGGCCGTCCTCATGGGCCAGCGGCCTCTGATTCTCAGGTGCAAGAGAACACCAGACATCCAGCCCGGCCTCCAGGGCGGCCTGCTCGATCCTGCTCTAGCCTGCCAGTCAGAGTCAGCAGACCACCTACCGGGTCAAGACTTCCTCGGCCCTCAGTGACCAGTCCTCGGGCAGCTAAGGAGGTGAGATGGCTATTGGTGGAGGGCATTGGTGACATTACTGCGCAGGCGCAGCAGGCTTGTCCTGCAGGGGCCAGTAGGGAGGGGAGGAGCGAGAAGTACTCGCCAGAGGGCGCGAGCACCAGAGGGAGGTTGGAGAGTGTCCAGAAGATGAAAGAATTCTTCTCTTTATACTGGTGTGTCACTTAATCATCGTATTTTGGTACCTATGTGCTGTGAGCTTTTCTTTTGTTCATTGATTTATAGAAATATGTAAGAAACAAGATTAGAATTCAAAGTGACAGGATGTTAGTAAAAGCTTTCCTCCAGATGTCGCTCCTTTGTGATGATAGCTTTGCATCCCCCTGAGTCGGCTTCTACCTTGGGCTGGTTCTATAAGAGCAAGACAGAGCGAAGATGTTGGAAATAAATGTCGGAGTTAGGAGTCACTGAGCATGAAATCATTTTAAATATGAAAAGATTCTCACATTTTCCTTATAATTGATCATTTCTTCCTCTATCCTTTTCTCTTTTCTCTTTCCTCAATTATTTCCTTTTTTTTTTAGGATGTTAACTAGAAGTGAGGGACTATTTCCTTTATATGTGACCTATTTAAATATCATTTTCTATGTGAATATCGCAACAAGTTCCCAAAGAAGTTTCAGAGCTTATATGGCCAAAGAATGAAAATTGAGCATGAAAATTAGGGAAACGTTACATTTAGATATCATAAGGAAATGGAATCATTCTTGCACTCAAAAGGTTCCTTTATTTTCCTCTGAAAAGGCACTGTGATTTATAGTACATAAAAGAAAATGTCACTTGCATAGAATCCAACATGAGGCCGAGCACCAGAGTCCCAGTGTTCATTACCAGTGTCCCAAAAACCCACCTATTGACCCTGCACATCCCCAGGTCAGGTCGGTTCTGTAGACCAACTCTTTTGTTCTGCTTGTTTGGCAGTTCGTTGATTTTACTTTGTATCATACCTATGAGAGAGTTACCCCATGCATTCCAGAGACAATTTCTCATAATCCCATATATGAGAGACCATACTATCTGTCTCTCACTTTTCTGGCGGCTGTCACTCAGCATGATATAGTTCCATCTTATCTGTCTTCTGATAGCTATCACTCAGCATGATATAGTTCCATGGTATCTGTCTTTATCTTCTGACAACTGTCACTCAGCATGATATAGTTCTATCCTATCTGTCTGTCTCTTCTGAGAGCTGTCACACAGCATGATATAGTTCCATACTATCTGTCTGTCTCTTCAGATGGCTGTCACTCAGCATCATATAGTTCCATCCTATCTGGTCTCTCTGTTCTGTCAACTGTCACTCAGCATGCTATAGTCCCCATCCTATCTGACTGTCTTCTGACGACTGTCACTCAGCATGATATAATTCCATCCCTATCTGTCTGTCTCGACTGACAGCTGTCACTCAGGATGTTACATTTCCATCCTGTCTCCCTCTTCTGACAGCTGTCACTCAGCATGATATAGTTCCATTCTTTCTGTCTCTCTCTCTCTTTCTGACAGCTGACACTCAGTATGATATAGTTCCATTCTTTCTGTCTCTCTAATCTGAAGCTATCACTCAGCATGATATAGTTCCATCCATGTGGTGGCAAACTACCTGACTTCATCATTTTTTACCACTGGGACATATTCCATTCCAATGTGTAAATGGAATGCAGGATAATAGGTGAGTTCCAATCTGGCTTCATTTGCAGGAATCACCCCTGAGCAAATACACTGTTTTATAGTGATCTGGAATGTTAAATAACATCACATCCTGCAACGTGAAATACATATGAAACTTTCAAGTTGGCACACCATTCCCTGTGCTCAGGAATGGATCCCTTATGGCAGTGTTCAGGTGACTACCGGCAGTACCATAATGACACCATCTGGCTGTTGAAAAGGCAAGTGTCTTACCTCTCTTACTCTATGTCTAACCCCTAAGAATCTATCATGACATGTGTAACACAAATGACATAAGGTATCTTCTTAGGCTACATTGGATTTAAACTAGAAACAAAAACTTGGAAAGCTAGGAAAATGTAAATAAAACAATTCTAAAGGATACTAGGGATCAGAAAAAGCTGTATTAATGGAAACTTAAAATTTTGCATAAGTGATCAAGTGACTTATCACTGACTCGAAACTGTGTGGATAATATTTAAAAGTGATGCTTAGCTAAAGAAACTGTGGTACATTTACACGATGGAATACTATGCAGCTTTCAGAAAAGATGAAATTGTGAAATTTACCTGCAAATGGATGGACATGGAGACTATCATGCGGAGTGAAATTAGAAGGCAAAGGACAGATATATAATGACTTCATTCATTAATGGGACATAAATATATAGCAGTGTTTAACTGAGTGTGGGCAATGGTAATGTCAGACTAGAACTCACCTTTGAATATACACAAAGACACTTACATGATAAACCCTAAATGTCTGCAGGGCTAGCTGCAATGTGAATAGAAGGGGGGAGAGATGCAGAGACAGAGAGAGAGAGAGAGAGAGAAAGAGAGGATAAGGGGGTACCTGCTACTGACTCAGCCTGGGTGTGGGCTGGGAGGTGTATTGGGTATACTGGGGTGGTGATGGGGCACTGGTGGAAGGATGGGTGCTGGAATACCATGTTACCAAGAACCAATTATAAACACCTTTTTAACTGTATGTTTCACTATGCTATAATAAAAAAATTTTAAAAAATAAAGTGGTGCTTAGTTTGTTAACTATTATTGGAAATGGTAACAGCAGACTAAAACTGAGCATTGAACATGGGCAAAGTGATATACATGATAACCTTTAAATGTATGTGTTCCAAGTCACAATTTGTAAGAGACAGTGAGAGAGAGAGAGAGAGAGAGAAGGAAAAAGGAGGGGAGAGATACGGGAGGAGGGAGAGAAGGAGAAGGAGAAGGCGAGAGAGCTGGAGGTGGAGGGAAGAAGACTAAGAGAAAGTGGATGAAGGAGGAGGAGGAGGAGGAGGAGGAAGAGGAGGAGGGAGGGAAAATGCCTATAATAATGGCAGGCTGGGGGAGTTGGAGAAAAGTTGGGGATATTAGAAGTGTGGTGGAGGGTTGGGTGTTGGAACACTGTTTGGCTGAGACCCAATCATGAATAGCTTTATAATTGCATATCCCACAGTGGTATAAAATGATTTATAAAAATCAAAAACAAAAGTGGTGCTTCATCTGATAAGGGGTTAATATTCAGGATATATCAGACACTGGTAAGAAACTTACAAGAAAAAACAGCCAACCCCATCAAAAAAATGGAGAGAAGAAATGAACAGATACTTAGACAAAGAACAAATTTCAATGGCAAAAGGCATAAGAAAAAATGCTCATAACCATGAGTCATCAGGGAGATGCAAAAAAATATGAGATACCATCTCATATGATACCACAGAGATTGGCATATACACAAAGAACAAGAACAAGTGCTGGCCTAGATGCAGGGAGAAAGGTCTCTCATCCATTGTTCTTGGGAATGTCGACTGGTCCACCCTTTAGGGAAAACATATAGACCGTCCTTCAAAAATCTAGAAATTGACTTTCCATCTGACCCTGTCATACTCTCCCAGGAGACCAAAAACTCACAGCCAAAACACCATCTACACTTCTATGTTCACAGCAGCACTGTTCACAATAGCCAGAATCTAGAAACAACCAGGGTGCCCGAGAACATGACTGGATAAAAGAAACTGTGGTACATCTGCACAATGGAATACGCTGCATGTGTTAGGTAAAATGAATTTACAAAATTTGCCTATACACGAATGGACAAGGAGAGGATCTTGCTGTGTGAAATTAGCCAGAGGGAAAAAGACAGATATAGAATGACAGCATTTATTTGCGAGATATAAAAAAGTAGCTTGATGCCAATATCCAAAGGCCAGGGCCAGGCAAAACATGGACAGGAGGTCTTGTCAGTGGGTGGAATCTACTGCAAGAGTGTGGGAGTCTGATGTTAGGTAAGACAGAGAAAGGGGGGCCCGGGTGATAGCACAGCGGGGAGGGCATTTGCCTAGCATGTGGCCGACCCGGCTCGATCCCCTGAGCACCGCCAGAAGTAATTCCTAAGCAAAGAGCAAGATAACTTGAAGCATCACCGGGTGTGACCAAAAAAGCAAAAAAAAAAAAAGACAGAGAAAGGAACAGTGCACTATCATTTCCAAAAGTAGAGGTTGGAAATGAAAATATCAGCCTAGAACTGAGCATTGAATGTAGGAAAGAGATATACATGATAACTTCTACACATATGCATTGAGAGTCACATGTTTAAGAGAAAAAAACAGACAGAGATACAGAGACAGACAGAGAGTTACATAGATGATAGATAGATAGATAGATAGATAGATAGATAGATAGATAGATAGATAGATAGATAGATAGATAGGAAGATAGATGGTAGATAGATAGATAGATAGAAATAGATAGTGTGTATATGTTTGGATAGGATAGAGATAGATAGTAGATAGATAGATGAGATAGATAGATAGATAGATAGATAGATAGATAGATAGATAGATAGATAGAAGATAGATAGATAGAGATAGATAGAGGAGGCAATGTGTGTGCATAGAGGCAATCAGGGGAGGCGGGAGAGAATCAGAGACATTCGTGGTGGGAAATGGGTACTGGTGGAGGGGTGGGTGCTGGAAATCTCTTGGACTGAAACCCAAATATGTATATCTCTCTTTGTGGTATCGCTTGTATCACTTGTCTTCCTGTTGTTCATGGATTTGCTCAATCGGGCATCAATAACATCTCCCTATTTCCTGCGTTGTGTAGTGTATCCAAGGCCATCTGCTTGCTCCAGGAACACTAAGAGCCTCAAACCATTTGTTCTGATCATGGCAAAAAAAGTCGATAATTGTTTCTGGGCTTTGGCATATCAAATAAAATGCGGATAGCTTGCCAGGCTCTGCGGTGTGGGTGGGTACTCTTGGTATCCATTGAAATCATAGTAGAGTTTATAATATTTCAGAAATTATTGATTCAGATTCAAAATGACTCCTGTAACTGCCACACCCTCCATCAGACCTCATTAACTCAAGAGACCTCATTAGAATAAACCCTGGTTTAGGAACATAGAAATAGCTTAAGGAAGCTACCCATGGAACTGATTTCCAAGTAAGGGCTCAGCCAGCCCCTGGCTGAGTCCAACATTGCTCCAAGGGTTTGCTCTCATGTGCGGGGAGAGACCATGCTGGCCAGACTCGGAGTGGACTTTTGGGTCCTGCCCTTTCCTCTGCCTCCATGCCAGTTGCCCCAGAAGAGAGAGACCAACCCACGCCAGAATCACAACTAATCCACAACCCTGGAAGAGATCCAGACCCATCCACTTCAGACCCACAGCTGTGCTACTCAGCAGGCCCCACATGGAAGCAATTGATGGAGCTGACCTCCCTGTAACGGGCTCCACCAGTCCCTGGCTGAGTCCATTATTGCTCCAAGGGTTTGATCTCTTGCTGCAGAGAGACTACGCTGCCGACTCGGGATGAAGATTTGTGCCCTGCCCTTTCCTCCGCCTCCATGCCATTTGCCCCAGAAGAGAGAGACCCACCCATGCAAGACCCGCAGCTCCCTTGGCGCGTGGCCACGATAATCTTAGAGAATGTTGATTTTAGGATAAAGGTCCTTCCCAAGATCTTTACCATTTATACATTGTATACAGTTCCTAGTCAGGTTCTCACTGATACCAGTAAGCCTAGCAAGCAACAAGAGCAAGCCACTCATCATGCAGTCAGTCACTCTCAACATCCAGACTCCATAGTTCCTCAGAGCTCCATCCAAGAGAAAACGTGATCTTTTCCCCTTTAAGGCCACTCCCGGTGACTGTCCTACAGTGCACACTGCCACAGCCTTAAGGTTCAGGTCTGACAATCCCCCAATGACTGGAGGAAAAGGAAGACTCACAAGGGGGGAGGAGGCTAAGCCAGCAAACCAGAAATCCACTTCAACCTCCTACTGGTCCCTCTGGTGCTTTGGCGCCCTCTCGCGGTATTTCTTTCTCCCTCCCTCTCCTACTGGCTCCTTCAGGACCTTTGCTGGGCCTGTGCAGTAACCTCCCCCACCCCAACCCCCCCGGCCTCTCTCTCACACACACACACACACATACAAGCACATCTCACTTCTGCGGTCCCCAGAGGACTAGTCACTGCGGGCAGAGGAGAAGAAGCCTTGGCCCAGGTCAGTGTTTGTTGACTCTATGTGACAGGCTAGAGCAGGATCTAGAGAACGCCCAGTAAACTGGGCTGGGTGTCTGGTGGTCTCTGCTGCACCTGAGAATCTCTCTGCTGCACAAAGAGAATTCTGCTTTGGGTCGGGCCCAAGTAGAGGTAAGTGCCAGGGCCTTGTGACCCAGAGTGGCCAAGCCTGGCTGGGGGAGGTAGTACCTGAGGACATCAAAGCTCCCCTATCACCAGCTGACAGTGTTGGGGGGAGGGAGCTGAGCCCCCATTTAGAGCTGGGGGCTCGAGGCCAGAGGAATAGGGACTCCTTCCTGAAGGTGGGGGGCTTTGTGGAGGCAGATGCCAAGGAGTCACCATGGCAATGACCAATGCAGGCCATGCAGGGGTTGAGGCAGAGGCTCTTGGGAAGTGGAGGGTGCCCTGGGGGGTAGGAAGGGTCATTAGGAGGAGCCTTGAAGATGGGGGCAAGATCTTTGACTGGGAGACCAGGAGCTGGCCGAGGCAGGCTGCCCTTCCAGAGCCCTGTCACCGCCCTGGGAATTTGATTTGGACAAAGGGTGTTGTGGGAGCTTGGCAAGGATGGACCCGTGAAGTCCCGAGATCACATTACCTGGTGTTGCTCTTGGCCATAGGAACCCTACCAGCCTTGCAGAGCAATGCGTAGCCAACAGAATTTTCTTGGATGACTTTCAGCAATTATTTTTCTTTTTCTTGATAAGATCATACTCCTTGCCTGAATTTACTATTTTTCCTCTTTATATATGCCCACCGATTTCTTTGGTTTTCTTGAGATTGCACATTAACTTGGCCTATAGAAACACAACTAATTTTTTTTTCATTTTTTGCATGGATTGAATGTTTCCATTGGGGTGCCCTGTGTGTGTGTGACACGCTGTTCTTGGTACTGAAGCCATAGGACCATGTTCAGACTGCACTGTGTTTCTTTCAGAGGGGACAGAAGCATGAAATGTGCATGTGAGGCAAGTCATCTCTATACACTTTATTTCAATTCAGTTTTTATTTTGATGCTTTGCTTTCCAAAGAGCTCGTCCATCTGATCAGAGGGAATCTACATTTAGGAGTTTCTACATCCTAACTTCCCTTTTAAGCTTCTTCATTCTCAGACATCTGTCAAAAGTGCTCTCTCTCTGTATCTCTCTCTCTCTCTCCATCTATAAACTCATGGGGAAAATAGGTTTGTATTTCCCACTCCACCCCTAGCCCAAAACCATTGTCCATCACTGCCTCAGACTCTATTGGCCCCATTGAACTGTTCATGGTGACATTGAACTGCTTAGACCAGTGCCCAGATTTGGTCCTCAGAATAACTAGCCTACCCCAACCAGGGATGTGCCAGTGTGTGAGTGACAGGTTGGGATTTATCCTTTCTGTGCATTTCACACTCTTGTTTAAACCATTTGATACTCTACCTAGAGAACCCTAAACTCTCTACCAAAAAGCCCTGCGTGCCCTGTTGCAGTACAGAGCCCAGAGCCTTTTGCATCTTGCCTGGAGTTACCTCCTTCAGGTCACTTTGTAGAAAGGAGAGGAAAACAGGTTGAAGCTGTGACTCTATGTGGCAGAATACCTTACCATGTATTCTATGTGAGCTGGCATATTTTCTCTCTTGCTACCACAATCATTGTGGGACTAGACAGATCTTACCAGTATTTTTATCTGGCTACGTTGGATCTCTAAGTATAATATAGTTATAGTTAGATCACAGAGAAATGTGGATTCACGAGTCTTTCTCTGTCCACAAGCTGACAATCCCGTGGGGCAGAAAGGGGATCCCTGTCTTGCTCCCCGATTTTATCAGGGAACCACGCAGTCTGCGACAGTACCCAAGAACAGAAGACTAGGTAAAGAAACTAGGGTACATCTACACAATAGAATATTATGCAGCTGTCAAAAAAGCAAAGCCATGAAATTTGTCTAAAAAATGAATGGGCATTGAGATTATCGTGCTGAGTGAAATTAGTCAGAAGGAAAAGGACATATATAGAATGACTGCATTCATTGGTGGGTTATAAATATCAACTAGTGTTCGACTAATTGTTGGAAATAGTAGTACCAGACTAGAACTGAACATTGAATTCATACAAAGGGATTTACATCATAATCCCTAAATGTATGTAGGGCAAGCCACAATGTGTAAGAGAAAGAGAAAGAGAGAGAGAGAAAGAGAGAGAGAGTCAGAGACAGAGAGACAGAGACAGAGCCAGAGAAGATGAAAAGTGCCATAATAGAGGCAGGCAGGCTTGGGGATGTGAGAGGGAATCTGGGGACTTTTGTGGTAGGAAATGTGGACTGGTGGGTGGATTGGTGCTGAAACACTGTATGACTGAAACCCAATCATGAACATCTTTTTTAATTGTATATCTCACAGTGATGTAATAAAGAAAAGAAACCTGGGAACCAACGTTCCATTTCAGACTGTTTTGACTATGAACTGGTTTAACTGTCCACACATTGTGTGGGGTGTGAATATAGAGTGGGAGAGTGGAGTCTAGTCTAGAAATTTTATGGTAAAACCGTGATGCAGGTTTGCGATACAGATTAGTGATAATGGCATTGTCAGTTCATTATATAACACTTTATTTTGTAAGAATATATCTTCACTTTTAATGGTCATGCACCTGTTTTCAGAAGTCTCTTTTTAAATCTGGTTCAGGTGTGCTGAACCAGAGACTCACAGACATGGGGCAGAGCTACTACTGGCTTTCACTGCACCCAAGAGGGATGGCGAGTTCTAGCCCTGCCCCGCCACCCCAGCAGAGCCTCACAACAAGTCAGATGACCCCTAGTCCATAAGGGCCTCCATTTTCCATTTCCAGACTTCCCTCTAGTCAGAAGTCCAACAGCATCAGCCTACCACAGCCCGGCTCATCGAGATGCACCCTGCAGCAGTCTTTTTTTAAATCCGGCTCAGGTGTGCTGATCCAGAGACTCACAGACATGGGGCAGAGCTGCTACTGGCTCTCCCTGTGCCCAACCGCTCACGAGGTGCACAGGAGGGATGGTAGGTTCTAGCCCTGGCCCGCCACCCTAGCAGAGACTTGGAACAAGCCAGATGACTCCAACCCCCACACCATGAGGGGCCTATATTTTCCACATTCGGACTTCCCTCTCAAAAGAACTGCACCCAGCAGACCAGCCTATCACAGCCCGGCCTGCACAAGTGGCCAAGTGGTTCATCAATAAATGCTGGATTTAGAGATGACTACAAGAGTATGCTACCCAAACGGCAGAGCCTGGCAAGCTACCCGTGTCGTATTCGATATGCCAAATACCAGTCGCAATTACAGACCTCATTCCCATGATTCCATGGAATGGTTTGAGGCTCTTTATGTTCCTGGAGCAAGCGGGTGCTCTTGGGCTCTATAGCATGAGACAGGACATATGGAGATATTAATGGTGACCACTCAAGCAAATTGATGATGAACGGGAAGACAGTGATACAGTGATACATTGATACACCTGTTTCCAAATACCCTTTCTGATTTACCTATTCCCATGTTAGCAATTAATTTATGCTCAATGCTCTGCAACGCTAAAAAAAATTCTCGGAGAGTCATTTGGTATCATGTTCCTTACAAACTTCAATCCTTATATTTTCATTAAACCTAAGTTTCTGGTAATGCAAATCTGTCTACCCACACTCAAAACTTAACACTAAATGCTCTGGTTTGCAATTAGTTGAAGAGATTCCAGAAAGATAGTGCAGTGGTCGGGTTTTTTGCCTCAAATGTATCTAGAAAGGTTTCAATCCCTGGTATCCCAGATGGATCCCTGAGCCTGCCATGAGTGATTGCCTGAGTTCACAAGTAAGACCATGTGGCCCAAAACAGAA
This sequence comes from Cryptotis parvus, assembly GCA_021461705.1. NCBI lineage: Eukaryota > Metazoa > Chordata > Mammalia > Eulipotyphla > Soricidae > Cryptotis > Cryptotis parvus. The sequence continues at coordinate 11,819 of JAJIBD010021427.1, forward strand.
AATTCTAAAAATCAGATCTCTATACAGAAGTAAAATCAGTCCGATGGTTTTCAAGCCTTGGAATACACAGTGATAGTAACAGTGTTGAATAATAGGCTCCAGATGTTGAGGCTTATACCTGTACACATACGTGTAATTTTTTTTCAAAGGGTTCTTTAAGCTTGTTGACAGTGTGATCTTCCCCATCATATCCTAATTTGACATTCATTTCTGAATATTTCCCAGAAGATACCAAAGGTGGAAATTACATTTTCTTCCTATGGTCTTGAGGCATTCTGGATACTTTTACATATTTAAGTCCACTGTCTTGTGGATTCCATGTGAGTTATTCATTTACTGATGAATAGTGGAAAGGAGAGTCAGAATATTAAAAAGGAGGAAATGAGGGTAGAAGTGAGAACACTCCAAGTAGAAGTTACATCAATAAAAACTTAGTAGATGAAATGAAAAACGTAATGGATGCCCTCAAGAGCAGGAAGACAGAAGCTGAAGACAGGTCAGTGAGAATGAGGATGAGCTTCAAAAAGCACTCAGGTGAATATGCAAGATGGAAAAGACCAAACAATGAATCAGCATCATGCTAGAGAACATGAGGATGAATCAAGAAGGAACAACGTAAGAATTGTCAGGGTCCTAGAGGAACAGAAACGCAACCCCAAGGAAATAGGCACAATTAATAAAATCTTCGCAGAAAAGTTCCCAGAGTCAAATGACACCGACATCCAGATCCAAGGAGCCCAAAGGTGCATTACAAAAGAAACCTCAATGAAAACTTCAAGACATATCCTAGTCAAAATAATGGGAGCCATAGATAGAGACACAATTCTTCGAAGGGTAAGATGAAAGAAGGAAATTTTATACAAAAGGAGAATCCTTTCTCCTTTCAGCAGACCTATCAGACGAGACCCACCAAGCTCCAACGCAGTAGTGGGACATAGTGAAAAAAAAACTCTATGAAAGGAAGGCCTCACCAAGAATTCTTTAGCCAGCGAGACTCTCATTCAGATTGGAAGGACAGTTATACAGATCCGTGGATAAACAGCAGCTCAGGAATTTCATAGAATGAAAACCAACCTTGAAAGATGGGCTGAAAGAGCTACTCTAAGATGAGACAAATCCCAAAGCAACAACAAACATAAACATAGAAAGATGGCGCAAAATCCCATGACAATAATCTCTCTCTATGTCAGTGTTCTAAATGCACCAGATAAAGAGACACAGATCCAAGGAGCCCAAAGGGTAAAATGGATCCAAAAATTGAACCCCATATTCTGCTACAATCAAGAAACGCACCAGAACAATGAGACCACAGACAGGCTCAAAGTTCAATGCCGGAAAACAAGCCTTCACGCAAACAACCCCTCCACAAAGGCCAGCTATCCATACTAGTATGTGACAACATAGACCTCAGGCTGGAAAAGGTCAAAAGGGACAGTGAAGGTCTGCTCTTTATAAATAAGGGATACATATCTCAGGAAGCAATGACACTCCTAAACATATCCGTGCCCAATGAGGGGCCAACAAAATACCTAAATAACTGCTAATTGACTTCAAAGAAGATATTGACAGCAACACGATTATAGTTGGAGACTACAACACTGCTCTATCAACTCTTGATAAATCGACACTACTGAAACTCACCAAGGAAATACTTGCCCTAATGAAGAAATGAAAGAAAGAAGTAGAGGAGATATATACAGGACATTCCATGCCCAAAATGCCAAATACAGTTTTCTCCAGCACACGTGGAACATACTCCAAGATAATTCACATGCTGAGCCACAAAACATACCCCCATGATATCAAGTAGAAAGAAACTGCTTCAACTGTTTTTTCAAACCATGACACACTGGCTATGAGGTCCCTAGCGGCGAGTGAGGCCGTGGGGTTGGGGGAGGGGCAGCATGTCACGGAAAGCCAAGCCCAAGGGTCATCCCTAGATCCTCTGGCAGGGAATCCTGCCGCTTCCGTCGCCAGGAGCCTCCTCCACCCAGCAGCCCTGGCGCCTCCGTCACTGGCCCCGCCCCGCCAACCGAAATCATCGCCGAGGCCCATGGCGTCCGGCTCCCTGCGCTGCCTGTTGTGAAGGGAACTCGACTAGGTCAACCCCAGCTCGGGACACACAGAGCCCCGCAGGCTGAGCGAGCAGGCAAATGTGCAATACCAGCGTGTCTGTGTCCACTGATGGTGCTGGGAGCACCTCCCAGATTCCAGCTTCGGAGCAGGAGACCCTGGTTAGACCAAAGCCATGACTTTTGAAGTTGTTAAAGACTGTTGGTGCAACAAAAAGACACTTATACTATGAAAGAGGTTATATTTTATCTTGGTCAATATATTATGGCTAAACGATTGTATGATGAGAAGCAACAGCATATTGTATATTGTTCAAATGATCTTCTAGGGGATTTATTTGGAGTACCAAGCTTTCTCTGTGAAAGAGCACAGGAAAATATATACAATGGTCTACAGAAATTTGGTGGTAGTGAACCCACAGGAATCCTCAGATTCAAGCTCATCTTTAAGTGAACCCAATTGTCACCTTGAAGAGCAGAGTGATCAAAAGGATCCTGTGCAAGAGCTACAGGAAGAGAAGCCTTCATCTTGACTTGTTTTCTAGACCATCTACCTCATCTAGAAGGAGAGCAGTGAGTGAGACAGAATTAAATTCAGATGGATTACCTGGTGACCACAAAAACGCCGCAAATCTGATAATATTTCCCTTTTGTTTGATGAAAGCCTGGCTCTGTGTGTAATAAGAGAGATATGTTGTGAAAGAAGTAGTAGCAACGAATCGACAGGGACGCCATCAAATCCGGATCTTGATACTGGTGTAAGTGAATATTCAGGTGATTGGCTGGATCAGGATTCAGTTTCAGATTAATTCAGTGTAGAATTTGAAGTTGAGTCTCTAGATTCAGAAGATTATAGTCTTAGTGAAGGACAAGAACTCTCAGACGAAGATGATGAGGTATATCATGTTACCGTGTACCAGACAGGGGAAAGTGATACAGATTCCTTTGAAGAAGATCCTGAAATTTCATTAGCTGACTACTGGAAGTGTACCTCATGCAATGAAATGAATCCTCCCCTTCCACCACATTGCAACTGATGTTGGGCTCTTCATGAAAACTGGCTTCCTGAAGATAAAGGGAAAGATAAAGGGAAAATGTCTGAGAACGCCAAGTAGAGAACCCTGCACAAGTGGAAGAGGGCTTTGATGTTCCTGATCGTAAAAAAAATAAGGCAAATGATTCCAAAGAATCGTATGGTGAGGAAAATGATGATAAAATTACACAGGCCTCTAATTCACAAGAAAGTGAGGACTATTCTCAGCCATCAACTTCTAATAGCATCATTTATAGTAGCCAAGAAGATGTCAAAGAACCTGAGAAGGAGGAAACACAAAACAAAGAAGGAAGTTTGGAGACTAGTTTCCCCCTTAATGCCACTGAGCCACTGAACCTTGTGTGATATGTCAGGGTCGACCTAAAAATGGTTGCATTGTTCATGGCAAAACGGGACATCTTATGGCATGTTTTACATGTGCAAAGAAGCTAAAGAAAAGGAATAAGCCATGTCCAGTATGTCGACAACCAATACAAATGATTGTGCTAACTTATTTTCCTTGACCTGTCCATAAAAGTAGAATGATAAATTTCTAACTATATAACCCTAAAAATTTTGACATGAAATTAATTTTTTACATATATTTAAGAGAGTACCTTAGTCTATGTAGATTTTCATTGTGTGATTTACTTGCTTTGAGAAGGCAGATAGTGAATATTACATTTTATGAAATGTCACCTGTTTATATTTTCTTTTTTGGGTTTTAAAATACTTTTGAATTGAATATGTAGCAAATACTTTACTCCTGCTCTAATATTTTAAATAATTACCACTTTATCTAAGAAGTACCTGCCTTCTCTAAAAATGACGATTTACACGTAGCTCATTTAATCTCTCATCTAAGGAGAAGTTTGTGTGAAAAATTTAATAGTTAAGTATTAGGTACTTATAAACCTTTGCATCTCAGTTTCCCATCTCTGTCAGAACCTCTTAAAATACAGTTTTTCCAGACAAAAATAATTTGGTAGTTTTATTGGTATCATGCAAAAAACAGTGTGTCCATGCTATCCCCTCTTTACTAGAGTGAGGGGCTTGAGGAGGGGGTGGTGTCAGTTGAGGATGTCTTTGAGGGCAGCAGTCATTTTGCACAGTGTTATTTAAGTTTCCCCTAATTGAATGTGGGACTGTCCCAAGGGTCTGCCTTGTATACTGGGCCCTTTTTCACACATCATTTTAGGATCGAGTAGAGTCGTTGTTTTCTATGTTGAAAAGTAATTTTGAAAACTCTTGAATTGCCTCATACTTGGTTTATGTAGGTATCAGATCTTAGCTTTAAGGCCAGTCTCAGAAATCTGCATGTCCAGAAAGATTAAAAATCTAATAAACGTAAGTAGGATGTTTCATTTTAAAACTAAGTGAAAATTATAGGTAGTAAATCGTCCAGAAATTGTACACACTTCAAGAATGACGAGGTTTAGAGCATAGGATTCTAAAATTTCTCATTCTGCATAGATCACCTCTTGATTTACGTTTAAGTAGGCAGATACAGCAAAATCACGACCATGTCTACTTTGATGTTAGGCCCATTGCTCTCTTCCCATGCAATCAATACCATCCATACAAACTGAGGAGAAGACAGTAAAATCAGCTAATCTGTGGCATAAATTTATGATAGAACTGTGAAGTGATTTTATGTAGCAAGTTTTTGTGTGTCGGTCACCAACAGTATATATTTGTTTTACTTATGTATACCATTTAAATAGGAAACACAGCTGAAGGACTCAGTGCCTTAACTGAAGAATGGTCCTTAAAGAGGGTTTTAATATTTGGGACTTAGAGTATTTAAAACATAACTCCACAGGCTCCAACTTTCTGAGGAGAACGGGTAATGAGATGCGATGATAAATGCTGTGTACATCAAGGCATGTTACACAGCAGTTCTATTCATAAAACACACAAATCTGCAAATTCCATTTAGCATGTTTATGTGTATTACCAATGTAGTTCTAAATGTCTGAATTTTAGGGTTAGTCTACTTATTGCTGATTTACAAATAAAGAATATAGTAAATATTTAACAGTTGTTTCAGGAATTCTATTTTTTGAATCTTAGGAATACGTGATATTTCATAATGAGTTTTGTAAGAATAGGCTAATGGGTAATTAAAGTGCAAGCTTGAGTATTTCTCTCTGTGGGTGGCTGTGGCTGTTCAGACCAAAACAGTTAACACTCTGTACCCTTAAGGGGCTTAGTCACAGGACAATCTCCCCCTACACCAAAATCTGCAGCTGTTTAAATCCCTTATATTAAATGTTATACTATGAGTATAAAAAAAACCATGACACACTGAAAATAGAAGTTAATCACACACAAAAACAGAGTCATATCAAGCACTTGGAAACTAAAGAGCTCACTGCTGAACAACCAGCAGGTCATAAAATAAATCAAAGAGGAAATCCAAAATTCCTGGAAACAAATTAGACTGAAGACTCGAACTACCAGAACTTGTGGGATACAGCGAAAGCAGTGCTAAGAGAAAAGTTCACAGCTCTGCAAGCATTCGGCAGGAAAGAAGAAAGGGCCATCGTAAGCAGTCTGACTTCACAGCTAAAGATCTTAGAAAGCAATCAGCAAAAGGAGCCCATCTAGGTAGAAAGAAGGAAATAATAAAACTTAGAGCAGAAATCAATGAGCTGGAAGCCAAAAAAGAATTTTATCATCAATAAATACTAGCAAATAGAATCCAAAGAGTCATTCAAAAGCTCATAACCATACCAAGAAAGATTTATCCCAGGAATGCAAGGATGGTTCCACATCTGCAAGTCCATCAACATAATACATCATATCAATAAGATGAAAAATAAAAACTATATGGCCATATCAATAGATGCAGAGAAAGCATTTGACAAGATCCAACACTATTCATGTTAAAAAAAAACACCTCTCTGTAAAATCGAATTGAAGGAAGCTTCTTCAATACAGTCAAAGCCATCTACTAAAAGCCCACAGCAAGCATCTTTCTCGATGAGGAAAAACTGTGAGTCTTCCCCTAAGATTTGGGACAAGACAGGGCTGCACACTTCAACACTTGTATTTAATACAATACTGGAAATACTTGCCATAGCAATCAGGAAGTAATGGACATTAAGGGCATCTTGGTATGAAAGGAAGAAGTCAAGCTGTCACTATGTGCAGATGGCATGGTATTATACCTAGAAATCCCTAAACACTCTACCGAAAAGCTCCTAGAAATAATAGATACCTGGGCAGCTACACGCAAAGGAAAAAAAAACAAATTTAGACCTCCTTCTAATGCCATGCAGAAAACTCAGATAAAAGTGGATTAAAGATATCAACATCAGAGATGAATTATAAGGTACATCATAAAAACCATAGGAAAAATACTCTCGACATTGAAACTAAAGGCAGCTTCAAAGATGAAACACCCTGACAAAGCAATGGAAGCAAAGATAAATGCAATTATTTAAAACTGAAAACCTGCACACCTCAAAAGAAATGGTGACCAAGATACAGAGACAGCCCACAGAATATTCACCTAATGTGCACATGTAAGGAATCAATATCCATGTTATATCTGTCACTGGTAGAACTTTACTAGAAGAAAACAGCCATCCCCATCAAAAAATGGGGAGAAGAAATGAACAGAAACTTCCCAAAAGATGAAATTCGAATGGTCAAAAGGCATATGAAAATGTGCTCTTTGTCATTCATCATCAGGCAGATGCAAATTAATACAATAATGAAGTATCATCCCACACCACAGAGACTGGCAGACATCCAAAAGAATAAGAACATTGGGGCCTGAGGGATAGTCCAGCGGGTAGGGAGTTTGCTTTGCACGCGGCCGAACTGGGTTCGAACCCCTACATCCCATATGGTCCGCTGAACACCGCCAGGAGTAATTCCTGAGTGCAGAAACAGGAGTAGTAATTCCTGAGCATTTCCAGTGTGACCCAAAAAGCAAAAAAAAAAAAAATAAAATAAAATAAATGAAAGAACAAGAACAACCAGTGCTGATGTGGATATGGGGAGAAAGGGATTCTCATCCACTGTTAGTTGGAGTGCCAAATGATCAGTCCTTTTGGAAAACAAGATGAACATTCCTCCAAAACCTAGGTACTGAGCTCCCATTTCAACCAAAATGCCACTTCTGGGAATATACCCTGGAGACCCAAAAACACAAAACAGAAACACTATCTGCACTTCATATTCATCACACCTCTATTCACGATAGCCAGAATCTGGAAACAACCTAAATAAACGAGAACAGAGGACTGGATAAAGAAACCATGATACACTTACACAATGGGATACTATGCAGCTCTCAGAAAAGATGAAGTCCTGAAACTGTAGATGGGTGGGCAAAGGGATTATAAACTGAGCGAAATTAGTCAGGGAAAAGGTCAGATATAGATTGACTGCATGCATAATGAGATATAAACATATGAGTGTTCTATTAATTAGGGAAATGGTATTGCCAGACTTGAACTCAGCCATACCACCCTGAAATACAATTTGTTTTGGTCACATAAAATGAATTTTTCTCTCCTTTCTAGTTAATATCCTTACAATTGCAGGAAAAAATAAATGAAAAATGAATATAAAAGCACGGAGTGAGAAAAAAAACACTGGGAAGGAAATTGTAAGCAATCTTTTAATTTTTTAAAAATGAATTTATGCACAAGAGGATGTTAAAGAAAGGTCCCAAGCATAAAGGGGAGACACGTACTTAAAGAAATGAGCTAACAGTCTACGGCCGTAATATCCTGAACGTGCCCGGTCTCATCTGATCCTGTTAACTAAGCATGGTAGGGCCTAGCTATTACTTGGATTGGAGACATGAACTAAGGAGCCTCATCCAGAAATTAATCTGTCAAAAGTCAGGTATGCAAGTTTTGTAACAGAAATCTCCAGCTTTCATGGAGTCGGGGATGGCCTTACTCCCTAATCTCCCTGTACTTCTACAAGCCCCAGCAGTCACATACATGCCCCCCAGTGCCATCCAGGAAAAACTAACTTCATCACTTTACCTAAGCATCACAACCTGAGGACCACATTATTATGCTAGCCATTGCCTAGAGTGACTCCTGGGCCAGCACAGAGCTGGGGAACCCCCCCCAAAGATCACATGACTCAGAGCATCAGCTATATTCACTGCACAGGATTCCAGTGCCCCTGGAAGCCCAGTATCTGAGCTGGGAGAGTGATGGCCTCTGAGGGCCTCAGAGAGCTGGCCAGGTAATTTCATGGCAAATATGGGTTACACAATATTCTCAATCAAGGTCTCCTGTGTGACAATCATTGCTCCCCTGAGGACAAATCATTAAAACCCTTCAACCTCTGAATGTTTTTGATCCTCTATGAATAGCTCCTTTGGTTTGGGAAAAGATCTGCCTTCTCTAAGGTCACTTCTCATGAGTTCCTTTGAACCCACTGAGAGTGAAGAGTCAACACATTTGACTTTGGCCAGATGCAAATGTCTTTGAGGCACCTCATTATTGCAAATGTGTTTCCAACTTAACTACATTTTAACCGAAGTCAATCACCAATGGTCCCCGTTTGTCTAAAGCCCAAGAGTGTGACACAATATATTCAATGTATCATACTTATAATTTCTGTCATTTGCTTCTGCAATTATTTCCACCCCACTAATGTTTCTATTATTAGACTATTTAATGTTTCATAATTATACTCATCAATTGGTAGGACTGTTTTGAGTTGATTTCTGCAATACTAGAAAATTTCATTTTGAGTGCCACTTTTAATATTAATCACACAGTTTTTGGCAGTGATAATTTACTTGTCAATGCGAACATGGCCGTTGACATTGATTCATTTGAATGCCTAACAAACCGAATAGGACGATTACACTTGAAGAGATGTGGCCCACTGCCAGCAATTTCTATCTTCATTGTCTACGCACCAACATCCACATACATAGAAGATGAAATTGAGAAATTCTACATTGAATTGGAGGACTTCTATAAAAAGTTCACACCTTCTACAAGATCATAGTCGGTGATTTTAATGCCAAGATAGGACCAAGAAGATCAGCTGAAGAACTCCACATCGGGACCCATGGCCTAGAATGGAACGAACAGGGTGAGAGACTATCTGATTTCATCATGTCCACCAAGACCATTCATGGGAACTCACAGTTCCAGAAAGCTGAAGCGAAATGTTGGACACGGGAATCTCCTGGCGGACAGTCCCACAATGAAATTGACCACATCATCTTCAATCGATGGTTTTTTCTGACCGATGTAGCTGTCGTCCCCAAATTCCAAACAGGATCGGAACACCGTCTCCTTCGTGCAAAATTCTACTTCCCGCAACGGGGAGAAAAGGCCGCAAAGTTTAATAAGAGAACTCCCAGAACGACCACCAACTGGGAACTCTTTGGCACCATTGCAGCAACATGGGAAGATACCATCATTGACGACATCGATGAAGAATACAACCGACTGGTTCAGCACCTCCATGATTGTGCGAAGAATGCCGAGAGAGAGAAAGACACAAAAGGATGCCTGTCTTCAGAAACTCTCGAGCTCATTTGCCAACGTGGCAAGGCGCGAGCCTCAGGAGACCAAAGGCTAACATCCAAGCTTGCTAAACGGTGCAGAGAAGCGATAAAAGTAGACCTCAAAGACAGAAGAGCAGAAATACTGGAAGATGCAGCAGAAGCCGGGAAAAGCATTCGCACTGCCTGCCTGTCCTTTGCCAACTATAAGACCAAGATGACTGCCCTCCAAGGTCCTGATGGATCTATCACATCTTCCAGAAAGGCAATGGAGAAGATTATCCATGACTTCTACTCAAATCTCTTTGATAGCCACATCCACCTGCCCACATACCAAATTCCACAGGATGGATATGTCATTCCCAACGTTCTCCCTTCTGAAATCCGACTGCCATCTCGTCAGTAAAGAAGGGAACAGCACCAGGCCCAGACAAAAGTCAGACCCGAATACCTGAAGAATCTGCCATCGGTACTCATCAATACACTAGCTCGGCTCTTCACATGCTACCTGTCCGAATGCAAGGTGCCCTCCCAATGGAAAACCAGCAGGACAGTTCTACTGTTCAAGAAGGGAGACATTCACGACATCGGCAACTATCGCCCCATCTGCCTGTTGTCTGTCATCTACAAGCTGTTTACACGGAGTCATCCTGAACAGGATTGCAGAACACTAGATGAAGGACAACCATGGGAGCAAGCAGGCTTCGGAAAGGATTCAGCACAATCGACCATATCCACACAGTAACCAAGCTCATCGAGGTTTGTAGGGAGTACAAGATGCTGCTCTGTCTCACGTTCATTGATTTACAGAAAGCCTTTGATTCTGTGGAGACTGAAGCAGTCATCGAAGCCCCTAGCCAAACAGGGTGTTCAAACCCAATACATCAAGATCCTTCGTGAGCTGTATTACGGATTCACCACCAGGATCTCACCTTTCTACAAAGAAGTGATCATTAATGTGAAAAGAGGGGTTCGACAGGGTGATATCATTTCACCAAAACTCTTCAGCGCCACACTCAAGAACATCATGCGACAATTAGAATGGGAAGGAATGGGAGTAAAGATAGATGGTCGGCAACTACACCACCTCTGCTTCGCTGATGACATTGTTCTAATAACACCAAACATTAGCCAAGCGGCACAAATGCTGGCTGACTTCGACCAAGAATGTGGAAAGATAGGTCTACAGCTGAATCTAGAAAACTATGTTCATAAAGAATGAACTAGTTCCAGAGGCCCCATTCACTCTCAATGGAACAAACATCTCTGAATGCAGCAGTTATGTGTACCTACGTTGAGAAACCAACATGATGAACGACCTAAAACCTGAGCTGCGCAGGAGGAAGAGAGCGGCATGGAATGCCTTCAAAGACCTCGAAGAAATAGCTAAAAGTACAAAGAACCTCCGACTCCGGGCACATATCTTTGACTCCACTGTTCTCCCTGCATTAACATACGCCTCAGAGACCTGGGCCCTGCAAAAGCAGGATGAGAATGCTATTCGGGTCTCCCAGAGAGGAATCGAAAGAGCTATGCTTGGAATATCACGCCTCACTCAAGTGAGAGAAGGAATCGGAGTTCTGACCTCCATCGCTATTCTAGAATCAGGGACGCTGTCTCGTTTGCCAAGGCATCGAAAATCAGATGGGCTGGACATGTAATGCGATTTGGAGACAACCGCTGGACTAGAGCCATTACCGACTGGATCCCACGGGATGTCAAAAGATCACGTGGCCGCCCACCTACAAGATGGTGAGACTTCCCTTGTAAAGACCCTGAAGGAACGGTTTGAGGCTCTTCATATTTCTGAATCAACCAGATGCCATTGGGCTACATTGGCACTTGATAGGGTCCAATGGAAATGTTACTGGGGCCCGCTCTAGCAAATCGATGAATAACTTGATTCAAGTGATCAAGTGATCAAGTGATAATTTACATATCACTTGAGTAAGTGCCAAACTTCAAGCTGTGGGGATGGGACCTAAGCTCAAGTCAGCGTGTATCACGTCCACAGGAGTGGGGAGGCCGGGCGAGGAGCACAGGAGGTTCAGCACCGGTGTTCAACTGTACACAAGAAATGATACCAAGTTCCCAATGGACCCTCCCAACCCAAAATACATGCCACCTTCACTGCCACCTAACTGGGGCTAGGTCATCTGCCCCATCCTGGGCTTCAGAAGTCTGGTGAGAGCTCTCCAGAGCAGTGTTCCCAGAATAAAGCCTGAGGAATCTCTTCTCTCAGGCCTGAATGGAGAAGGGCTTGGTGCAAATGAAGCTTTCAACACAAAAATAGAAGTGGTGGTACAAAGGTTTGTATCGAAAGCTTTTGAAAAGTGTCCATTTTGGGGACACATATATTGCATCTGAAAATGCACACCGGGGTTCCACATCAGAGAGGGGTACAAGGTCTTGAGAGAGAAAAAAAAGTCCCAATTGTAGGAGCAAACCTCATAAACCGTGAGCTGAGCTCCCCAATATAGAGCTATGCTGAGGTGAAAAAGTTCAGGAGCCCAAATACACAGAGACCTCTTGCAGCAAAACTCAAAGTGGCCATGCTGAATGCGGCACCAGAACTGCCACCACCCTGGACCACGGAGGGGCAGCAGGCTGGGATTAAGAGGGCATCAGCCAAGAGCAACCGCAGAGGAATGCGGAGGTGGAACATACCCACACCACAGTGTCAGTGGGCCCCCTCCACCACAAAATATGCGTATTCCACTCAGCAGGAACAGGGCACCAGGAGAAAACTCCGGATTGAAGCAGTACCTGAACCGAGGAAAAAGAACCAGGCTGGATGACGCTGTACACGGGCCATCTTCACTACCTCCAGCCTGACACCGCAGCAAGGGTCACCACCTGCACTTGGGCCTGTTGGTAAGATGATCTGTAAAGTCGGGGCCTAGGACTGATATTGGTTCATCCCTTCTCTCAGGCAGGTTTGGAGGTGGGCAATACAAGGCAACAGGGGAAGGGGGTGACTTACTGTGCCAGGGAGATATGGTCAGAGAGAGGTATTCATTGGTCAGAGTCAAGAGATAGCCAGATTTTGTGGACAGGAATGTGTTGGAAACCAAACAAGCAGGCTCATCCAGTAAGAGGGAAAGGGAAGTCCTGTGGATATGACAGCCTGGTGCTAAAACCATGGCTCCAGTGATAACAGATGCAAGTTTGGGGCAGGTTAGAAGGGGACCTGATTCAGACCAAGAGAAAGGTTCAGGTGTGCAGAGGCAGAGAGACCAATGGAGCAGAGACAATGGGGGGTAGCCTAAAGCAGGCACTGCCTCAGAGGACCCTGTGAAATCATAGATCAGTTGTCCAGGAAATGTGGGACAGTCAGATATGCTCTAGGCTCCTCCAGGAGCAAACTAGGCTCCTCCTCCAGGAGACCCAAGGTCACCCTGAATCATGTGATCAATAGATAATGAAGGTGGGACATGATCCAGAATCTGTGTGTTCTGAAGACAGGGACAGACCCTGCATTTGGGCCCAAAATAAAATATCTGAATTTCATACCTCCAAGGCAGAGAAATATAAGTCTCTGGTGGGAGTTCACAAGGTTCAACTCTGTGACAGTAAATTCCCCGTTGTGGGGGCGCAATTCCCGTCTTTTGGACTCATCTTTGCTTGCTCACATCATGAACATCTGCCAAATTTCTGCTCCATCATTTCCTGTCAGAGTCCGTACCTGAGTCAGGAATCACTAGACGGACACACTAAAATGCGACCTCAGGCTTCCGGGAACGTCTGCAATCTCTTCCACAAGTGTGTGTGTGTGTGTGTGTGTGTGTGTGTGTGTGATTCTTGCATCTCTTCGGACCCCAAGCAGCCCCAGGGAAGAGCGGAAACTCCATCAACGGGAACTAAGGCAAACTGTCTTGGTTTCACCCCGGACCTTTTGGGCCCTGCACTTCCGGGAACGTCTGCAATCACCCCCCACAGGTGTGTGTGTGTGATTCTTGCCTCTCTGCGGACCCCAAGCTGCCCCAGGGAAGAGCAGAAATTCCATCAACGTGAACCAAGGCAAACTGCCTTGGTTTGACCCCTGGGCCCTTTGGCCCCTGCGCATATGGGAATATCCCAAAACTCAAAACCGCTTGTATGCGCTAGCACGTCCTAGTGCATATCCGCTCAACCCTCTTACTACCTATCTTGCATGAGGTACCAGTGAACCTTGGTTCCTACATCCCTGCCACCCACCCAAACTCTGCAAACAGACCAGACACCTACTAACTGTACTATCTAGTCACCCAAGAACTCACATTTGCAACCTACAATAGTCATAATGGTAAAGCAATGCAAAATTCCATCAAGGTCTGTGAGTGAAGTCACTAGTCCAGACGAGCCAAGCAATACCAATGAGTTGTATAACCTCTCTGATAAGGAATTTCAGAAAGAATTGTTAAGGATTCATAAGAAATTCAATGAAGCAATGGAATGCAAAATCAATAAAATACAAGAGGACATGAGAGAAGTGAGGAAAATACAAATGGAAATAACAGATATTAAAAATGAGGTAAATGAAATGAAAACCACAGTGGAAGGCCATCATAGCAGAATAATAGCTACTGAAGAAAGAATTAGTGATCTCGAAGATGAGTTCCAAAGATTCTCTACCCAACATCAGAAGATAGAAAAAGGACTTACAATTACCGAACAGACAACAAGAGATAATCGGGATGAAGCCAGAAGAAACAACATACGGATCATAGCGGTCCCCGAAGGGCAAGAAGAAAACCCCGATGAAGAAGAGACTGTCAAAGCCATAATTGCTGAGAAGTTCCCGGAACTAAAGAACGCTTGTCTCAAGATCCATTAGGCCCGTAGGATACCAGCTAAAAGAAACCCCAACAAGAATACGCCAAGACACATCTTAATAAAAATGACAAAAACTATAGATAGAGATAGAATACTGGAAGCAGCAAGATCAAAGAAGGAAATCACATACAAAGGAACATCTCTAATATTTACAGCAGACTTTTCTGATGAAACATTCCGAGCCTGAAAACAATGGTGGGATATAGTGAAAAGGCACAATGAACGGCAGGCTTCACCAAGAATTCTCTTCCCTGCCAGACTCACATTCAGATATGAAGGAAAGATACACAACTTCATAAGTTGTTGGATAAGCAACAACTCAGGAACTTCATGGACTCAAAACCAACTTTAAAAAGAAGGACTGAAGGGTCTACTGTAATACGACCAAACCCATAAGCACAGACAGAAAGATGACACAAAATCCGATGACAATAATCTCTCTCAATGTCAATGGCCTAAATGCACCAATTAAGAGACACATTGTGACAAAATAGATTAAAAAATTGAACCCAACATTCTGCTGTCTACAAGAAACGCATCTGAATAATCAGAAAAACACAGACTCAAAGTCAAAGGTTGGAAGATCATTCTCCATGCAAACAACTCCTCCAAAAAGGCTGGTGTGGCCATATTAGTATCAGATAATATAGACTTCAGGCTGAAAAAGGTTAGAAGGGACAACAATGAAGGCCATTTCTTATTAATCAAGAGGTATGTACACCAGGAAGAAATTACAATACTATACATATATGGACCCAACGAGGGGTCAGCAAAATACCTAAAACAACTGCTAAGAGACCTCAAAGAAGACATTAACAGTAGCACAATAATAGTTAGAGACTTCAACACTGCTCTACCAACAATGGATAGATCAACAAGACAGAATATCACCAAGGAAATATTGGCCCTGAAGGAAGAAATGGAAGAAAGAGTGGATATATACAGGGCTTTTCATGCCAAAACAGCTGAATACACATTTTCTCTAGTGCACATGGAACATTCTCCAAGATAGACCACATGCTCAGCCACAAAGCATACCTCAATAAAATTAAAAAGATAGAAATTGTGTCAGCTATCTTTTCAGACCATGATGCACTGAAAATGGAAGTTAACCATACACAGAAACAGGGAGTCAAACCAAACACATGGAAACTGAACAGCCCACTTCTGAACAACAAATGAGTCATAGAAGAAATCAAACAGGAAATCCAAAGATTTCTGGAAACAAATGAAAATGAAGACACCAACTATAAGAACTTGTGGGACACAGCAAAAAGCCGTGTTAAAAAGGGAAGTGTGTAGCTCTGCAAGCATTCATCATGAAACAGGAAAGGGCCCACATAAATAACCTGACTACACAGCTGAAGACATTAGAAAAAGACCAACAAAAGGAGCCCAACCAAGCCAGAAAAAAAGGAAATAATAAAACTTAGAGAGGAAATCAATGAGTTGGAAACCAAAAAAAAAAAAAACCAAAAGATTAATGAAACCAAGAGCTGGTTTTTTGAAAAAATAAACAAGATTGACAAACCATTGGCAAGACTAGTAAGGACAGGGAAAGAGAGAACCCAAATAAACAGAATCAGAAATAAAATGGGTGACATACAACAGAAACCACAGAAATCCAAAATATCATCAGAGATTACTTTGAGAGCCTGTATGCTGTGAAACATGAGAATCTAGAAGAAATGGATAAATTCCTGAAGTCCTATAACCTCCCACGGCTGAAACAAGAAGACCTCCAATACCTGAAGAAACCTATCACCATAGAGGAAATAGAAACAGTTATTAAAAGTCTTCCCAAACACAAAAGCCCGGGTCCAGACAGATTCACTAGTGAATTCTACCAAACCTTTAAGTAGGACCTACTGCCAGTCCTTTTCAAGCTCTTCCAGGAAATAGAAGAAACAAAAACACTCCCAAACAGCTTCTATGAGGCACATATCACCCTGATATGCAAAGCTGGGAGAGACAACACAAAGAAAGAAAACGACAGACCAATATCCCTGATGAACACGGATGCTAAGATCTTCAACAAGATACTAGCAAACAGAATCCAAAGACACATCAAGAAGATTATACATCATGACCAAGTAGGATTCATCCCGGGAATGCAAGGATGCTTCAACATTCGCAAGTCAATCAACATAATACATCATATCAATAAAAAGAAAAAATAAAAACCATATGATCCTATCAATAGATGCAGAGAAAGCATTTGACAAGATCCAGCACCCGTTCATGATTAAAACCCTCCAGAAAATGGGAATTGAAGGGACTTTCCTCAAGATAGTTATAGCCATCTACCAAAAGCCCACAGCAAGCATCATTCTAAATGGGGGAAAAGTTGAAAGCCTTCCCCTGAGATCAGGGACAAGACAAAGTTGCCCACTCTCACCTCTTTTATTCAATATAGTACTGGAAGTACTTGCCATAGCAATCAGAGAAGAAAAGGCCATCAAGGGCATCCAGATAGGCAAGGAAGAAGTCAAGCTATCATTATTTGCAGATGACATGATCTTATACGTAGAGAACCCTAAACTCCCTACCAAAAACTCCTAGAAACAATAGATGCAAATAGTAGACTGGCAGGATACAAAATCAACACCAAGTCAGTGGCTTTCCTATATACAAATAATGAAAGAGAAGAAAGGGATATTAAGGAAACAATTCCATTCACAATTGTGCCACAGAAAATCAAATACCTAGGAGTCAACTTACCCAAGTGTGTAAAGGACTTGTACAAAGAAAACTCCAAGACACTGCTCCAAGAGATAAAAGAGGACACAAGGAAATGGAAACACATTCCCTGTTCATGGATGGGGAGAATCAACATTGTCAAAATGGTCATATTCCCTAGAGCTCTGTACAGATTCAATTCAGTCCCTGTAAGGATACCCATGACATTCTTCAAAGAAATTGACCAAACACTCCTGAAATTTTTATGGAACAATAACCCCCCCAAGGATAGCTAAAGCAATCCTCGGGAAAAAAAAAGATGAGAGGAATCACCTTTTCCAACTTCAAACTGTACTACAAGGCAGTAGTAATTAAAACAGCATGGTATTGGAATAAAAACAGACCTGTGGACCTATGGAATAGAATTGAGTATCCTGACACCCAACCTCAAACACATGATCATTTAATCTTTGATAAAGGTGCAATGAGTCTAAAATGGAGTAAGGAAAGCCTCTTCAACAAGTGGTGTTGGGAAAACTGGGCAGCGATATCTGAAAAAAATTAATTTGGACCTATGTCTAACACCATGCATAAAAATCAGATCAAAATGGATTAAAAATCTCAATATCAGACTTGAATCCATAGAGTACATTGAAGAAAATATAGGAAAAACCCTCCACGATATTGAAGCTAAAGGCATCTTCAAAGGTGAAACATCACTAATAAAGCAACTGGAAGAAAAAATAAACATATGGGACTACATGAAACTAAAAAAGCTTCTGCACCTCAAAAGAAACAGTGACTAAGACACAAAAACAGTCCACAGAATGGGAAAGAATATTCACCCAATACCCATCTGATAAGGGGTTAATATCCAGGATATATCAGGCACTGGTTCAGCTATATAAGAAAAAAAAACATTCAACCCCATTAGAAAATGGGGAGAAGAAATGAACAGAAACTTTGACAAGGAAGAAATTCAAATGGCCAAAAGGCATATGAAAAAATGCTCATCATCACTAATCATCAGAGAGATGCAAATCAAAACAGCAATGAGATACCACTTTACACTACAGAGACTGGCACATATTCAAAAGAGCAAGAACAACAATTGCTGGTGTGGATGTGGGGAAAAGGGGACACTCCTCCATTGTTGGTGGGAATGCCGGCTGGTACATCCTTTCTGGAAAACAATATGGACATTCCTCCAAAGACTAGAAATTGAATTCCCATTTGACCCATCCATACCACTCCTGGGAATCTACTATGGGAAACCAAAAATATGCAGTGGAAACACCATCTCTACTTTTATGTTCATAGCAGCATTATTCACAATAGCCAGAATCTGGAAGTAACCAGAGTGCCCGAAAATCGATGACTGGATAAAGAAGCTTTGGTACATCTACACAATGGAATACTACACAGCTGTTAAGAAAAATGAAGTTATAAAATTTGCCTATAAGTGTATGGACATGGA
>JAJIBD010021428.1:0-147281 GCA_021461705.1 Cryptotis parvus
TTTTAATTTTTTATTTTTATAATTACAAAAGATATACAACTGAAAAGTTCATATTCAGTTTTGGGTCATACAGTGTTCCAGCACCCATCCCGGCGACCAGTGCCCATCTCCCACCACCAACGTCCCTGTTTCCATCCCCCCCCTCCCCAGCCCTCCATCATGGCAGGTTCTTTATTTCTTTCCCTTTCTCTCTCTTTCTCTTTTCCTTCCCCTCCAGACTATGGATTAAAGAACATACATTAAAGGGTTGTCATGTGTATTTTTTTGCCTCTATTTAATGCTCAGTTCTAGGTTGGCATTAGTACCCTCGACAATTGGTAGCACACTGTTCCATTTTCTGTCTTACCTAGCCTCTGACTCCCACACGTTTGTGATAATTTCCACCTTTGACAAGACCTCCTGATATATGTTTCACTTGAACTTGGATACTGGTATCATAATATTTACATATATATTTATGCTATGCAAATAAATGCAGTCATCTGTATCTGTCTCTCTCCTTCTGGCTAATTTCACTCAACATAATTTTCTCCATGTCCATCCATTTATAGGCAAATTTTATAACTTCATTTTTCCTAAAAGCTGCATAGTATTCCATTGTGTAGATGTACCAAAGCTTCTTTATCCAGTCATCGATTTTCGGGCACTCTGGTTGCTTCCAGATTCTGGCTATTGTGAATAATGCTGCTATGAACATAAAAGTAGGGATGGTGTTTCTGCTGAGTACTTTTGGTTTCCCAGAGTAGATTCCCAGGAGTGGTATGGCTGGGTCAAATGGGAGTTCATTTCTAGTCTTTGGAGGAATGTCCATATTGTTTTCCAGAAAGGCTGTACCAGCCGGCATTCCCACCAACAATGGATGGGTGTCCCTTTTCCCCACATCCACGCCAGCACTTGTTGTTCTTGCTCTTTTGAATATGTGCCAGTCTCTGTGGTGTAAAGTGGTATCTCATTGTTGTTTTGATTTGCACTCTCTCTGATGATTAGTGATGATGAGCATTTTTTCATATGTTTTTTTGGCCATTCGAATTTCTTCCTTGCTGAAGTTTCTGTTCATTTCTTCTCCCCATTTTTTGATGGGGTTGTTTGTTTTCTTCTTGTAAAGTTCTACCAAGTGCCTGATATATCCTGGATATTAACCCCTTATCAGATGGGTATTGGGTGAATATTCTTTCCCATTCTGTGGACTGCTTTTGGATCTTATTCACTATTTCTTTTGAGGTGCAGAAGCTTTTAGTTTCATGTAGTCCCCATATGTTTATCCTTTCTTCTAGTTGCTTTGTTAGTGATGTTTCACCTTTGAAGATGCCTTTAACTTCAATGTCGTGGAGGGTTTTTCCTATATTTTCTTCAATGTACTTTATGGACTCAAGTCTGATATTGAGATCTTTAATCCATTTTGATCTGATTTTTGTGCATGGTGTTAGACACAGGTCCAAATTCATTTTTTTACATGCCGCTGCCCAGTTTTCCCAACACCACTTGTTGAAGAGGCTTTCCTTACTCCATTTTAGACTCTTTGCACCTTTATCAAAGATTAAATGATCATGTGTTTGAGGTTGGGTGTCAGGATACTCAATTCTATTCCATAGGTCCTCAGGTCTGTTTTTATTCCAATACCATGGTGTTTTAATTACTACTGCCTTGTAGTACAGTTTGATGTTGGGAAAGGTGATGCCTCCCATCTTTTTTCCCGAAGATTGCTTTAGCTATCCTTAGGGGTTTATTGTTCCAACAAATTTCAGGAGCGTTTGGTCAATTTCTTTGAAGAAAGTTATGGGTATCCTTATAGGGATTGCATTGAATCTGTATAGAGCTCTAGGGAGTATTACCATTTTGACAATGTTGATTCTCCCAATCCATGAGCAGGGAATATGTTTCCATTTCCTTGTGTCCTCTTTTATCTCTTGGAGCAGTGTCTTGTAGTTTTGTTTGTACAGGTCCTTTATACACTTGGGTAAGTTGATTCCTAGGTATTTGATTTTTTGTGGCACAATTGTGAATGGAATTGTTTCCTTAATATCCCTTTCTTCTCTTTCGTTATTTGTACATAGGAAAGCCACTGACATTTGGGTGTTGATTTTGTATCCTGCCACTCTACTATATGCGTCTATTTTTTCTAGGAGTTTTTTGGTAGAGAGTTTAGGGTTCTCTAGGTATAATATCATGTCATCTGCAAATAATGATAGCTTGACTTCTTCCTTGCCTATCTTGATGCCCTTTGATGTCCTTTTCTTCTCTGTTTGCTATGGCAAGTACTTCCAGTACTATATTGAATAAAAGAGGTGAGAGTGGGCAACCTTGTCTTGTCCCTGAGCTCAGGGGGAAGGCTTTCAACTTTTCCCATTTAGAATGATGCTTTCTGTGGGCTTTTGTGTAGATGGCTGTAACTATCTTGAGGAAAGTCCCTTCAATTCCCATTTCCTGGAGGGTTTTAATCATGAACGGGGTATGTACCCCAGGAAGAAATTACACTACTACACATATGCACCCAACGAGGGGCCAGCAAAATACATAAAACAACTGCTAAGAGACCTCAAGGAAGACATTAACAGTAGCACAATAATAGTTGGAGACATCAACACTGCTCTATCAATGATAGATAGATCAACAAGACTGAAACTCACCAAGGAAATATTGGCCCTGAAGGAAGAAATGGAAGAAAGAGACCTAGTGGATATATACAGGGCTTTTCATGCCAAAAAAGCTGAATACACATTTTTCTCTAGTGCACATGGAACATTCTCCAAGATAGACCACATGCTGAGCCACAGAGCATACCTCAATAAAATAAAAAGATAGAAATTGTGTCAGCTATCTTTTCAGACCATGATGCACTGAAAATGGAAATTAACCGTACACAGAAATAGGGAGTCAAACCAAACACCTGGAAAATGAACTTCTCACTCCTGAACAACAAATGGGTCATAGAAGAAATCAAGCAGGAAATCCAAAGTTTTCTGAAACCAATGAAAATGAAGACACCAACTATAAGAACTTGTGGGACACGGCAAAAACCGTGTTAAGAGGGAAGTTTATAGCTCTGCAAGCTTTGATCAGGAAACAAGAAAGGGCCCACATAAATAACCTGACAACACAACTGAAGACATTAGAAAAAGACCAACAAAAGGAGCCCAACCCAGGCAGAAAAAAGGAACAAGTAAAACTTAGAGAGGAAATCAATGAGTTGGAATTCAAAAAAATAATCCAAAAGATTAATAAAACCAAGAGCTGTTTTTTTTAAAAAATAAACAAGATTGACAAACCATTGACAAGAACTGTAAGGACAGAGAAAGAGAGAACCCAAATAAGCAGAATCAGAAATAAAAATGGTGACATCACAACAGAAACCACAGAAATCTAAAAGATCATCAGAGATTACTTTGAGAGCCTGTATGCCGTGAAACATGAGAATCTAGAAGAAATGGATCAATTCCTGAAGTCCTATAACCTCCCACTGTTGAAACAAGAAGACCTCCAATACCTGAATAAGCCTATCACCATTGAGGAAATAGAAACAGTAATTAAAAGTCTGCCCAAACACAAAAAGCCCAGGTCCAGAGGGATTCCCTAGTGAACTCTACCAAACCTTTAAGGAGGACCTACTGCCAGTCCTTTTAAAGCTCTTCTAGGAAATAGAAGAAACAGAAACACTCCCAAACAGCTTCTACGAGGCACATATCACTCTCATACTCAAAGCACGGAGAGACAACACAAAGAAACAAAACTACAGACCAATATCCTTGATGAACACGGATGCTAAGATCTTCAACAAAATACTAGCAAATAGAATCCAAAGACTCATCAAAAAGATTATACATCATGACCAAGTAGGATTCATCCCGGGAATGCAAGGATGGTTCAATATTCACAAGTCAGTCAACATAATACATCATATCAATAAGAGAAAAAATAAAAACCATATGATCCTATCAATAGATGCAGAGAAAGCATTTGACAAGATCCACAATTTTCTTCATGTTGTATCTCAGCCTTACATAAAGTACCCTGAACACATCCAGGAGTAATCCCTGACACTATTGTGAAAATTTCTCTCTGTTTCTCTCTCTATAGACTTGTGTGTCTGTGTTTGTGTTTGTGTGTGTGTGCCTTTATATTTTTTCATTTTAAGACAAAGATGTCTGGATTTTCAGAAGTAATGAGGGAAGTCAAGTTGCTTTTCAAATTTTTTCTCTATTAACTTTATTCATTAAAAAGAGGGACTTATTGACCTCATACATTTAAATCAGTTCAGAAATAGCAGACAATTCAATATGTGTGGTTTATAATCAGTAGAGGAAAGCACAAAGAAAACTAGTTACTTAAAGAATGATTTAGAGATGACTCAAATTGCTTTTATTTCCACTCACTTTTCTCTCACTTAGTTTAATTATTTATATCACTGAGGCACAGACAACATGGAGGGTATTTTTATTTCTCAATAAATGATGGATTATGAGATGACTACAAGAGTATGCTACCCGCACGGCAGAGCCTGGCAAGCTACCCGTGTCATATTTGATATGCCAAATACCAGTAACAATTATAGACCTCATTCCCATGACCTGATGGAATGGTTTGAGGCTCTTTATGTTCTTGGAGGAAGCAGATGCCCCTTGGGCTCTACTTGCATGAGACAGGTCATATGGAGATGTTACTGGTGCCTGCTCCAGCAAATCGATGATGAAGGGAAGACAGTGATACAGTGATACAGTGATACAGTGATACACGCCACACATTTATCAATGAAAATATCAACAACGTCAACCTCTGAATGAGATGTTCAGAAACACACCTGACAAATATAAAAACACATTTTAGAGATTCAGGGGAGCCCATTTCATATATTAATTGCACTTGAAACTCATGGGTTCTGACACTTCCTTATATCCCTGCAGTCTGGTGATGTGCATTTTCTCGTTCATTTTAAGCTTGATGTGTTCTAAAGCTGAAACTCTGAGTCAAGTTCAGCGATTGAACTTCAAGTTCAGTTGAAGAACTGAAATATGAATAAGGTACCCCAGAAAAATCAGATTGCCATAAAGAAAAGTATGATGTTGAGCAAGAACTTATTTTAGAACAACTTCAAAAATTTCTGCTAGTGGAATATGGTTAGTCTTAAATTTATTTTCAAGGAAGGTCACTGTATCACTGCCTTCCCATTCATCATCGATTATTTTTCCAGCGGGCACCAGTAACATCTCCATATATCCTGTCTCATGCTAGTAGAGCCCAAGGGCACCTGCTTGCTCCAGGAACATAAAAGAACCTCAAACCATTCCATCAGGTCATGGGAATGAGGTCTATAATTGTTACTGGTATTTTGCATATCAAATATGACACGGGTAGCTTGCCAGGCTCTGCCGTGTGGGTGGCATACTCTTGTAGTCACCTCTGATCTCCAGCATTTATTGATGAACCGCGCGTCCACAAGTAGCCGCGTGATCCGGGCTGTGATAGGTGCTTCTGAATAAATAAATATGATGATGAATAAATAAATAAATAATGGGTCCTAATTAAAGTGACTCTAGTCCACTCTGCCGCAATTTATTTTCGACTTTGAAAAATTCCAACATGCAGTGACTTAGAAAGCACAATCTCCAGTGTATGTATCTATGTGTGTGCAATTTTGAGTTTGTTATAGGCACATATAAGTTTATATCACTCTTATGTGGTATTCTTTTATCAAAATAGGCTACTTTTATATAAGTTCATACTTTTGAAGGCATCTTTTAAATAAAATATGAAGATCTTTGGGGTGTGAAAGTTTGGGAATCGAGGCTGGTGTGAGAGTAATCTTCACTAATTCAGAGGGTGAGTTGTATGCAGTGTCCTTGGGAAAAGCGAATGCGAGGTGGCCCATACATTTAAGACATTGTCCTATCATTGCTTATCTAAGCACTAAAAGGGGATTCTATATTTGTCCAAACAAATATAGAAGAAACAAATAATATAGAAAATATCATTTTCTACACTTTTATTTGACCAGAAATGTTAAATAAATTGTTTGTTCAACACACTATAGAAAATGTCATTTTAATTTTACATTTCCTGAGATCTACTTTACTTCTCGAGCATAGAGATGATAATATTATCTGAAGAAAAATAATAGGAAAAATGCATAAGATCTCTTGAAAATAATTTCTAATTTCTCAGAGGGAAACATCTTAAAGGAATTGCAGAAAGTGCTACTAGTATCATATATTCCCAAAGTGATATAGTTGTACTGAAAATATATTATAATAACCTAATAAATCATTATATACATTGAGAATATAACTAAAATACTGTCAAATATATATTCAATATATAATAATGAAAAAACTATAAATGTGTTTATTCTTTCAAATTTGTTATAATAATAACAAACTATAGATGTGGTTCTAACACAGGTTCTGCAGGCTCACCTGTATGTGTTGCAAAGCCCTTTTAATCAATCTTCCATGTCAGAATCAGTCTCTTCAAGGACAATCCACTCCATTGCTTAAATGCTGTTCTGTGCTACCATTTGTCAGACTATTGTAAGGGAATGACACCTCAATACCTTCAAATATATTTCCTATGAATGACCCATAGAGGGAAAGGTGAGACTAGTGAACCATACGAATTAGACAGTTCAAGACAGTAAAAGAAAATGGTGTACACAGTCACACCAGCTACATCTATCACTAAAAGAATTTCTACGGCACACAAAGGAGAAGGTAAAATTAATTGTGGAATTGACAATCCAAACTTCAATCCAGTGAATTTCTGGTTAAATAAAAACTATCTAAAATATTTTATCAGTGTGTTTAATTCTTTAAAAACTAAGAAACATCACTGTTTAATAAAGTATTAGCTGCATTTAAACAGAATTGAATATTCCATGTCAATTTTTTTGATTCTGAGTCTATTTGATGCTATTATCCACAGCTGATTTCACATGTGACTATATGCTTTTTGACATTCCATCTCCTGTAAACCTTAATATTATATTTTTAAAATACTCACAAGTACTATTTATTCTCTTGAACCACTAAATCTGTAACTAGTGCTCTGCAGTACCATTTCCAAAAGCACCATAATGGGGTATCTGAATTGCAGAGCTCTAAGGAGAGAGATAACATTAAAGTGAGGTTTGAATGTTTTGTGTCTTAAGTTATTATTCTAAGTAGATCAGGAGTAATAATACATACTATTATTCTAAGTAGTATGTATGTTTAATAATAATAACCTATGAGTTTACTAAGTAGATCCCCAGGCATAATCCCAAACCAAAGATACATTCCTGAGAAATGCCCTTTCATTTTGCATATTTAGCATATAAATCACCAACCCTTTTTGTC
This sequence comes from Cryptotis parvus, assembly GCA_021461705.1. Taxonomy (NCBI): domain Eukaryota; kingdom Metazoa; phylum Chordata; class Mammalia; order Eulipotyphla; family Soricidae; genus Cryptotis; species Cryptotis parvus. Next base: position 7,326 of record JAJIBD010021428.1, read on the forward strand.
TTTTTGTTTATTCCCCTTGACAGATCATGTTTTGTTTCATCGTTAGTTTGTTTTTCATTTTACAGTGTCAATTTCTATTGTAAAGTAACTACCAAAAGTGAGAACACTCACTTTAAAATAGTGTGTATTCTATCCCTAGAGAGATTTTTTTTAATTTTTTCCAACTCTAAAATCACATGTGAATTTGCTAAAGATTTCTGAATCATAATTCACTAAGCAAGTACTCCAAGTTTTGAAACTAAAAATAAGAAATAAATCTTTCCAAAATATTCATTAGAGACTAAACTTGAAATGCTTATAAATTTACTTTGTATTAAATTTCATAAATTATGTCAAGACAACACTTATAGGAATTGTAAGATATTATTCAAGTCCTGGAAAATTTTCCAAATACTTAATTTTTCTCTTTGAAAGAATAAATAAATATTAGGAGATAACTAGGATGAGAAACCATGAAAAGAAAGAATAATGGGTTATATTAACACCTGGCAGGAAAGTAACTGAAAACAGAATTTGGGTCTAAAGAAATGAAATGAAAGCATACACTAAATAGTGACTATGATTTAATATATTTTTAATGGGGATAAAGAAATGATGATAACATAATCACTTTTAGTTGAATTGGGAAAAAAACTGTAGCAAATTTTGGCAACTGTGCTTGGGGCAATCAGGCAAAATTTAATAATTAATCTTAAAATACTTACCTCAAAGTCACTGTATTAAACATACAGAAGTGATAAGTCCAGCTATATTGAATCAAATCAAAATAAATAATTTATTATCAGTCAGCATTGAAAGTATTTCTAAGATAGAATTTTTGCTGTTTCTTTTGAAACCACAAATTCATTCTCTTTTCAATTATTTTAGTTTTGCCACAATTATAAAATCAGAAAAAAATAGAGAAAGGAATTAGGTAAGACCAAACTGACCCTAGGTCTAGGACTTTTCAGGTTAGTGAAACTTCACAGGTTATTTTAAAATTTTAAACTTCTAATTTTTGTATACATGCATTCATATAGAAGACCCATATAAATGCTTTAATTTTCTAGAGGATAAAATTCATGTACTCAGTATATCAGTGAAGACCCTCCTTGCCTAGTTTCTTCTGTGTCTCAAGACACAGTAGGAATAGGTTTAAGGGAAAGGCTTTAGAAAAGGCATGGACTAAGTTTAAATTTGTTTTTCATTTACTAACATTTGATTTACAACAAATAATATTTCAGCCATAGTTATGTCTTTTGTAAGATTGAAACAAAGATAACTATGCCTCCCTCCTGTTTGAACAATTGATAAATAATTTAGTTTTAAAATGAAAACTAAATAAATTAGCTTTGCAAATGATGAAGTTCTTAAATACAAAGGTGAATTCATTAGGTTTGCCTAATAAGTTTGTTTCATGTCTACATCTATGTTTTTGCTATCTTGCACTAATCTTTTTACTCATATAAAATATCTTTTAGTTTTCTAACAAAAGAAATATTTGCTATTTAACAAAGTTATATTATTTATCTTTCTCTCAATATATAGCTCCATGTATTGAGGAGTGCTTAAACATCATTTTTCAATGCTACCATGATATTTTTAATATTATTTATATTCAATTGTAAAAAAATGCCTCTATTAAATGTTTAGTTGATTCTTTTTCAAACTAGAGCATAAATTTCATATAATTACATAGAGGAAGTTATATCTTAAGTTATGTAAATTTCTAGTTTTTAAAAGTTTTGGGTGGATTTTATATGAAAATATGTGTAATTGTTAACTATTTAAATAGTAATTCCAAATTTATGGAGAATTTTTTAAAAATCTCAGTGGTTGTTGTGAAGCCTTTGTAGAATTTGACTAGCAAGCACTGTATTAAGAAAAATAGACATTGCTTCAAAGTAATAAATTTCATTTAATTCTACTTAATCCCTAAAGAATAATTATTATAACTATTTCTTTTTTTAAACTCTACAAGACTTATACATGACCTTTACAATTCTTTAAAGTTTTGAAATATTGAAGAACAATGCTGATGATTCTGGAATTATAAACATTTCATAAATTTCTAAAGCTCTGATTATTAATTAACACTGCAATGAACCCAACATCTCTTTTAGGCAGAGCGATGTACCATAATTAGACCATTACTTGTGAAGTGATAAAGTAAATCTTCACATCAACTTTTGGCCCAAAGGTATTTTACAATAATCAGAATACTGTCAAAAGATTAATAATTGTGGTACTAGAAACTTTTATTATTTTAATTTATTTGGAAAATTTTTTATTGTCTTTGACTCTTAAATAGTAAAATAATAAACTACTTTTTTTCTTACATTATATATTAAAATTATAATCTATCCAATTATCCAGTGTAAATTGTCTTAAAGTAATAAAAAGATAATGTTTGATGTTATGCAGCTTCAAATAGTCATAATGAATTCATCTTTCATCTGAATAAAATGTCTGTTGACATGCATTACCTTTATCTATTGTAACAATTTCAATAGTTGTTAATGTTTACAAATGAAAATATTCAGGCTTAGCACACACTCAATCCAGGGAAAAAATTTTTTCCAAAGGTCAACATAAATGTATGAAAATCATATTTATCTCCATTAAATATTTTAAGGACTTTTTAAGATAGATTGGTTCATACCTATTGAAGAATTTTTTATATTTTCCTATAGAAAATATATAATAAATAAAATTATGCATAAACAACAAACATGTGTGATATGTCTATAATTTCCTGCTGTCTATATGGATTCTGAACATTTTTTAAGACAGAATTTCAGAGCTTCTATATGTTATATTTGTCTTCTTAGAACTTTGTAATTTTAACCATAATAGGTTTTCCTTAAATAAGTGAATTATCTTAAACCTACCCAAAAAATTTCATTGTAACCAGATAAAAGCCAAACAACATATAGTCTGTGGACTGACAGAGTGACTCAAGCAATAGAGCAAATGCCTTGCATGTATGAGACCCTGAGTTTGATGTCCACCATTGGGTACTCCCCAGCTACTCTCATGATCACCACATGATCAGCTAAACACCTAGAACGTACCACTACTACTATCAAAACTAAAGTAAATGCTTGAACAGCAAATGCTTGTGGGGATAACGAGGAAAAAGGAACATTCATTTATTGTTAGTGGAAAGCAAATTACTCCAGTTGCTGTAGAAAACAATACAGATATTTTCCAAAAAAATAAAATATTCTAATAATTATATTAAATTGTTAGCCATATGATCCAGCAATACTGCTGGGTCTGAGGTCAAATATATTCAAGGCCTGTGCTTAATACCTGTGCTATTAGTAGAGCCCTGATAAAATAATTTTTTGTTTGTTTACATTTGGGCCATACCTGGAAGTATTCAGAACTTTCTTCTGGGTCTCTGCACAGTGAAATCTCATGGTAGGTCCTTGGTAACCATATGGGCTACTAGGAGTTAAACACTGATAGATGTTTGTTAGGTAAACACCCTACCTATCTACAACTGCTCCTACCCGGAAAGGATGTAATTTTAGCCTATCATTAGCAGCTCATTAGACTGCTAATTTTAAGATTGCTTTTGCAAGAATAAAGTCCCTGAGACTTTTTTTGGAGGGTCTGAAAAAATAAAGGTAACATTGTTTATCCTATCGCAGGAAGTTTGAATCCTAGGAAGTTGAGAGCAGAGGTTTCCAGGGTATTTGTGCAATATACATACTTGATGCTGTAAAAAAATTACAAATAACTGCAAGAAAACTTGAAAATTCTCACCAAAGTCATTGGGACTCTGATAAAGGGATTGTTAATCTCTAGATATTCTAGAAAAATATTCAATGTCAGGAATTTTATCCCTATCCTTGATTTCCAGTGCCTCTTAGTTTATCTGGGGACAGTAAGTATTACTGTCTGACTGATAATAAGGAGAAGAAAGCAGTCTGCTTAATTTGCATACACACTACTTGTAACCAGCTCTAAATAAGCCTGCAGTAAAGACAGCTAATTATGCACTTTAATGAAGTGTTATAAGGATTACAATCAGTCCTTTCCTCAAGGAAGAATACTCATTTGTATTACATTATTTGCTTGTTTGCTTATTGGTGTCTCTTTTAAAAAAGACAACAGGGTTTGTTAGTTGGGTAATTTTATCCTGCACAAGTACATACCAGTTGTGGAATAGACGTGTTATTTCATATCTCTTGCCTTGATAATAAGGAATAGAATTGCTGGGTCATTGGTAAATTTATATGTAATAATCGTTTAAAAATAACTTTTAAAACGAGTTATAAATGGTTTGAGCAGTACTGTTTTACATTCCCACTAATAATATATGAGGGTTCTTCTGATTTTTCTACTACACTTCACAATGCTTTGTGTTCTTTTCAACCTTCTTTTCTCTCTTCCCTTTCTTCATTTCTTCCTTATCGCCAGCAATGCTTCCTCCTCCTTGAGATTGTACATGGTATCTCACTACAACTAGGGACCACACACTCCATTTTGGTGGTAGACCAAGCTGCACGAGCTCAGACTATGTAGGATAGTGGTGGGAATCAAACTCGAATCTCATGTTAGCAAGGCGGCCCTGGGTCTATCATTCTCTCTCTCTTTTCTTTCTGGTTTGTGGGCCACAGCCAGCAATGCTCAAGAGTTACCCTGACTCAGCACTAAGGAATTACTCCTGGTGTTGCTTGGGAGACCATATGGATGCTATGGATAGAACCCAGGTTGTTAAGGATTTTATACAAAGGAATAGGAGGAGGGGATTGTGGCTCCCCCGTCAGGGGTGGTCCCAAGGCCCTAGTCTCAAAGGACCCCCTGTGAATTCCATGGTCCTAACAGTACTTGGGAGTCAGGTGGTGATCATGGCAGCAGATGCGGGGGCCTAGCTGGGTCCCTGGCAGTACTCAAGTTCATTAGGGTCCCCAGCCTGTATTTAGGGGCAATTCTATTCCCCCCTGACCTGTCAAAAAGTTGAGGGAAGAAACAAGACTGGAGGCTCCTGAAGGTCACATTTAATAAGTCATCTGTTACTTGTTATTTTTGCTATACCTCCATGCTTGCTGCAGGAACCTCTCTCCAGTGCCCTCTGGCTCTCTTCTGGCAGATTCTCCGGCAGGTTGCTCTCCTCAGAGCATCTGTTCAGGCTCCTCTCATCAGTCTCGTCTGCATGTCTTTGTTCACGGCTTCACCTTTCAGGTCCTCACCCAGGATTCCCTTTCAGGACCTCCTTCTTAGGTACTTTCTGTTCAGGGCTTTTCTCTTCAGAGCCTCTTCTCTCGTTGTTTCTCTATTTAGCTACGTCCCTATCTCTAACCCTGTTTCACTGTTTGTCCTGTTACCTCTGTTTCTCTGTTACTCTGTGTCCTCAAAGTTTAATTTCTTTGTTTCTCTGCTGTTTGGTCCCGTTGCCCTACTTCCCTGTTGCCCTGTAGCCCTGTAGCCTTGTAGCCTTGGCTCCAGGCCTTGGGGGTCTGGTGCTGGCCCTCAGGCCTAGGCACCAGGAGCAGCTAATCTGATACCCTTTGTGCTGTCTTTTCTCTTGATGACAGTCTGATAATCTGTAGTTTTCCTCACTTAAATTTACAACCCTAATGTTTGTAGCTCATTGTTCTTACATGACTTGCCCATCAGTATATTTGTGCTGATAACAACATGGACTCGGTGATAAAGTCTCTAGGTCAAAATCAAATTTTAACCTATGTGATAGAAGAATAACACTAAACCAAATGTTGAATGAACAGCTACAGCTGAATAAGTCCCACTGAAGAAAAGCAAAGAATCCTGCTGTTTTCACACAAAAATAATCTAGTCTTTTCAGTTTCAAAGATTTCTTTGCTTAATTTTCCAAGTTTTGAATGGTGTATTTTTTTGCAATATTATCCAGTTTTATTTTAGTAGAGTAATAATTTGTTAATAACTGCCATACTGTACATCTTAATTCTCAGAGATTCTTTTAATTTTTTATGTTCTATTCCTTTAAGGAGAAAGCAACTCTGAAAAACAGAAATTGACCTTTTCATTATGGTGCTTTCATTTCTAAGATTAGGCCTGCATGGAACCATGTAGGAAAAAGTAGCTGAGTTGCCCCACTTTGAAAGGAAATCAAAGACGTATCACCTAAGAAAATAATTATTTATACTTGATTTAATATTTTTTAATAAAGCAAAGTGTAGGAATTCAGCACACATAGAAAGCCAATCAAATGAAGTACACTCATCAGAAGGAATGATATCGATACACAAGATGATGTTGGAAAGAGGACGAATATTTCTGTATTTAGCCCCAAGTTTCTAGCATAAGTGGAAGCTCGAGGAATATTCTTACCAGACAGCACTGCACTGTTATTCCAAGACAGATGAGAAATATCCAGACATACATGCCTGGAACACTGAAAACATTATTTTTGTCAGAAAAGAGAAGTAGATAAATCTATATCTTGTTTCATCTCTAGAGTATTTTGCCCTGTATCAAAAGCACTGTGAGCATCTAATGTAGAAATCTTCCCTAGACAAACAATGAACAAAGTGTTCTCTAATGTAAAACATTTGGAAGTTTTGAGGGTGTAAGGCAAGGCAGCTGCCTAGGTACTTTAACTCAGGTAAGTATTGTTTCCTCCTTGTTCCATTGAGACTTCTGAATATTTTGCTTATTGTTTTTTTTTGCTTATATTATACCACTGTGAAATATACAATTACAAAGCTGTTCATGATTGGATTTTAGTCATACAGTGATCCAGCACCCATCCCTTCACCAGTGCCCATTTACCACCACCAATGTCCCCAGATTCCCTCCCTCCTCCCCAGCCTGCCTCTATAGCAGGCACTTTTCCCTCCTCTCTCTCTTTCTCTCTCTCACTCTCTGTCTCTGTCTCTGTCTCTCTCTATTTTTCCCTTCTATTACACATTGTTGCTGGCAATACATACATTTAGAGTTTATCATATGATATACATATATATATATATATATATAAATATATACATATATATATATATATATCCCTTTACCTACATTCAATGCTCAGTGCTAGGTTAGAGTTACCATTCCCAACAATTCATTAGCACATTGGTCCCTTCTCTAACTTAATTAACTTCTAACTTCCACACACTTGTGGTGGATTCAGACCACTGACAACGTTGGTCCATGTTTTGCCTGGTATTGGATATTAGTATCATACTAATTTTTATATCATACAAATGAATGCATTCATTGTATATTTGTCATTTTCCTTCTGATTAATTTCACTAAGCATTGCTTACAGTTTAATGGCTTTTTATATATCTGCAGTTCTTCTCAAACCATAGGGAGAGCTCTGCCATGACAGTTCCATATGGCTGTTCTTTACCCATGTACAATCTCTCTGGAAGAGGAGTCGTGACTGAGGGAATGGGACTATGCCATCTTATAGGTATACTTTTTAGATTAATTAAAGCTTAAAAATACTATCTTCAGATGTAGGTGCCAGAGCAATAGTCCACCAGATGAGTATTTGCTTTGCACACGGCTGATCCAGGTTCGATTCCCCAGCATCCCATATGGTACCCGATACACCACCAGGAGTAATTCCTTAGTGCAGTGGAAGAAATTAACCCTAAGCATTGCTTGGCATGACCCAAACGCAAAAAGCAAAAAAAAAAGAATTTGTAACAATAATTTTTATGAATGTATATTAAAGAAATTACAGTTGCAGTAAGAAAATTAGTTCTCATGGTTGGGAATTAAAGTATTACATTTTAATATATGCAAAAATAAACTGATACTGTGTAATTATGAATCCTGTCTTTATGGCATAGCAAACATCACCACAGACTAAACTTTTTAGTTCTGAAAAAGGTCTTGCTTTTTAAAAAATTGTTAATATATCTGTGAATACACATTTTACTCTTGGGTGTGGAAAGTACTTTACCAGGTCAAGACAAACCCACTTTTTAACAAAAAATTAGAACAACAACGACAATATTTGTGTCACTTTTCCAGACAGGATTACTTTTGGCTTGTGAAATGGGTGCTACCGTAACTAATGGAGATTTGCAGAACAGCGACAGCAACAAAAACAACCACAGAATTAAATTGTAATCACAGACGTAGGGTCAGGAAGCAGAACAGAATATTTATCATTTTCTAGCTATATTGTCATATATATGCTGCCACTCATCTAGCTATGTAAAGGAAGGTCCACGAGCTACCAATTTTACCTTTACTGTATAATTCATAAAGAAATTTGTTGGCATGAAAAATCACAACTTCTTCTGAAAATTTCTTCTAATTAAAGCTTGTAGAAGCATGGGAAGAGTTAAATAATAAATTTAAAGCTGGCATGTTGTTTGGTTAAATGAAGTATTAATAAATTTATTGTCAAGATTAGCAGAAATTACTTAAAATGCATCTTAGTTTTTTTAACTTTATTTTTTTTCTTTCCTTTTCAACTTATTCAACTCTGTTTTGGTGGAATTTCCTTCTCCCCCACAATTATAAGCTACACATCTGAGATCAAAAGTCAGTTTCTATTTTTACCAAGTAACATGGCATATAGTAGGATTAGTGTGTATGCTTTATGCATACAATGTTACTGCACTAAACCCACCACCAAAGTTCTGACACTCCACCATCAAGTGTTCCCTAGGTTCATGGTCCATTTTGTTAAAGGAGAAATGAAGGGAAACTGGTACCTTACAATAAACCAAATGGGTTGCATCTGTAGGCAACAATTTGGTTGGGATTTATCTAGGTGATCTGGTTGGTTAACAAATCAGATCTGTTAGTTTTCGAACCATGTTGATAATTGTCACAAGCACATATAAATACAGTTCATGAGTTATTTGAAATCATAGTCCTGGCAAGCAAACTGCTGAAGAAGCTATGGCTAGGAGAGAACTACAGAGAGAGGAAGCTTGTATAAATTGATTAATAATATTACTGATAGTACCACAAACCAATAGCTATCATTATCTATATTATATTTATTTGGATGGGATTAATATATTTTATTAAATATATGTAAAATATTTCTTCTACTAAAAATGATTAAACAATGACATAATAACAATTTTAATATCGGTGGTCAAGAAAAATTTAAGTTCATATATACTTTGTGGCAGGAAATAGATGTTTATAAGGATTTGTTTAGTCTAGTTACTGACCCTTGTGTGTTACAGTTAGTATCATCCTCTTATCTATGTTGGTATTAATCATATGATATCTCACAAGGAGTATTCCTATGCCTTTCTAAATAAATTTTAGGAAAGCATAGGCACATGTACATAGACAAAAAGCAGTGTAAGGGAATAAATACCTTAATAGTGGAATTTTTTTTTTTTTTTGGTCACACCAGCAATACTCAGGGGTTTCTCCTGGCTCTGCACTCAGGAATTACTCCTGGCGGTGCTTGGTGGACCATATAGGATCCTGGGGATCGAACCCTGGCTGGCATGGGCCAGCCGCACGCTAGGTAAATGCCCCACCTGCTGGACTATCGCTCTGGCCCCCTGCCTTCACCATTTTATAGGTAGAAATTTCTACCTTTGGCGGTTTCTATGGCTGGTTGACTTTTGGAATGTATCTGAGGGCCTGGCGACAGTGCTGGAGATTGTCGGGAAATGTCAGGTACAGGCGGGACCGTCTCCTCCTCCCAGGAACAACTTCTGCGCAAAGAGAAATGCCCGTGATAGTTAAGTTCTCCAGTTTCTCTATTTGAAAAATCACTTCGATGATCCTTTTATTCACGACTTTCCTTAACAACTGAGCGGAACAGTTAATATCTGTATATTTGATTAAGCCCTTTTCCAAAGCTGTTTATCATGGTTCCTCTGGATTTTGTTTTGGATTTGGATATTTTTTTTTTTTTAAATCCGGCCCAGGTATGCTGATCCAGAGACTCACAGACATGGGGGCAGAGCTGCTACTGGCTCTCCCTGTGCCCAGCAGCTCATGAGGTGCCTGATAGGGATGGCATGTTCTAGACCTGGCCCGCCACCCCATCAGAGCCTCGCAACAAAGCCAGACAACCGCCCCACTCCATGAGGGCCTCCATTGTCCACATCCGGAAGTCCCCTCGTCAGAACTCCACTCAGCAGACCAGCCTATCACAGCCCGCCTTGCGGCAATTTTGAGTGCAGTTCATCAATAAATGCTGGATTTAGAGATAACTACAAGAATATACTACCCGCATAGCAGAGCCTGGCAAGCTACCCATGTCATATTTGTTATGCCAAATACCAGTAACAATTATAGACCTCATTCCCACAACCTGATGGAATGGTTTGAGGCTCTTATGTTCCTGGAGCAAGCAGGTGCCCTTGCGCTCTACTTGCATGAGACAGGACATATGGAGATGTTACTGGTGCCCGCTCGAGCAAATCGATGATGAACGGGAAGACAGTGATACAGTGATACAGTGAGGGTTTCTTAAATGGATGCTAATGGATTTTACCTTTTTTGGGTAAAGATTGGTTTTATTTTTTACTCTGTGATTCAAATATCTGCAATAGTGGGAAAGACATTTGCCTTGCAAGCGGCTGACCTGTGTTTAAAACCCAGAATCCTATGTGGTCCCCTGAGCACCGCCAGGAGTAATTCCTGAGTGCAGAGCCAGGAGTAACCCCTGAGCGTTGCTGGGTGTGACCCAAAAAAGAAAAAAAATCAGTGCTCAATATCTATAGATACTAGGAAAATGTTAGCTCCCAGCCTGATGTTCACATAGTCCAGAATTGCTTTTTAGTATAGTGTTTTCCTACTTCATTTTTATAATAATAATGATAACAATAATAATGATTATTATTGTTATTATTATTATTATTATTATTTGGCAAAAGCCTGGCAAGATACCTGTGTATTATTTATTTGTTATGCCAAAAACTGGTAACAATTATGAACCTCAATTCCATGACCTGAAGAATGGCTTGAGGCTCTTCCTGTCCCTGGAGCAAGCAGATGCCCTTGGGCTACACTTGCTTGCAACAGGACCTATGGAGATGTTACTAGTGCCCGCTCAAGCAAATTGATGAACTACGGGAGAGACAGTGATACAGTGAATAGTTGAAATCAGAGATGAAACCAATGTATGCAGAGAACAAGAATGTACCTGGATTGATTGCAATCATGACAAATACACTTATTCAGAAGCATAATTTTCAATGATTTTATTGGTGTTGGAGTGCTTTAAACTATTAGTGAAGATACATGTATATATCAGTTCTTCTGCTGAGTGGAGCTCTGACCGAACTATGGAGTCTGGATGTTGAAAATGGTGGCCTTCATGGAGTGGCGGTTCCTCTGACTTCCTGCGAGGCTCTCCTGGGATGGGGGCCTGGGGCTAGAACTTGCCATCCCTCTTGGGTGCCTCATGATCAGCTGGGCACAGGGAGAGTCAGTAGCAGCTCTGCCCCGTGTATCTGAGCCTCTGAATCAGGCATACCTGGGCTTGAAATAGACTGCTGTAGGGTGGGACACTGATGAGCAAGGCTTCTGATCATCTCTTCTGCTGAGTGGAGCTTTGATGAGCTGTGGAGGCCAGATGTTGAAAATGATGGCCCTCATGGTGTGGGGGTTCCTCTGGCTTCTTGTGAAGCTTATCACAAGCCCCGTTCATCAGAATCTCACCCTAGAGCACTCTATTTCAAGCACAGATATGCCTGATCCAGAGACTCAGATACACGGGGCAGAGCTGCTACCGGCTCTTCCTGTGCCCAGCTGATCATGAGGCACCCAGGAGGGAAGGCAGGTCCTAGCCCTGGACCACTATCCCAGCAGAGCCTCTCAAGAAGCCAGAGGGAAACCCCCACACCATGAGAGCCCTCATTTTCAACTCCAGGCTCCACAGCTCATCAGAGCTCCATCCAGCAGTAAGATGACTTTTCCCCATCTCACATGGCTGCTTTGCAGCCACGCAGTTCATCAAGAAAAATCACGAGGTGAGAGGCTACCACAAGAGTATCCCACCTGCATGGTAGAACCTGGCAAGCTACCCATGTTGTATTTGATATGCCCCAAACCAGTAACAATTATAAACCTTATTCCCATGTCCTGAAGGAAAGATTTAAGGCTCTTTATGTTCCTGGAGCGAGCAGATGACCTGGGGCTACACTAGCATGTGACAGGACATATGGAGATGTTACTGGTGCCCGCTCAAGTAAATTGATGAACAATGAGAAGACAAGTGATACAAGTGATACAAGTGATATATGGTGTGTGTGTGTGTGTGTGTATTATCAACAGGAGAAAATGCATAATAAAAATTCTAACAACATACCCAAACTGGACTCCAAATGAGCCATAGTTGCAGAAATTTGAAGATCCAACTTATGCATGTCATGAGACTCAAACATGAGTAATGTGTCCAGGCAGCAAGTTATTAGTTTGTTCGGATGTGAACAAGAATTTGTAGATAAGTCCAGCTGAAAAGCAGACTGGCAGTATTGGGTGATGGGAGGGAAACTGGGCACATGGTGATGAGAAATGTACACTGATGAAGCATTGAGCATTGGAGTATTGTTTGACTGAAATAATGAACAACCTTGTAACTGTTTATGTCGTGGTGATTCAACAAAAAAAAATTAAGAATAATAAAAAAAGAACTGGAATCTCTCCTCCCTTGAAAATTTTGGACAGGAATTCAAAAAGGGAAAGAAGACACTAGTGGAGAAGTATACCAGAGGATTAGTCTTACTTGAGGCTTATTGTGAATGTCCCACGTAACATGTCAGGTTCATAGAACGGCAGGTGTCTTGTACATCACATTGTCTTATGCCCATCTTCCTCAGCAGGTGGTGGTGTTGCTTTTTGTTTTCTGATTATTTGTTCTTTGTGACTTGACTATGGGCAGTCCTGAGAATGTATGCTCCTCAGAGATAACATTTGAGATTGTTAATATTTTTATCTTGGTAATTTCTTTGGAATAAATTTATAAAACATGGCAGTATATCATTTAAAATGATCTATTGACTGAAAGCAGCTGAAAATTTTATGCTTCTATGTTTTCCCTATAACCCAGTGAAATTAAGAGATTCATTCGGAAGATTATGTATTTGTTTTACTTTCATCAGCTCATCATTGTTTAGTACAAGTCGAAACAATTTTTTTAAAATGCAATCAGTTGAAAAATCTTAGTTTAAGTGTTTATATTTAGGATATTTGTAATTTTTATTCTTGCATAAAAGTAAGACAAATATATAAGATATTTGCATTTTTCGAATTTGAAGGTTGTAAATTGATAATGAACTCGAAATTTTATCTTTTGATATGAATTTTTATTTTTCTCTTATCAAAAGTGAAATTTTTTACTTTTTAAAATCTTTATTACTCTCCTTCTCCCAACATAGACCTCCACTCCCAAGATTGTCTAAAACAGGAAATACGAAATGTATAAATTTATTCTAAATTTTATAACTTATTTGTTACACATTTAATATTTTACATTCTTAGAGGGAAAATATTGAGATGAATACAGGCAGTGTTAATTAATGAAGAGTGTGAACATTTAATGCTCAAAGAATGAGTAGAAATTGGGTAAAAGCAAAATAAAAGGAAAGAAAATTAGAGACATTACAATAACTCACTGAATTAATTGACTCTTTTTTTCTCCTTGATGGAAGATGGTGATTTAATGGACCGAACCCTTAAATCACTGAATCATAAGTGAAATTTAAAATTTGACACATATTGAATACATAATCATATTAGAGCTACTATGCTACTTTTCCTAAGTTTAATAATAAACCATATATCTATCTGAATTCAGATGATTTACACCAGGCTCTCTCTTTAGCTGATATACTCACCTATAGATTTAATTGATGTGAGACAAAAAATAGAAAATTTTCTTATTTTTATTATTAATGTCTTTTCAGTTGTCACTTATGCTGAAGAGAGGAAAACTAATGCAATTATCAACTGTCAATAACATTAAAACTCATTAATTTTCAATATATGGTATAAAGCATCTTGCTAACTCCTTAAGGAATTTATTCTTCAGAAAATTCTTATATCCAAAATTTGTCCTGAATTTAGTGAGGAGAGGGTCTGAATAAGATTATTTTATAAGCAAAAACCTTGATGGCCTTCTTTCTCTGATAACATCACCAGACTTTCCATAAACAAGCCAAATATGAGTTCATTTATAAAAATTGATCTCAGAATGATCTTAGAGCAAATTGGATCTCCGTGACACAAGTGGTTATCATGTGTTACTTGAATTATTTAATAGTAAAATAGAAATCATGTGCTGAAGGATTGAAACATGGTCCTACTAACATCTTCAGATTTATAGAAAAAGAAAGGACTTATAAATCAAGAATCAGTTTTCTGCAAAAAAAAAGAACCAAACTGTTCATATTACATATTCAAACTCATTAACTTTATGAAAATGATTAGGTCTAGGAATGATCTGAGACTCTTCATGTTCTTGGAGTGAGCAGATGCCCTTGGGCTACACTAGTATACAACGGGATGTTTGGAGATGTTACTGGTGCCCGTTTGAGCAAATCAATGAACAACGGAAAGACAAGTGATACAAGTCAGAGTGAAGTGATTAGGTCTAGAACACATTTTTTTTTAAATACTGAGAAGTCTAGAAAATATATATTGTTATCAGTTTCATTTTCATATGAGTTATATTTAGGGTTAACTCTAGAAAAAAGATAAATTATTGAATCATAGTGAGATAGTTACAAAGTTGTTCATGATTGGGTTTCAGCAATATAATATTCCAGTACTCATCTTTGCACCAGTCTACATTTTCCACCTCCAATGTCCCCAGTTTTCCCAATTTTCCACTCCCACTACCTCTATGGCAGGCAATTTTATTCTTTTTTGTCTCTACCAATCTATCTTTCTCCATATGTATATGTCTCTCTCTATTCTCACTTTTTTCTTCCCTTTTGGGGATTATGGTTACAATACAGACACTGAAAGGTAATTATATATGTCCTTTACCTACTTTTAGCACTCAGATAATTTTTGATAAAAAAAATCTTCTTTCTAAAGTTCACTTAAAACAAAACTCATATAAAATGAAAGTTTAAAATGATAAGAACTTGTGGAAGTTATCATTATTAACAATTATTGTCATCGTGGTCCCTTCTCTATACTAGCTGCAAGAAAATAATAGTTTTTGAAGTCTAGTATTAAACATTAAACTATCCTAATGTCCACACCTCATGAAAGATTGCCTTCCTCAACTGTATCTTATAGTAATACTCTATCATTTGCTTAGTATCATGAGAATATTCTCCCCTGCTTATTTTTTACATTATCCCACTCTAACACACACAGAGCATGCACATAAAGTCAGCTTCTTTCCCTTGGATAAATACTTCCATGCATGCTTTTATCATCCTTATAATCTATTTGAAAATAAAATAAACCTTATCAATGCTGGCTGAATCCAACATTGCTCCAAGGGTTCGCTCATGCATGTGGGGAGAGGCTTCGCTGTCCAGACTTGGAGTGGGGATTTGGGCTCCTCGGCCCTTTCCTCCAACTTCACGCCCGCTATCCCGGAAAAGAGACATGCCAGACCCACAGCTCCGTCGGAAACCCCGGAAGAGATCCAGACCCAACCACGCCAGACCCATAGCTGTGCCTCTCAGTCCCTCGTAGAAAAAACCCATAGAGCTGACCTCTGGTGGTTGGTAAGGGGCTAAGCCAGCCCGTGGCGGAGTCCAACATTGCTCCAAGGGTTCGCTCACACATGCAGGGGAGGGGCCATGCTGGCCGGACTTGGAGCGGGGATTTGGGCTTCTCCACCCTTTCCTCCACCTCCCACGCCAGCTCTCCCGGAAGAGAGACATGCAGACCCACAGCTCTATGGACAACCCGGAAGAGATCCAGACCCAACCGCTCCAGTTAGAAAATAAATAAACTTTAAGTATAAATAAACTCTCATGATTTTGCAGAGTTGTTTGCTTTGGGAATCTGTCTCAGAGCCTTCAGATGATATCAGTATGCTATTTGGACCAAGGAATTGCCTGTGGGTAAAGAGAATTGGGTAATTCAAGAGTCAAAGAGAGGTTTCACAATGACCTCATAGATACCACAAATATCCCTAGATGAGAGATGACCTGTGAATTAAACATAAACAGAAGGGGGATAATTGTCAAGCACCAATGGGACTTTGAGATTGTCCAGTTAGAGAGACAACTGTCTACAAATAAAAAAAAGAAAAAAAGTGGTTTTCTAATTCTATAGCAACAGAGTGAGAATATAGTCTAACAACAACAACGAAAAAAAAACAATGTCTTAAAATTATGCCTTGAAGGCCCATAAAGATACTAGGAGTATATATCAAAGCTGTTAAAACCTCACAAAGAAGTGCACCGATTATCATATGTAACCTGATGACAGACACTCAGTTAGTTATTTCCTCCAACTCACCATCTCAATGTTTTTTTTTAAAACAAAAACTACTTTATTCTTATTAAATATATTATTATTACTTAGTCATTTAATAATCTTTAGAGGGTACCTGTTGAAACACATAAAAGACCTCCAGATAAATTTTATATCTATTAAAGAATGTGGATGGATGTCGGGGGATGCCGCCAGGGTCCCCGACAGTGCTGGAAGTGAGTTTCCTTCTACCTTGGCCGGCGGGGAATGGATGAAGACTCAGGAATCCGATGCAGTTTTAAAAGGCTTTACTTATCACAGGTTCAGACATACAAGTCAGCAGTAGAAAAAAAACCTATGCTTAGGATTCTCGGCTAAAACCCCGCCACATGTGGCCAAGATGGAGGCCACCATGTGTTAAGGCCCTGTAGAGAGGAGACAAAGACAAGACTCCCAAGAAGGGTGCGAACTCACAAAGAGAGAGAGCCCAAAAAGAGAGAGAGAGAGGAAGCAGGCTAGTTTTATACCCCCTTTTATGGGAAGCAGGAAGGGTCAAATACCCTCAGGTAATTTCTCCCAGCACCCCCCTAGGCCCTATTATATGCTAATGTTTTGAGCCAAGATCTGCCTGGAAATGCCTTTATAGGGTAGAGAAGGGGGTTTCTGAGATGGCATGTCTCTGGACCAAAGACTAATACTAATGCCAGATAAATATTTCTCCAAGCCTTCACAAGAGTCTCGTCTACTTCACGGTAGTTTTGTATTTTAGTTGCCTTTGAGTTATCAGGGAGCCATGCTTGCTTGCTTGGAGGCAAACAGCATTTCTCTCTGGTCTAATTACTTAGAGATCCAACGTGGCCAGGAAAATATGCTGGTAAGATCTATCTAGTCCCACGATGATTGTGGTAGCATGAAAGATTATTTATACCAGCCAGTACAGAATACGTGGTCAGATAAACTGCCACATTCAGACTACCCCCGCCCCTATCTACGAAGTGACCTGCAGGAAGCAATCCAGGGCAGATGCAGAGGCTCTTAGAGGAGTCCTGCAACAGATGGAGATTGAATTTACATATGAGGCTCTTCTAGGTATTGTTAGTGTGAGTCATCCCTCAAAGATTTGCTCTAGGACTGACACTGGGACAAAACTGAGAGAGACTACATAAAAGTGTGGAGATTTGCAAGACTCAGGATGGTGAGACTTCTATTTTCATAAACATGTAAAACAATAACGTATGTAAATGAAATGCACATATATTTTATAAGTTAGCTATTTGCAATAAAGGAAACATTAATAGATGATAGAATGTATTTTCTTACATTAAAATGTCATAGACATAATCTATAAACACTTGAAAACATGCATGAGTGAAGACTGATATAAGGAAAAAGGAAAGTAGAGACATAATTATTCCCATTAAAACCACTAAGCTTAGGGGCCGGGCCATAGCACAGCCGGGTGCGGCATTTGCCTTACGCAGCCAAACCGGGTTTGATTCCCGGCATCCCATATGGTTCCCGAGCACCATGAGGAGTAATTCCTGAGCAAATAGCCAGGAGTAACCCCTGATCATTTCGGGTGTGACCCAAAAGGCAAAAAAAAAAAAAACCACTAAGCTTAAAAAGTTCTTACATGCGGTTAACAAGAGAGTATATAAATTATGTGCTTTTTGGTTTTATTCAGAAAATAAAAACCAATAGAAGTAACAGCATTTTGATTTGTTTGTTGTATTTCTGATAATTACTTATCCCAGAATCTAGGGAGAATAAAGATCATACCACAAATTGAAAAATTATCATAAAAAAAAAAAACAAAATAAGTTATAGACATATAATATGCTTTCTTTCCACTTTTTTCTTTTTTTAAATTTTTTTTTACAATTACAAAGATATACAACCTAAAAGTTCATATTTGGGTTTTGGTCATACAGTGTTCCAGCACCCATCCCTCCACCAGTGCCCATCTCCCACCACCAACGTCCCGGTTCCCTCCCCCTCCCCCAGCCCTCCTCCATGGCAGGTTCTTTATTTCTTTCCCCTTTCTCTCTCTTTCTCTTTTCCTTCCCTTCCAGACTAGGATCACAGAACATACATTAAAGGGTTGTCATATGTATCTTTTGCCTCTATTTAATGCTCAATTCTAGGTTGGCATTAGTACCCTCGACAATTGTTAGCAAACTGTTCCATTTTCTGTCTTACCTAAACTCTGACTCCCACACGTTTGTGATAATTTCCACCTTTGACAAGACCTCCTGATATATGTTTCACTTGACCTTGGATATTGGTATCATGATATGTACATATATATTTATGTCATGTAAATAAATGCAGTCATTCTGTATCTGTCTCTCTCCTTCTGGCTAATTTCACTCAACATAATCTTCTCCATGTCCATCCATTTATAGGCAAATTTTATAACTTTATTTTTCCTAACAGCTGCATGCTATTCCATTGTGTAGATGTACCAAAGCTCCTTTATCCAGTCATCGATTTTCGGGCACTCTAGGTGAGGTCCTGGGAAAAGCATACCTGAGGGAAATTGACCCTAACTGCTATCAGTTGATGTGGGCTGGTCAGGGCTGAAAAGATATAAAGCCTGCTCTCTTCTGCGCCTTCTCTCTTCTTCCTC
Organism: Cryptotis parvus; assembly: GCA_021461705.1. Classification (NCBI taxonomy): domain Eukaryota; kingdom Metazoa; phylum Chordata; class Mammalia; order Eulipotyphla; family Soricidae; genus Cryptotis; species Cryptotis parvus. The sequence goes on from JAJIBD010021428.1 coordinate 26,254, forward strand.
TACACCTCTGCCTCTGCTCTCCTCCTCTCTGTTCTCTTACCTGATAGGACTTAACATGTGGTAGCGGTCATCTTGCCCTTGAATTCTAAACCTACACATGTTCAGGGAGAAGCGAGGAACCTAAAGTCTGGGATTTTCCTATTATTGAATTGAAAAGCAGAACTAGTGTGAGATAGAAGACCTTTTGAAACTCTGCTGGATTCGAGTCTTTCTCTGTCCACCGGCTGTCGATCCCTTGGGGGTAGAAAGGGGATCCCAGTACGTTCTCCCGAATTTTGTTGGGGAACCCAGGATTCTCCAACAAGTGAAGGTCCAACCAAGATACCTGTCCTGCTCCCAGATTTTGTTGGGGAACCCAGCATTTTGCAACAAGTGGAGTTTCAAATGAGACCTTTTCTGCTCCAGAATTGTGTTGGGGAACCAGTGTTCCCTGACAGTGGGTTATATGAAAACCAACTAATGCAGATTCCTATCAAACACCATGCACACAAATCAAATAAAAATGGATTTGAAACCTCAATATAAGAAATGAGTACATAAACTATGAGGAAAACTAGATAAAACACTTTGTGACATTAAAGCACAAATTATCTAAATAACTTAACTCCAATCACCAAGCAAATGGAAACAAAGATAAACCAAAATAAAAGACACTGAACAGACTGGGAAAGAATATTTTTTCACACTACTCATTGGACAAATGGTTAATATCTAAGATAGGTAGAGCACTATTATAACCTTACAAGAATCAAACAACCATCCCCATCAATAAATGGAGTGAAGAGATAAACAGACACTCCTTCAATGAAACAAACAGATGAGCAAATTATTGAACAAAAGATAAAATCCTGGCTGATTTTGGAAGAAAAAACCTATTTATATATTGCTAATTAATAGAATATAGAAAGGTTTCTGGACTGGAGAAATATTTTTTTGAATCTTTTCTCTGTATTCTCTTCAGAAGAAGATGCTTACTTAGAATGAGAGAAATCTTTAAGCCCCCAAGTGAGTCTGGAAATTATCTAGAAATAGTAGCCAACAATATACATCCTGTAAGATTCTATGTAAATGAAATTTTAATATTAATTTGTAGGACTTATTACTTATACTCCAGATAGATTTGGATAGATCAGTTTTTTTTTGGTAAAGAAAGATTTTATTTATACAGTTATCATCTAGTGGATATAATATACATTGTATATTTCTAAAATATTAGTCTTGATGCATTTTCAGTAATGATCTACTATATCCCATGATATAAGCAAAGACAATTCAGATGCAGTAACTACAGTAGTATATAGGAGCACTACATATAAGCAAATTATAGAGGCTGTATAAACAAATGTTTAAGGCAATATATATGACTTGAATTAAGTCTTCATTTATCGCTACAAGTAACTACAGATTTTTGTAATTTATTTTATAAACACAATGATAATTTTGCTTATTTACATTTTTAATATTGTTGTGTAACATTTTATTTTAAAAGAAAGACTGGAAGTAATATTCACCCTCCCCACTGGTTGAAATGCCATAAGCAGGGATATGATGTGAGTTTTCCAGCTCATTCCATATTGATGGCTCTAGTCATATAGAATGAACTGCAAAAATGGCAGAACCATCTTCAGAGTTATTTCTTGTGCTATTTCAGAACTGGGCAGATTGAATCCAGGCTTAAATTGTTTCCAATACTGCCTGCTGAATTGAATTTCAATTTTCTGGAGTGTGTGAATACACCTGTGCTCACAGAATGGCATGCTTTTTTTTCTCTTCTTTCTGAAAACTATCATAATTTAGTGTCTAAAAGGACTTTTCATGCACAATGTTCAGAGGTCTTTATTATAAACATAGAAATAAGTGTCTGCCTCAATGCAGCATTCAATGTAGTGAACATATAATAGGGATTTTTCATTATCATTCTGGAGAGATTTTAAACTTATTTAAATAAGGATTTAGAATACAAGAAAAATAATTAGATGCTGCACTTTGTAAATAATTATTTTTGACTAAGAAACAGTAGTAGAATAACTTATACACTCCTAAAAAGAAGACAGACTCTTTGAGGTAGTCTTTAAAGATCTTAAAATGTTCCCTAAACTCTAGCAACACCCTAAGGCTAGGACAGACCTTTATTCTTTTGAAATTCTTCCAAGGGGACACAATCCCTTTCAAACAAAAAAGAGGATTTATAATGCATATCCTCCAAGATGGGGCAAGAAAAACCACATTCACAGTTTCTGTAAATGCCAATATTGTAATGTTTTCAGAGCAGCTACTGATGGTGTGGTTAAGGAGGAAGTCATATACAATAAAATTCATATTGTCTTCCTACTTTTTTTTAATGGAATGAGAATATGGTAAGAACTGCAACCCGGAATTTTTAAAAAAAAGAAAAACATCTTTCTCATTCCCAGAGATTTCTCTCATAGTCTGGAACACCGAACTATATATATATATATATATATATATATATATATATATATATATATATATATACATATATACTACATATATATGTATATATACATACATATATACATATATATACATATATCTATACATATATATATTTTTTCTTTGTTGGCTTAAGGCATGTGGAACTGTGCCAGATATCTATGTCAACAGAGTCTCAATCAAAATCTAGCTTTGTAGCCTGTCTATCATAGATAAAGAATGCCAGTCTAATATACAAATAACAACTATTTCATTTTAAAATTTAAAACTCCCCAACACATACAAAACTTGCAAAGATATTTAGTTATACTTTCTGCATGCACCATTGTTTTACTGAATAACACCTGAGTTTTCTGTGAACTTTTTTCATATTTGTTTCTGTTATCTTTTGGAATTATTCTAGTTTTGCATTTACTATATAAGAAAGTTTTACATAGAATGTTCAGGATTTGAGTTGTTGCAAAACCTGTGACTAAAGTATGAATGCTTTATAAAAAGACTAAGAATTGTTCTGAAAGTAGCAAAAGGCTATACATGATGACCTCTCAGTAGCAATATTGCAGGCATAATGACCAGAAGGGAAAAGTAAGAGGGAGAGAGAAAAAAAAAATACCTGCCTTAGAGAAAGACTGAGAGGTGGGGTGAGAACAGGGACAATGAGTTGTCAGAATGGGAAGGTGGCTAGAGGGAAGCTCAGGACATTGGTGGTGGGAAATGTAGACTGATTCACGAACGACACGACTCCAACACAAGCCAAACCAAGGTAATTAGAGCCAGGCACGGGCTTGACGAAAAAGAGCCTCAACAATTAGTCGAATTTATATGATGGATATAAAACGCGGATTGCCGTGGGGCAACTCTAAAACACCCAAAACCACCGCGGCACCCCAAGAGGCGGCCCCCCCACCCCCAGACCCCTCCCGCCCCCCCCCCCGACCCCAACGCCCCCACCAACCTACGGCCGCACCACCCGACCCCCCCAGGGGACCCGTCGGGTGGAGGGTGGCGGGTGGGTGCGGGGCGCGCCCCACGCCCCATTGAGAAAAAGCGATTTCGTGGTGGCATGAGGTTGTGGAAGGCGCCATGGATGGGTGGGCCTGGCTTTTGGGTCTGCCGGGTGGGGTGGACCCACAGCCCCCGACGCCCATACGCTCCAGAGAGAACCGCTCTCCCACCGAAGTCCCAGCAACCCGATAGAAGAAACGCCCAGGGTGGTGCTGATCCGGGCTGTGATGGGCTGGTCGGGGGGAGTTCTATGAAGGAGTCCATGTGGAAAATGGCCCCTGGAGTGGGTGGGGCGCCTGGTGTTGTGAGGTTCTCCGGGTGGCCAGGCTGGAACCCACCAGCCCCGACGCCCATGAACGGCTGGCCAGGGAGAGCAGGAACCGCCTGATTAAGGATAGATATTGGAACATTGCGTGACCGAAATGCAATCATGAACAACCTTGCAACTGTGTATCTCAGGGTGATTTAATTAGATAAATAAGTAAATGAATGTATAAATAAACAAAATTGTGCAAAGAGAAACATAAAGAATAAAACCCAACTATAAATAATTTTTAAATCATACTGCTTTAATAAAATAAAATTTAGGAGGCAAAGAAAGAATAAAAAATGATCTTTGCAAATTAAACCTGTGCCTTTAACACTTCAATTCCAAAGATTTTCTTTACTTAGACTGTGTACTTACACTACTACTCTTTCTATATTCACTGTATATGTAAATCCAGTATTGCCATACTGAGGTTATAAATATACAAAACTAAGGATAAAATGTATCTTTAAAAAGAGGACGATTAAGATGTTGAATATCAATGATTTATTTTAAGGAAAAGTAATTTCCATGCAGCAGATTTTCTTAGCCTATAAACTGAATATGAATAATAAGGTCACATTGCTCTTCAGGCATGGCTATGGAATAAACTTGATGCATTATATATAATCAAAGTAAAAAGATGGCTTTGTTGAAAAATTCAAATTAAGATGTAGATGTAAATTCATGTTAAAATAGAGTGAGCACTATCAATGTCAAGCTAACCTACCCACAGATGAGAAAATAGGAAAAAAAACTTCTATTTTTTTAAATAGAAGTTATATTTTCTAAAATATTTTATGTTGAAAGTTATTATTTTCAAATTAACCATAAAGAAGAAACATTGGTAAATTCAGAGTTGGCTGACTGAGATCAAGTAAACCCTTTTATAACACATAACGCTAATTTTTAATGAATACGGTTATAGAAAGACAAGCTTCTAACATTAAAAAAAAATCTTATCAAATCCTCTTATGTTAGTTTTACAAGAGATAGTACATTGAAATGTACTAGGGAAAGGTAGCATGTTTACACATGAATAAAAATACTTTTGGGAAGCTAAACTATTTAATCTATCTTCTGATTGACACAATAATTAAAATGCACTTTCTAGTGCTTTAGAATTTTCAGACTGAATTTTTTTTCATTAATGACTTTTAAATAAACGCTATTAAAGCACTGTGATTTACAAAGCTATTTAGAATTGAGTTTTAGACATAAAATAGTGCAGCACCGAATCCGTAAGTGTTACTTTCCCTCTGTTCCAGTGTTCCAGGGTTCCCTCTCATAAGACCTCTCCACCACTAAAAGCCTGCACTCTTGACAGGCACCTTTCTAGATTCAGTTGTTCAAGTTTGGGTCTCTTTAGTTCAGTGTTGTTGACACTGATTTGGATATTTGATCCTTGATCACTTGACACCCTGTTTGTTATTCATCAATTTGCTCGAGCGGGCACCGGTAACATTTCCATTTGACCCCATCACGTGCCAGTGTAGCCCAATGGCATCTGGTTGCTTCAGGAATACGAAGAGCCTTAACAGTTTATTCAGGGTTTGACGAAGAAGTCTGACCATCTTGTAGGTGGGCGGCCATGTGATCTTTTGACGTCCCATCCGATCCAGTTGGTAACGGCTCGGTCCAGCGGTCGCCTCTAAATCACATTACATGCCCAGTCCATCTGGTATTTGACTCTGTTGTTCCTTAACACCACCTTTGCGCCTGAATCCCCTCACCTAGACCCTGTAGTTCTCATCAGTTTCTTCTCCCCATACTCCCTCTCTTTCTTTCTTTCTTTCTACTTGCTATAAAGCCAGATTAGATCTTGGAGTCCCCTCTTTGAAACTACTGTTATCTCAGCATGAACTGAGACAGCAACCTATCCAGGAAGATGCTGTATTCTTCACCATATTCTCACAGCCAGGGAAGTTTAATTTAAGAGTATACTTCATACAATAACATGATGAAAACATGGATAATAGAGATTTTCATTTTAGGGATAAATGGAGGTATCCTAGGCAAATGTTTGTGTGAAACTTTGGGAAATCAGTTCATAAGATATTCAACTTTCTAAGATGAAAAAGAAATTAAATAAAGCCATCTTGCATAACACATTTAATGATCTATTCATCATGATCTCTCTCTTAGTGCCAGCTTAATGTTACAAGGAAATTTTTTAAGTCATACCTTCTGATATGACCTTCACATTAACAAAATGTCCTACAGTTACTAAATTTTGAGTAATTTGACAGATAAAATCAGTCTTGATTCACACCCACCACTTTAAGTAACCCCAGTCCTCTCTCCAAATTATCTACGAAACTACATCAGACGTAGGAGTAAAGTAGAATATTACTGCTAAATTCCCTATTATCCTTTAAACTGCAAAATAGAATTGCTAAAGTTGCATGTGGTGCAATATTAAAAATAAGACAACTTACTTTAAAATAGCTCCAGAAGACTTTTGGTAAAGACTCTTAACCTAGATACTAAAATTCTTCACTAAGGTGTTAAGATATAGAACAAATGCAAGTGATCACTATGAATGTAGTATTGAATCTGATAGAAGAGAAGATCAGCAGTTGTCCTTTCTAGATGTATAAACCAGCTATAATAAGGGATGATAACTATATTTAACAAACTTTGATTCCTGGTGTGCACATTCTGTTAAATCAAAAGCATTTTAAATATATCCTGGCAGTTAGACTACTATGATTTGATTTGAAGATGTCCACATGTAGCTGCCAGGCCATTGTAAACAAATAATAGCATTTACTGACAAAATCAGACTCACGGATGCCTTGCACTAGTGGAGGCAAAAGCATTGTCTCCAATCCTGGTGGCAACCCTTTAACATACAAAAGAACACTTTCCACATAGAAAACAAATGTATTAATTTTATTAGAAATAAGCACAGATTTAGAGTCCAGCATGCTTATTTCACACCTGGAATTTAGAAGAGCAAGACGAGCTAGAAACATAGGAATTCAGAATGAAGCTTTTGATTAAATCCATTCCCATGTAAACAAATTAAAGAAAATTCAATGTTTCCACATGCTGCACCCTGGAGTTTTGCCTACAAGAGGTGAGTCTACAGTAGGTGTGTCTACAGTAGGGTTCCTTCTGAACTTTTTTCCTCTGAAGATTATATTCTCTCACTATATGACTGAAATCTTATCAGGAACATCTTTGTAATTGTATAACTCATGGTGGTATAATAAAATGAAATGTTTTTAAAAAATAAAAAAAAGATGATGTTCTCTCTTGAGTGCATATCTCTCTATTTTTCTCTCCCCTCAAAGTTATATAAGTAAATTGCTCTATATAAAACTACTTTACTACACTAAAATAAAGAAAACACAAATTTATAATCATGTAAAATATATTTATATAGTAGAATTGTCATTGTTTTGGATATCAGATTGGGGTTCACTAATTAGATTTCAGATAAAGCAAGTCAACTTGGTTTGTTTTGTGCAATAACTCTTTTGTGCAATGACCCTTGAGATAAGAACATTAATTCAATAAATATTGGTTGAATTAATAAATATTCATATATGTTATTTAAAATTAATGGCAATATTCTTGATAAACATGATTCCTTATAATTCCTCTTAAAACCTGATTTGTTATCACAATTAGTCACATAAATTCATTAAGTAAAGCAACAAGCCAATCTATTTTGATATTATTTTCTTCAACCTAGTAACATATAAACTATAAAGCAAAATTCTGAGCAGAGTTAAAAGTATGTTATGCTTGAAATCCCTTAAGTGAATTGTTATATAATTTGTTTGAATTTGTAGAATCTAAATAAAAAAGAAAACTAAATTTTCTTGATTCATTTGAACTCTACACACTTTTGCCAGTGCCTCTCTGGAACTGACTAAAATATATACTCAGAAGACAATTTCTTTTTAGAATCACAATGAAATTGCGATTCTAGTAGCTTTTAGCTAGCACAAGTTAATTTATTAAGAGGAGAGAGTTGAGACAGAAAGAAGCATATGATCATTTTGAAGCTCCTGTTTTATTAGAGTACTGAATTATTATTTTCCAATGAATATTTTCTTTATCAATTCTCAAGATAAAATACATATATTAAATATTGTAAGTTGTTATTTTCATTTTATTAGGGACCTGGTCTCAAAGAATCGATACCATAATATAACTCCTGTTATGGCCACTGGAACAACAATGTGAATTTCTATAGCCTTTGATGTAAGAGCTTATTATAATTATCTTCTAAGCAATTGCTACCCATAGTCATAAGGTGTTAATTGAAGCTTGAAAGGGGATCATGAATTATCTAAGTGCACAGTCTTTGGTCTCTAGGTTTAAAAAAATTCCTATAGCACTTAATAGATGGGCTCTACTGTGCACTTTCCTTCTCTAAAATTATGATCTACCAACCCAGTGACCTCTATAACTTTAAGGTCACATATGGTTTTGACTCTGTGAAATATGTCTTCATTGTTCCACAATTTTCATCAATTTGTTTTCATGAAGTGCTTAACATGAAGCAGAAACAATTTAGTACTTGGAAATTACATCTGCCATTTGAATGGAAATGGAACAAAGCAGAAAGTTTTGTTGTTTCTGTTTTTGTGTCTTAAAGGGGACAACATTGTTCTTCTCAAGGATTCAGAACTAAATGTTAAATACAAAACATCCTGACATTGAAGCAATATAGACTACCAAGATTATTAGTGATATTTAAAACCTCTTTTTTTTCATTTTCTTTTTAATCTCTTCAGAGTGAGTAACATTAAGTCTTTGTAGAAAAAAAGTCTTTGCAGGCCTGAAAATTAGGTGTGTATATGCTCTCTTCCTAGAAAAACAAACACTTAATAATTCTGGAACATTTTTGCTGTTGTTGAAGAAGCACTACTGGCAACATTTCTTTTCAATTAACAAATAGTGGTATAATAAAGGCATGTAGCAAGTGAAGGAAATATAGACCCTGAGAAACACAGAAATGAGGTAGATCCAAGGATCTGGGCTTGCAGAAACTAATAGTCTCAAATCTATAATCCCTAGGTGTGAATAAATTTAAAAATATATTTTAGTTGCTAATGCTATATTTTAATTTTCTTGCAAAGAATATTTGACTGGGTATTTAATATTTAATTCCTAAACTATTGCTTGTATCAATAAAGTCTACTTCTAGTGTCCAAAATCATTGCTAAAGAGCAGAAAAAAGATAAGAGCATAAGCAAACACAGGGTGGTTACTTCTTTGTTTCATATTAAAATAAGAAAATAATGCTCGTATGTATAAGAAATATAATAAGTGAGTTCTAAATAGTCAGTAACATTCTACTAGAGAAGTTTAAAAATTCTTTTTAATTTATCAATAAATCATGACAATTTTCCTGCTTCAGAGTCTTTCCATAAAGTTTTATATTCTACATATATAACTGAGCTCACATTCAGCTTCCTCTTAGAAATATTAATAATTTCTAAAACATGTTTAAGACATATATACATATACATATCTACATGCTATCTATTCAAGGTGTTAGGACTTTTGAGGTTATTTGAATATACAAAATAGGAGGCATGTTATTAGGAAAAAAGACCAATGTTTCTGAAGAAGAAATCTTAGACAATGAGTTAATATGCTTTCATCCATCATATATATGTATTCAGTAACCAAGCTCATTGAGGTTTGTAGGAAGTACAAGATGCCGCTCTGTCTCACGCTCATTGATTTACAGAAAGCCTTTGATTCTGTGGAGACTGAAGCAGTCATCGAAGCCCTAGCCACACAGGGTGTTCAAACCCAATACATCAAGATCCTTCGTGAGCTGTATTATGGATTCACCACCAGGATCTCACCATTCTACAAAGAAGTGATCATTAATGTGAAAAGAGGGGTTCGACAGGGTGATACCATTTCACTAAAACTCTTCAGTGCCACACTCGAGAACATCATGCAACAATTAGAATGGGAAGGAATGGGAGTGAAGATAGATGGTCGGCAACTACACCACCTCCGCTTCGCTGATGACATCGTTCTAATAACACCAAACATTAGCCAAGTGGCACAAATGCTGGCTGACTTTGACCGAGAATGTGGAAAGATAGATCTACAGCTGAATCTAAAGAAAACTATGTTCATGAAGAATGAACTCGTTCCAGAGGCCCCATTCACTCTCAATGGAACAAACATCTCTGAATGCAGCAGTTATGTGTACCTAGGTCCAGAAATCAACATGATGAATGACCTAAAACCTGAGCTGCGCAGGAGGAAGAAAGCGGCAGGGAATGCCTTCAAAGGCATCGAAGAAATAGCTAAAAGGACAAAGAACCTCCGGCTCTGAGCACATCTCTTCGATTCCACTGTTCTCCCTGCATTAACATATGCCTCAGAGACCTGGGCCCTACGAAAGCAGGATGAGAATGCTATTCAGGTCTCCGAGAGAGGAATCGAAAGAGCTATGCTTGGAATATCACGCCTCACTCAAGTGAGAGAGGGAATCGGAGTTCTAATCTCCGTCGCTATTCCAGAATGAGGGACGCTGTCTCATTTGCCAAGGCATCGAAAGTCAGATGGGCTGGACATGTAATGCGATTTGGAGACAACCGCTGGACTAGAGCCATTACCGACTTGATCCCACGGGATGTAAAAAGATCATGTGGCCACCCACCTACAACATGGTCAGACTTCCTTGTGAAGACCCTGAAGGAACGGTTTGAGGCTCTTCATATTCCTGAATCAACCAGATGCCATTGGGCTACATTGGCACGTGATAGGGTCCAATGGAAATGTTACTGGCGCCCGCTGAGCAAATTGATGAATAACGGGATTCAAGTGATCAAGTGACATTTAATATTTATCTATATGTTATAAATATAATGATATATTATTCCAGTGAAGGACTTTTGTGTCCAACTATAAACTTGCTAATAGCATTTATCATAAAATGTTCCAGACACAGAGATAATAGAACCAAGCCTAAAATGCAAAAATTATCTTTTAAATATTTGTGAAATGAAATATAGGGAACGTAGGGATTTCAAATGTTTCTATTAGCATCTTGTAAAAGCAAAATAATAGATTATTGTTACTTTTATTATTTATATGGAATTGGAGGGTGCTGCCCAATTTGTGCTTGGGGCCTGAGGAGCTCCCAAACACTCTCAAGCCACCATCCCATTACTTCATGGCAAGGGCTGGCATATGTGATGTTGATTTGATGCTAGGAAACTACGCCCAACCGCTCCTGGGGACCATGTTGTTTCAAGACTCAAACCAGGTCTGGATCTTACTAGGCATGTGTTCTAATCACCATACTATCTTGTGGTCTCACAGTAGTTGCTTTTGATGAAAAAAAATGATGATAACCAAGGGGAAATCTTCAAAAACACGCAATTGTTTTGGGATATGGCACAGATGTAACTATCTTTCAAGTCTGTATATTGAAGCTGAACTGCAATATTGATATTAAAAAGTGGAACTTTGAGGAAAGGGGTATTAGATCTTGAGGGTGATGCTCTCTTTAAATGGATTAAACTTTTGTATAAAAGACCACTGGTTTTGGCATATTGAATATGCATCAGAAAGCTTGCCAGGCTCTGCCGCGCGGGTGGTATACTCTTAGTAGCTTGCTGGGCTAAGCACTGCCAGGATTAATTCCTGAGTGCAGAGCCAGGAGTAACCCCCCAAGCATCGCTCACATGGCCGCCCACCTAAAGATGGTCAGACATCTTCGCCAAGACCCTGAAAGAACGGTTTGAGGCTCTTCGTATTCCTGAAGCAATCAGATGCCATTGGGCTACACTGGCACGTGATAGGGTCAAATGGAAATGTTACTGGCACCTGCTCGAGCAAACTGATGAATAATGGGATGTCAAGTGATCAAGTGACAAAAGGCCACACAGAGATTTTTTAATCTTTATTTTCATGTGAAAAAATAATGAATATATGGTCTATGACCAGAAAAGTAGCCTTATATATAGGAAACTATGGGCACTGCATCTTGGCTTCCTGCCTCCAGAACTGATAAATTGTTTGTAAGTTGTCCTCTAAGTAGTAGTTTTATAGCTGTTCATATGAGATCAAACAGTGGAATATTCTATTCAAAATCTAGGAATAAATCAGATATTTTAGTCTCTCAAACAGGAGGCCAATAATTGGGGAAAATAAAAAGACTAAAGAAGAAGAAATTCTAAAGTCTGGAACAACAGCAGGTAGGGCACTTGCCTTACACAAAGTCAACCTGGTTCCATTCCCAGAATCCCATATTGTCCCCTAAGCACCATCAGGAGTAATTTCTGAGTGCAGAGCCAGTAATCAGTGCTGACCACTGCCAGGGGTGGCCGAAAACTTTTTTTAAAAAGAAGAAATTTCAAGTCATGAATTAATGAATTTATACCCATAAAAATTTTTTGCCAAGCACTTTTGTTAATTGAGGATTTAGGGGATTTTAATTCTACTTTGCTGATTGGCTGGTTTTGTATACAATCTATAAATACTTAGTTGACTGGGGACAAGAGTCTTTTGGCTTTAGTTAAAGATTACTTTGCATAGAATGTAAAGAAAGCATAAATAGAATATAAGGGAAGCAATATCTACTGCATTTTATTTTCATTTTCATATATTCATTTGGGAGTTCAAACTCGTTTAAAACATGGTTCCTGAGGTAAGAATTTTTAGCCCTGAACCTTTGTCTTCAAGCTACAACCTTTCATATCTTTTTAATTTTGATTATTGCTTTCCATCTTTAAAATATAATATTTTGGGAACATCAAATTCCTTACAAATGTAAGTTAAATATATATAAAAATCTTCTGCAGCTATGAATATTTACCATTTTGAACAGGTAGGAATAGAGAAAAACATTTAAAGAGCTTGGAGTTTTGGTAGAGAACACTTAATAAATTGAGAATATGTGATTGCCTATACAATATTAACTCTTACCAGTGTTCCAAACCCAAAGTACTCTTGAAAATGTAGTGCATGTATTCTTTAATCCACTTTATCCAGCCTCTGTTTAATCAAGATTTCTGGTAGGGAGTAGACTTTTTCTGCATATCTTGTACTGCTTCATATAAAATGAGCCCCGCCCCAGCCTCCCTCCAATACACACACACACACACACACACACACACACACACACACACACACACCAGAAGCTAACATGACCACTTTACTTTAAGACACTGTAATGTGCTTAATTGATAAATTGATAAATTTTATTTTACACTGATATTCTGGTAAATTAATAGAAAAAGGGAAAAGATAGTTTTTGTAGATGTGTTACTAAGTGAGTCACCTTGGAATTACTCAGTATGTTGAAATAAATGAACAAATTTGTTTCACTAGAAATCAATAATCTTATCACTGATTCCATTTAACATAACATTAAAGAACATGAGTGAAATGAGAGAATGAGACCTGAGTTCAAGTCCCAGCCCTATAATTGCTTTGTTATGCATTTTCAAGCAAGTAATTTGAACACTGAATTTTAGTGTTTGTCATTTACATTGTATAATAATACCTCCTTCATAAAGCTAATAATAAACACTGCATATGGGAAAATTGTTAACATCATTTGTACAAAATTATCAAACAGAACATTGATGCTCCTCAACCTTGAGGAAGTGTGACAATGTTTTTACTCATGCCCGCACAGAGACCACAAGAAACCCTCAGGAGACTTAAAAGGGAAAGTTGTAGAATAAACTCCAATATAAAAACTCATTCTTATATTTTATGCCACACCATCTCTCCATTGGGGAAAAATAACCAGTAGTCACAAGTTAGAGACCGTATTTTTCATCCTTTGGAACAAACAACAGTTGAGAGAAGAGTCAAGAATTAGTCAACAGGGTCAAATGGCAAATATCCCAAACTGGAAAGGATAATATATTTTAACAGCCCTCAAAGGAAGGGAATGTAACTCCTTAAGTGACATATAGAGATACTTAATCATTTATTATTTTTTAATTAGGGGGTTATATTTTGGCCACACACAGGCATCCTCAGGGCTTACTCCTAGCTGTGCTCAAGGATAACTCCTGGTAATTCTTGAGCAACTATATGTGGTGCTGGAGATTGAACCCAAGCTAGCAGATTGCGAGGCAAGCACCTCACCCTCTGTGTTATCTGCCCGACCCAGAAAGCTTAATTCTTTCTTCTTTGGGGAGTTAACGGGGAGGGAGAAGGCCACACCTGGTAGTTCTCAGGACTTTGTCCTCAGTCTATGCATAACGAAGTTTCTCCTTGTGGTGCTCAAAATGCCTTATGCTGAACAAGGCAACAGGATGCAAGGTAATCGCCTAAGCTTCTACTCTCAGTTTATAGTGAAATTTTAAGCTACAGTTCTGATACTTTTTTTCAGAAGATTTGATTATTTCCATTGTTGCTTTATATCATTGAAAATTTCAATTTTCACTCCTTGTGTTTCAAGCATGTTGAACTAGAAAACAATAATGCTTATTTTGCTGTTAAAATATAAATGGGTACTTGTCAAAACTATGAAGCAATAACAATATTAATTTTAATTTGGGTTTTGATGAGTTTGTGTGCTATTGTTATTATACTACTATTACTGTTCTAATATTATGCAATTACATATATACTAAGTTTGTTCCTTTATAGGACAATGACTAACATCTGTGTAAAGTTATCCCTTGATCTCAGAATAAGTGGGAGAAGACTAGGAGATCAGCATTAAAAATAATCTCAAAATATTCTAAAATCTCTGAGCTCTCAAAAAATTAGTGGAGCAGGACAATAAAATATGCATATCAATGTTTAGAAAGAAAATTCAATGCCTATATACTCATATCACATTTTTTTTGTTTTTCCTGCTATGTGCTTCTGGGCTATAATTCTTTTTGGTGTTGCACATGCTACATACTTAGTATCTAAGACAAGGTCTAGATAATCGAGAAGATTTAATAAGCATGAATGAATTTAATGTGTTTACACATTTAATGTGTTGAGTGAATATTAAAGAGCAATTGTTGAACCAATAATCTTCCTTTATGTGTAAGTCTACTGACCAGTTAATAAGTTACCTTCTCTTAAAGTACCTGCCATAGAGGCAGGCTGTGGGATGGGGGAGGGAACTGAGGACATTGGTGGTGGGAAAGGGGCACTGGTGGAGGGCGGGGTGCTGGAACACTATGTGATCAAAACCCCAAACATGAACAATGTTGTAATTGTATATCTTATGGTAGTATAATAAAATATTAATTAAAAATGCATTAACAGAAAAATATTCCATTTTAAAGTGCAGTGGATGAAATTTTATTTTTGAAGCTAGATATCCTTCATTATGCCTTATTTCCATAACAAAATACACTTATCTTAAAAGGCCATGAACTATGAACTATATAAGAAGATAATATATCATAACTATATCATCATCTGTAATATATTATATTTCTGAAAACATGCTGTAAATGAAATAATGAGCTCATACTACTCTGGTTACAATGTTGTTTTCTGCCTTAAAGATTATAAAATAAACCTTTGGTTTTAATGAAAAATTAGAAAAATGAAGTTGCCTTCTCTTATCTGAACTAAGATAAATTTCAGTGCATGATGACATTGGAAGCCCACTATAAAAGTGTTAACTTACCTATATTTCTCTGGTGATATTTTTTTATTCACTGGAGGTAAATGAAAAATCCAACCCACATAGCATTACAGAGTTAATGAGTTTTTAAGTTCACTACAATCATCTGGCTACTCCTTGATAGTTGCTGCCTCTCCTCTAAGAGTTGTTTAACTTCCTCATCATCTTGTTAGACATTTTCTGGAGAAATAAACTGATCACCATTAAATCCCATCTCCTCTTTTTTATTTTCACTGATGCTCAGTAAAAAATCATATCAGGAAATTTAAGAAACTGAATCTGTATTAAGAATGTCATTAGTTCTGCTTAGTAAATAAGAAAAAGATTGGCTTAGTACATTTAAGTCACTAGATCACATTCATACTAAAATAATAGAAGACAAATTTTGGACTTGGAGAGAGATAGTGCAGCCAATAAGACACATGTTTTACATGTTTCCATCTTTAGTTCAATCCCTGACATTTGCATAGAGTCTGCTAAGCCCAGCCAGAAGTGAGCCCTGAACCCAGAGCCAAGTGTAAGTCCTGAGCCCCGAAACAAACAAAATTTTGCACTTGAATCTCAATCTCCCTGTCTTTAAGTTTTGAGCTTTATATCAAGACCTCTTCTTTAACCATTTTTACAGTAAATAAAATTTATTATTTTCTTAGAACACTTAAGCTGTCTCTATCTTATATTCACACACAAGTTATCTTCTTTATGTAACTTTTCTTAACTTTCCTTACTAAATGATTATTTTTTTCATTGAAAATTTTAACTGCTGAATGACAAAAATGGATCAATATTCTTTTTACTTGGGATCACACCCAACGATGCTCAGTGCTTACTTCTTGTTCTGAACTTTGTGATCTCTCCTAGTGAGCTCAGGGGACCATATAGAGTGGTGGGGATGGATCCTGTGTTATCCAAATACAAAGAAATCACCTACCACACTGTACTATCACTCTGTCAAATCAATATCTTCTGGATACTTGGTTTGGTGGCAATGAATATTGGTGGGGTGGCTTAGGAGATGGTTGTAGTCCAGTGAATGTTAAGGGATAAATTAGATCTTTTTCTTTTTTTATTTTTGTAGGAGAAATCCAGTTTAGTATAGAGATGTATTTATCAGTTTAGATATAGGTAATTACTGTCTTGAAAGTTGTGACTGTTTCAGCAGCCTTATCTATGTTTTCCAACAAAAAAGCTAAGAGTAGCCTATTTCCTCTGTACTCAGTATGACTATATTTTGAAGAATGATGAGAAAATAAATTGAAAATATGTTGTGAAGCATCTGTTCCCTGTACCTCATGGGAAATAGGAATCAGAAACCATTAAATATAGATTGATTCATTTTGAAAAAAGAAAATATATGTTTTCTAGCATCTATAGACAGGCCCGTAAACCTTTTTTTAAAGTAGTCATCAGACCCTCTCTTTGTTTTTGTAGAGCTTTATTCAAATCTTCTAGCCCCCCATTTTAAACATATCCTGGAAAAATTATCTTTTATTTTTAACAACTTGTGGACTATACCCACTGGTTCTCAGTAGTTCCTCCTGGCTTTTCACTCTGAAATTATTCCTGGAGGTAATACACAACAGACGTAATGGGAATACAAGGAATTGAACCCACATAGGCTGTGTGCAAGGCAAGAGCCCTTCCCACTGGACTACTGCTCTAGAACCTGGAGATATTATTTATAGATAGACATTTAAATTGCCACCTACTTTTGCTGTAAAATTACATGGACATTGTTTTCATGAGAAGCAAGAAATTAAGTACATGAACAAATATATTGCATCTGATTGTTCCCTTTGAATGTGGGCATTTCTGTTGTTTGTGCTCTGGAGGTCAGAAACCTGAAAGGTTTGTTGTTATTTTATGTTTTTTTTTGTTTTGTTTTTTCTTTTTCTGTACATGCATTTTTTTTGTTCATGACTATTAGGGATATTGGGAATTCATGTTCTTCTTTTCTTCTTAAGGAAATGCTATATTATCCTGAAACAGATCTGGAGTTCGATTTAACCTAAGTGCTCTGTTTTATTAGGTCCATGACCTTTTGCATAAATTTACCTCTTTCTATTGATTTTGAACAGTCATCTCTTTAACTGGATGACTTTCACTAATCAATTCTAATTGCAATGTTTTGAGATATTGCTGTTTGTTCTTTTCACCTGCAAAGTAATAGCGTGAAAGGTTGATCAGTTTGTAACTGTTAGCAAACTAAATGAACATCCTCATCTTTTACCAGTTTCAATGGAAATCTTCATATCAGAGTGTGAAATTTAAAAATTTTCATTATATAGAGACCTTCAAATTGTTTGCCTTTATTTTATTTCTAGCAGTAAGTGAGTGTTAGGTTGACTACAATTTTTCTTCTTTAAATACTTGGTAAATACCCATTCATGGGACAGTATTTCTCTATTTTGTAGGCATTCCAAAAGGAGTGTAACTGGAAGAGATGTATGTGCTTCATTGACATGAAGAAAAGTACAACATTCATCAACTAAGGCGAAACCACTGATCTATACTTGAGTATGATACAGTCTCTTTGTTGCTGCTGTTGTCTTTTGAGATTTATGAAGCTTTTTCTGTGGTTGTGTAGGTCATGAATGTGGCAGGCTCTATACCAGGACTAGTTGAGTGGAGCTGGCAACCAAATACATTTTTCTCAGAATTTTCCCTGCGTCTTCCCTTCTTCCTTTCCCTTGGGGTCAGAAGGTGTGCTTGTTGTAGCTTTCCCTTCTCCTTGATCTCCTCACTGCATTATCCCTCTGCACTCTGAGCTTTGTTACCTCAGCTTTGACACCGTCATCAAGTCCTTAACTTGATCTTCTCACCCTGTCCTTTTCCCATCTGTGGTCCAAATTATATTCACCACCCAAATGCTTAAAAAGAAGCAACCAGCACCTGCTATTTCAGGTCTATTCATTAATTTCTGCCAATCACTGCTCTGTTCCAATTTATAATCTGCTAACATATTCCATTAAAATGGCAAGTGGATGGTGTGAGCATCAAATTCAGAAGTATTACCTTTTCATTTTTTAATTAGATCTTTTCACATATCACGTAAAATTCACTATTTATTCCCTTGGTTCCCATCTCCTTCCCTCAGTTGTATGTTTTCAATATCATATTAATCTGAAAATTATTTCTTTTTTACTTTTGAAGGTTTTAATTTTTTTTTATCTCAGCAAGAAACACTGTCACACATTGAAACATTGTATTATGCATACAATAGCCAACACTTTCATTGATTTATCACTGTCTTCCACTGTATCATTGTCTTCCCGCTCATCATCGATTGGCTCGAGCGGGCACCAGTAACATCTCCATATGTCCTGTCTCATGCTAGTAGAGTCCAAGGGCATCTGCTTGCTCCAGGAACATAAAGAGCCTAAAACCATTATATTAGGTCATGGGAATGAGGTCTATAATCGTTACTGGTATTTCGCATATCAAATACGACACAGGTAGGTTGCCAGGCTTGCCGTAGCGGGTGGCATACTCTTGTAGTTACCTCTAAATACAGCATTTATTAATGAACTGCGTGGCCGCAATAGGCTTGTCTGCTGTGTGGAGTTGTTAAGAGATTGATTTATATATTTAGGTATCAATTTACTTGTATTTATTAGTAATTGACATTGAGAAAAAGATTCTTTTATTTCAAGGAATTAACTGAGGGTTCAAGAAACATTACAGGGTTATGGTGCTTGCCTTTGAACACCACTGACCCCAATATCTCCCCAGAACACATAAGGTTCCCTGACCACCATCAATAGTGATCCATAAGCAAAGAGCCTAAGTTAAGGCCTGAATGCCACCAGTAATTGTCACACAAAAATAAACAAAATCTAAAATAAATAAAATTGATAAATATCTGATAATGATGTTTATATGAAGACTTATGAATCCAGCCTTCAAACTGTGCCAAAGATTAGAGCATCAAGAAGAATTTGAAGTACAATTAAGCATAGTGAATATATATATATATATATATATATATATATATATATATATATATATATATCCAATGAATCACTCATCTTTAGCAAACTCCAGACCATAAGCAATTACATTGTTTATTCCTAAGAAGTTTATTTTTTCCTGTCATATCATAATAAGTTTGAGAAGACATCTTAGAAAAAGGCTGCACACTAGAAGTGACATACATTCAAAGATGGAGGGCCTCGGGGCCTTTAGAGGCAGGAGATGGGAGCAAATGTATATCAAAACTTAAACTTTGCACCATCATGATTATTTTATTTAAACTTCAACAATAAAATGACAAAATAGATAAAGTTGAAAGAGAAAAAACACTGCTAATGTTTTCCAATATACCAAAGTAGTAAAAGAGTGAACATGAGGGATGAGGGCAAAGGTAAGCTTCGACTTGAAACTGAGCCTGCCCAGCCTGGCACTCCTTTCCCAGGGTGCAGTTCTCTGGCAGGGCCATTCTCCACAGAGAAGCTGCACAGCTATATCCCTTGGGAAAACTGTGAGGACTTGCAAGAGTGAAATTGACTTAAAATTCCCTCTAGTGCACCCAAATTCAAATAGCTTGTAGGGAATAGCTGCTGGTTGCATGCCTATCTGGAAGAGCTATAAACGTATGCTCTGTGAATACAGAAATGATCTGGTAATGATAGTTTTCTGGAGCAGCTCATTGAAGTTTACTAAACTGTCTGAATTAAACCTTTCAAGTCCTATTCCTTCCTGTTAGTGCCTTAATATCATAACAAATTTCAGTCTCAAATGTGTTACAGTATTTTTAGATATTTGAATTCTTTCAGCTCCATTGATTGAGCGCAGCAGACAGTGCTTCAGGCTGCTTGCTATAAAGAAGAGCAGCTTCAAGGTGATGATAAGGGATCAACAAAGATAATTACAACAGAATGTTTTGAAAGTGCATGAGTTCCCCCTAATAATATTAAGAAAGAATGTTTTATCTCGAAAAAAAATCTGAAGGAGCAGTTACTATGCTCTAGGTGTTGGCCATGGTATGGATTACTTGATATTATCATTTTTGAAATTTTTAGTTATCAATTTGGAAGCATATTTATTTGAGGTACTAATGATGACATCTGGTGATCTTATTGTGGGTCATGCATGTCAGTGGAAGGTGGAAAAGATGAAGTGCATATCTCTGGTATCAATATTAAGAAGAAATATGACTTCTGAGATATTTATAAGATGATAATTTACTGTTGCTCAGAGCTCTCTTCCAAATTCTTGCTTGGCATCCTATGCTATCTTTAGGGCAATCCTATGGAAGATGGTAGCACTCTGAATAAGGAATACCTCCTCGAGAGTAGTAAGAGGAGGCCATTGATTTCAGGGTCCCAGTCAGAAATAAAGGACAATTTTAAGCCATAGGCAGCCCTGACGTTCTGCTTCCCTTTCTCACCATTGGCTGCCCTGGTTAATGAGGCCAATGTGGGTGCAATTTTAAGTTTCCTAAATTGTTCATTATACCTAGGAGAATAATCTCTTTTTATAACCATTCTGACTTCTGCTCTCTGACAAATTCATTTAAAGGAGCTTCAAAGTTATAAAGTTGTAGCTTTTATTTTATTGAGTGAGTTGCTCACACAATTACACACTTACACACAGATGCTTTGACAGTATTAGCCTATACTTCTTAGCTTTATCAGCCTGAAAATCCTGTATCAAAATAGAAAATGGCATTTTCTTCTGTTCTATTGCAACCTTGATTATTATTTTTTTACATAAATAGAGCTGCAGTTAGATGGCCGGCAGATCAAAGGCAGAGCTGCATTAAGGAGTAGTCGGGTTGCTGAGGCTGGCTGGGTTCTGACAGCTTTCAGAAGCTTTGATCAGACACCTATCAGCACAGACAGGCACCTTTTTTTTTTGCCTTTTGTCTGAGTCAGGAAATGAGAGAGATGATAGCTGCCTTTTGGTCCTAATCCTAACCACTCTGCTTGACAGGAGATGAAAGGTACACCAATTACTACTGGTAATAGCTGACTACAGTATGCATTCATTATCCTAGTTATCATTACAAATTACATGGTATTCTTGGTTACCTGGGGAAAGGAAATGCTTAAAGCAAGCAAACTCTACCAGCAATGTTTGAAGAGACCTGGGAGAAGAAACCTCTGTCAAAGTGTTTTTGGTACAGCTTCACCAAGAGGACGAAATTAAATGAAGATTCCAATTCTCCCTGGAATTAGTATTTCACAATAGGGCCCAATAAGAATTGTATGTAGAATGTGTGTGTGCACGCATGCGTGTGGGTGCATTTGTGTGTGTATTAAACTAGAAATTGATGGAGCAGTGTTTTTTAAAATCAAATATAAAATTAGAGTGCTCCAAATATTTTCTCAAGAGAAATTTATGTTATTGCTTCTGACTCTCAGTGGATGAATCAGCATGTGAATAATGAGTTAATTTAATAAACTAATTTTGGGTTATAACTCTGAAGACTAAGCATGAAAAAGCATATATTCTCTTTCTAGAGGTGTTCATTTAGATGCAGGGACTTTCTATGTGTGTGATGTCTGAACAAACAACTAGGAAAAGAGCAACTGGTTTCCCCATAATCGTAAACACATATAGTAACATGTATGTATATTTTCCCCATAGCATGTGTGTAAAGTTGTGTATGTGTATGTGTGTGTGAATGGTGAAATCTGAATCACAGTCTTTGTATATTATCTCAAAATGAGACAAACTATGAGTCAAACAGTAATTATATGCTGTCTAAAGTCAATGAAAAAAGATCATAACTTTCTGATTCCTGGTTTATCTTATTTATCTCTTCAGTTTGTCTCTTTGACTGAATGATTATATGATTTTAGCTATTTAAACTGCTTCGTGCTCTGTCTGAACACTTCCTCAACTTTCAATCCAGTCTTGAAATGTAGTTCATTTGTCATCACTCTGTTGGTAACATTTTGGTAAAATTTGTTCTCGCTCCCTTCCAAATATGTATGATACAAGCCCCATCATGGTGTATGCTAGAGTTAGTTCCACATAAATTTGACAGATGTATTAGATTACATCATTGAAAACAGTGAAAAATCTTATTCATTCCTATATTCCCAGCTAGTATAGTGTCTAAATAAAAGAAAAACTGAAAAGGGGCCGGAGCAATAGTCCAGTGGGAAAGGTATTTGTCTTGCATGCAGCTGACCCAGATTTGATCCCAGCATCCCATATGGTCACCCAAGTACCACCAGGAGTAATTCCTGAGTGCAGAGCCAGGAGTAATCCCTGAGCATTGCTGGGTGTGACCCAAAAAGCCAAAAATAACCCTGAGAAAATAGTCGAAGGCTATTTACTTTATAATTCTAAATTTACTTAAATTTGATATAATTCATTTACAGAAAACCAGGTATTTTGTAGCTTGAAATGTCCTGTGGCAAGCTGTTCTTCTAAAATTCTTCTATATTTTAGTTTTGGGTTCTGGAAATGTGTTTTCCAAGGAAAAACTGGTCCAAAAGAAAATTTAACCTGAATACTTCACATAATTTAAATAAAAATGATATTTTTATGGAAATAGTCTATATAAGATAAGACTTCAAATTGATAATTTTAAACTGTAAAAATTAAAATGCACAGGGGTTAGAGTAACATTTTAGTGGATAAAGTACCTGCTTGTATGAGGGAGACCCAGGTTTATCTCTAATACATCATATATCCTCCTGAGCTCTGCCAGAATTAATCCCTGAGCACAGCTGGGTGAGGACCAAATCCAAAGAAAAGGAAAAAAAAACACAGGCTAAGTTCTAAGACAGCACTAAAGATATTTTAATAGAAGGAAATTTATAGAAGTAAACAGTGACAGAATTATATTTGGTGAGATTTTTTGAGGAAGGTAAAAGAGAATTTTGGAAATCACAAGACAAAAGATATTCAAAATTAAGAAATACACCTCAAGAATAGTGGAAGATAGACGCCTGTGTTCCTTGGCAGAGGCCGTGATCATCAGCAAGTGGTCTGCAGATTACCATCCAACATGTTCAGGGGATTACTGCATCAGTCACAAGTAGACATACTTAGTTTGTAAATACAGCTAAAGACACGCTACAAACAAAGACATATAACATTAATTCTATGTGCTAGCAAAGCAATAGATATTTAAAAGTACTTTTATTATAACATCAAAACTATGAAATATTAAGGCTATACTTAAAAAAGTCCAAGTTGTTTTACTAAACTTATTATATATACAAATATATACATATGCTTGCACACATAATAATGTATGTGTGTGTTGCCATAGAGACCAAATCCAGAGAATGACCTATATGAGACTCCTTAATTCTGCACTTCAATTTTAAGCTACATTCTTAGCCCCATAAGCCAGTAAAACTTATTTTGAATAAAAATGATAAAATCCTAAGGCCAAAAAAAACCTTCAGTTTGCCTAATATTTCCTAACTTCAATAAAGAACACGATTTATAAAAGATCAGTGGATTATTTTAATTAAAAATTCTTCTTGCATCATACAGTGTTTCAACACCCATTACTCCAACAATCATGAGCAGCTTTGTAGTAGTACATTGCACGGTGATTCAATTTAAATAAAGAAAGAATAAAGCTAAATTTCAAAAAATTGTTTGTGGGTTGTGAAAGATAGCTCAAAGGAGTGGAGTACATGTCTCACACACACAAGATCCGTGTGTGTAGCACTGACTAGATGACACTTCCCCACCTCCAGAGCAAAGCTAGGGTGTCCATAGTTTCCCCCTCATGCGACATTTTATATCTAACATACATTATACTACTAGCGAGTATCACTGGATTTGACCCCAGATTTTCAGAACCACTAGGCAGGGTCCCATATGAAAAAAAATGCGTGCTCTTCTAAAGCTACTTGAAAATATTAAAATGCAGACTATCTCCCAGTCTATTTGACAACAATTTTCACAAATAATTTGTTTTTCAAAATAATTGTTTATAGACTATATAAAGAATTTATAAATATATAATGAGTACAGTTCAATAATCACTTGCTCCATCCACAAACTAGAAAAATGTTTTTAAGGCATAGCTATGTGAACAAAAATATCACCAAAGAAAAAAACTGGTATGGCAATCACTTAAAAGATATTTAATACCATTTGTCATTACAGTAATACAAATTAAATCTACCATGAAATTTCACTACAAACACACTAGAGTGCCTAAAATTAAACATTGACAATGTGTATAAAATGCCATAACATTATTCATATGTTTTACTTACTAACTCCACTTCTAGGAAATCATCCTAGAACAGCAATGGAGAATAATGCCTATAGAATGATTTAAAGGGATGAGAGAATGACAAACTACTGATAATAATTTGGCTTCTCTCCTAATTATTTTATGTACGTTAAGAAATGTTAGACATTAAATTATACTCTCAAGATAGAGTTGTTAGGCCTAGAGAAATAGTACAGTGGGGAGGGCATTTGCCTTGCATGCAACTGACCTGGTTTTGATCCCTGGCATGCTATATGGTTCCCTAAGCATGCCAGGAGTAGCTCCCTGAGCATTGTCGGGTGTGACACAAAAACAAAATAAAAAAAGATAGACTTGTTTAGTGAAAATGTGAATAAATAAAGCAGCATAATTTCTAATACTTTATTGAACTAAAACACACTTACAAGATAATCTAGGACTAATAGTAATTTTTGTTATACTTTATTTCTAAAATTTTTTTGCATTAACAAATAACTAATAACAGTATTTACTTTAAAATTGCATGTGATATTATTTTATTTATATCATTAATAATATAGTGATCATGAATTTGTTAAATAACTTATATTAATATTAAAATGATTAAATTCTGATAACGTATTATTTACAATTTTTACAGAGCACTTTCTTTGTATCTGTCTTGTCCTTGAATACTGTTTAATAACTTTCCATTTCTCATTCTTTTAGTTAGAAAATATGTAGTGTGCTCACATTTTCAGTTAAGAAACCAAAACCAGTGCTTAAATTATTCAAACCTCTCAGATCTTATATTTTGATATCTTACAGTTTAGCAATAGAATCTCTAATATTCCTCATTATTGCTCCTTATTTTAAAAAATAAACCATATCCATTTTCCTATATTTTACACTTTTTTTTCCAAATCTATTTTGTTCTAAGTATTGTTCTATTGGAAGGATTCTCAACAAGTTTACACCCCTCTGTCCGAAATTGCTTGGCTGCTCAGCTCTGTGCTAGGGTGCAGCTGCATTTCCCAACATATTGGGGAGCAGGACAGGGGGTGCCTTCTGCCCCATGGGATCAGCATCAGGTGGGTAGAGAGAGACTTGATAATCCAACAGAATTTCAAAAGACCTTTACTTACACCAGTTCTTTTTTTTTTTTTTTTTTTTTTAAGGTTTTTTTTTTTAATTTTTTATTATACCACAGTGAAACATACAATTACAAAGGTGATCATAATTGGTTCTTGGTAATACAGTATACCAACACCCATCCCTCCACCAGTGCCCCATTTCCACCACCAATGTACCCCACCCCCTCCTGCCCACCCCCATGCTGCCTTAATAGCAGGTACCCCAGTTTCCTCTCTTTCTCTCTCTCTCTCTCTCTCTGTCTCTGCATCTCTCTGCCTCTTATTTTACACATTGTGGCTAGCCCTACAGGTATTTAGAGTTTATCACTTAAGTCTCTTTGTTACACCAGTTCTTGCATTAAAATCCAATAACAGGAAACCCCCCCATACTTAGTTCCTAGCTGGGCCCAGGCCATATGTAGGTTTTGGGTTCTCAGCCAAGAAGGCGGCTATCACATGCTTAGGCGCAAACAGGCAGAAAGCTTATCCAGCAGAAAGCACAGTGTACATAGAGCAAAGAGGAAAGAGACAGAGGCAGAGAAGGGGGTTGATATTATATCTCTACTGGCCTGACTGAGCCCACTACCAGGGATCTCAGTTAAGGTCAATTCTTTTAGGTTTGCTTCCCCAAGGATCTCACCTGGTATGGGTGATTGAAATGTTAATATTAATATACCCTGCCAAGATTTGCCTTTGAATTTTTCCTGCAGGCCCTATGCAGAAATGGGAGAGGGCATCTGAGATGAACTGTATCTCAGAATTAATATAAAAGGGATATATACCATAAGTATTCTGCAGCTAGGTATATATTTCTTCAAACTTTCACAAGATCCTTATCTTTACTTCAGTTATTCTGGGTATCAGCATCGAGACTTATTAGCGAGCAGGGCATGCATGCCAGGAGACAAACAGCATTTCTCTCTGATTTAATTGTATCTGTATTTTATTTAAAAGGGATCCAATGCAGCCAGACAAACTCTGGTAAGGTATTCCAGTTCAACACCCCTTCACTTCATTTTCTCCCAACTCTTTCCCAAATCTTGTATATTCTATTTCGGAAGAGTCCTTAGTCCTGTAATGCTTTTTTTTGTCATCATTTCTTGTTATTCTAACATTCTTATGATATTCTATTTGGAGATAGCCTGAATGTGTAAGATGAATGGATAAAGAAGTTCTGGCATATGTACACAATGGAAAATTATCTAGCTGTAAGATAAAATCATTCAGTTTACTGCAATGTAAACAAATCTGTAGAGTATCGTGTCAAAGGTGGAAGGACAAATACTGGATTAACTCCTTCATTTGTTATATATACACAAAATATACTCAATATTGGAGAAGTAAACTGATTGCCAAGGTGTGATCAAGGTAGTGAGGGGGTTGTGAAGAAGTGGATTATGAGCAATATAAATGCAATGGTGGAGAGTCTGGGGAACTTTGGTGGTGGTGAGGTGCAGTAACTTGTACAACAAAGCCATAAAATTTGCAATACTGCAACTATGTTGACTAAGTAGTATTAACTACTATT
Source organism: Cryptotis parvus (assembly GCA_021461705.1). Classification (NCBI taxonomy): domain Eukaryota; kingdom Metazoa; phylum Chordata; class Mammalia; order Eulipotyphla; family Soricidae; genus Cryptotis; species Cryptotis parvus. The sequence continues at coordinate 53,425 of JAJIBD010021428.1, forward strand.
AATAAAAATACTAATAGACAGGTGTTAATAATCATCATTATAAAACTTTGTACTTGTTGGGTAAAACTTGTTTAATTTTTATTTAGCTAGAAATTAGTAAAATATTAACATTGAACAAAAATTTGTATCAGACATGGAGAAATTTATGACAGAATTTGTCTCAAATAGTTAGAAAAATAATATTATTGGTAAATAGTTTATATTCTACATGCCGTTATTCCCATCCATAAATAATTGTTATGGAGCTAAATATTATAGAGAATGCCTATAAAAATGTTTATATGAGCTAGCAAAATTAAGTTTTTCCATTTATTTTAAACTTCTATATATATTATTTGAGCATTAAAACTGTCCTGAAATCAATATTGTATGTATTATTATGATGACTTGCTCCTGTGAATACATTGAAGACTAAATGTTAAATTATAGGTTACTCATTAAAAGGCAAAAGCTGATAATATAGAATTTATTTAAGTTACAGAATTTATTTAGATTATTACTTTATCAAATATACAATCACTTGTATCACTTGTTTTCCCTTTCATCATTGATTTGCTCAAGTGGGCACCAGTAACATCTCCATATGTCTTTCTCATGCTAGTAGAGCCCAAGGGCATCTGCTTGCTCCAGGAATATAAAGAGTCTCAAACCATTCCATCAGGTCATGGAAATGAGGTCTATAATCAACTATACAATATACATCACTTTCATCTATATCTAAAACTTAAAAGTAGGGTTTTATATATTCTAATTAACAGGTCCAAATTGAGAATCTAGCAAAGTGAGATCTTTTCCTGAGTTACTCACAGGATAATTCAGGTTTCCTTGCTGTTTTGTTTTGTAACAATTAATAGCTTTTCATGTATTTCAATTACATGAGTGTATGCATATACACATAGACATTAATTTAAGAATTACAATAATGCCTATAATTTTGTCATTTGATGGAACTCTTTTTACTAATGATGCTATAGTCAATCCTTTCCAAAATATTTCCAATTATGTACATTAATTTGCTGTGTATGTAGAGTGTTTATCCTCTAAACTGATTCAGTTGTATCACACTGTGTTTGGGAAGTGTAATTAATGAATGATTCATTGATGCACTAAAAACTTTTTATGACCAAGCCATGATGTGTAATATTTGAGTGCTTGTCTACCAAGAAATCATACCCTGTTTACCTAGAAGCCATAAAAAAATGTAGCAAGAATTTCTGTCTGGTTTTATTTCCTTAGTATGTGCTGAATCCATCCAGATACTACTTAAAATGCTAAAATATACAGAAAAGTAAAATAGCAGGGAGACATACATATACAATCAGGTTTCAAATTTGAATATTATGAATTATTTTCAATATACTGAGAATATATTGCTAAAAAGTGAATTTGTGGCAGAAAACATTTTCACAAATTGGAATATTATCATTAAAGTTTACACCAAGTGCCTTTGAATGACCTATTTTAATTTTTCTTTCAATTCTTGTCATTTGTCTTGTCATTTGTTTTCCTGTTCAATTCTTGTACTCTTAATAAAACACGTTTTCAAATAAATATGATTTCACTTTTTATATGAAAGTTGAAAATAGACTTTTTATTAATTAACACAATTTTCTTATAGCTATGGTGAGAATATATTTGATTATTTACATTGATAAGACATTAACCTATCTATCACTTGATCACTTGATCACTTGAATCCCGTTATTCATCGATGTGCTCGAGTGGGCGCCAGTAACATTTCCATTGGACCCTATCACGTGCCAATGTAGCCCAATGGCATCTGTTTGATTCAGGAATATGAAGAGCCTCAAACCGTTCCTTCAGGGTCTTAACAAGGAAGTCTGACCATCTTGTAGGTGGGCGGCCACGTGATCTTTTGACATCCCGTGGGATCCAGTCAGTAACGGCTCTAGTCCAGCGGTTGTCTCCAAATCGCATTACATGTCCAGCCCATCTGATTTTCTATGTCTTGGCAAATGAGACAGCGTCCCTGATTCTGGAATAGTGACGGAGGTCAGAACTCTGGATTCCTTCTCTCACTTGAGTGAGACGTGATATTCCAAGCATAGCTCTTTCGATGCCTCTCTGGGAGACCCGAATAGCATTCTCATCCTGCTTTCGTAGGGCCCAGGTCTCTGAGGCGTATGTTAATGCAGGGAGAACGGTGGAGTCGAAGAGATGTGCCCGGAGCCGGAGGTTCTTTGTCCTTTTAGCTATTTCTTCGATGCCTTTGAAGGCATTCCATGCCGCTCTCTTCCTCCTGCGCAGCTCAGGTTTTAGTTCGTTCATCATGTTGACTTCTCGACCTAGGTACACATAACTGCTGCATAAAAGCATAACTGCATAAAAGCATAACACATAACTGCTGCATAAAAGCAGACCTCAAAGACAGAAGAGCAGAAATACTGGAAAATGCAGCAGAAGCCGGGAAAAGTATTCGCACTGCCCGCGTGTCCTTCACCAACTATAAGACCAAGATGACTGCCCTCCGTCGCCCTGATAGATCTATCACATCTTCCAGAAAGGCAATGGAGAAGATTATCCAGGACTTCTACTCAAATCTCTTTGATAGCCACATCCACCTGCCCACATACCAAATTCCACAGGATGGATATGTCATTCCCAATGTTCTCCCTTCTGAAATCCTACATGCCATCTCGTTGGTAAAGAAGGGCACAGCACCAGGCCCAGACAAAGTCAGACCCGAACACCTGAAGAATCTGCCGTCGGTACTCATCAATACACTAGCTCGGCTCTTCACACGCTACCTGTCCGAATGCAAGGTGCCCTCCCAATGGAAAACCAGCAGGACAGTTCTACTGTTCAAGAAGGGAGACATTCACGACATCGGCAACTATTGCCCCATCTGCCTGTTGTCTGTCATCTACAAGCTGTTTACACGAGTCATCCTGAACAGGATTAGCAGAACACTAGATGAAGGACAACCATGCGAGCAAGCAGGTTTCGGAAAGGATTCAGCACAATCGACCATATCCACACAGTAACCAAGCTCATTGAGGTTTGTAGGGAGTACAAGATGCCACTCTGTCTCACGTTCATTGATTTACAGAAAGCCTTTGATTCTGTGGAGACTGAAGCAGTCATCGAAGCCCTAGTCAAACAGGGTGTTCAAACCCAATACATCAAGATCCTTCGTGAGCTGTATTACGGATTCACCACCAGGATCTCACCATTCTACAAAGAAGTGATCATTGATGTCAAAAGAGGGGTTCAACAGGGTGATACCATCTCACCAAAACTCTTCAGTGCCACCCTCGAGAACACCATGAGACAATTAGAATGGGAAGGAATGGGAGTGAAGATAGATGGTCGGCAACTACACCACCTCCGCTTCGCTGATGACATCGTTCTAATAACACCAAACATTAGCCAAGCGGCACAAATGCTGGCTGACTTTGACCGAGAATGTGGAAAGGTAGGTCTACAGCTGAATCTGAAGAAAACTATGTTCATGAGAAATGAACTAGTTCCAGAGGCCCCATTCACTCTCAATGGAACCTATCTATAAATAGTAGAATATTGTAAGCATTATTTATTACTACTATTGCTACTTTATTGTTGCTGCTGCTATTGTTATTATTATTATAATTGTGTCATTGCTGTTATTGTTGTTATTTTGGTTTGGTTGCTACAATGAACAATTTCAGGATTTAATCCTGTCTTTTACTCAGGGATCATTTCTTATGAAGCTCAGGGATCCGTATGCAGTGACAGAGACAGACCAGTCAAGGCAAATACTTAAAACCCTCTTCTGTCTCTCTGGCTCCTAGAACATTTCAATCTGTGCAAACCTGTTGGAAGAGCATAGAGAAACACCTTGACTTTGTTGTTCTAATTTTATAAACTGTTTTCAAAGTTGTAGTGCTGAATTTCTCAGGGAACTACTGTGTGTCAGTAGCCTTGCCTGGCTGGTTAATATAAAGAATTGGATTTAACTTATACAATAAATCAGTATTGTATAATTATTATTATATACAGATTACAAAGAAGGTATTTATAATAAAATATACTTTTGCCACCATGAATTGTACTAAGCAGCTGTATATGGACCCCACAAAGGCAAACATCAATATACTTACCAAATATATGTATCATGCAACAGTGTTATATTTGGAGCAGTATATTACTGGTTTTGTTTTTAAACCCAACATTTAAAGGTGATTAGGTTAAATTTTTTTTGGTACAATTTCCTGTGATATTGTCTTCTGAAGATGTTTTAGTTGAATATTTACTTTCATCCTGACTGCTCTGTGTACCCCATCACCTCTTCTGCCTGTCTCTTACTAGATTTCTCTCATTCATGTTATTATCCATTCAAACAGTTGTTTTGCTTTCATGCACTCTGGTGTAATAGTCAAAATTGCATTCATAATCTGTTTAATCTTTGTGCTATCTAATGTTTTGTGTTTACTTTGGGTTTCAGGATATAAGTGTGTGATCTTTGCTAAGTATCTGATCACAATCAACCCCTAGGGATAAAACATTTTATAATATACTTTAAGGTATACATCTTACAAATAAGCAGCTCTGAACAGGTTATGGGGAAGAAGAGTGAAATATAAACTTCTGGACCCAACCTGAACTTTGTGCTCAACTTTGTAATTAAGCTTAACCCGGAGGTCAGAAAGCACAGATTTTAAATAATCTCTGATTGGATCAGATTGGGACTGGAATACACTGTTGCTAGAGTAAAAATCACCACGAACCAGTGCTGGAGCACTTTGGCTTTAACACGTATCATTTCCTCAAACTTATTAACAGCTTGAAATGAAGTGATGTCATCCCTGATTCTTGATTGTCAGAATGCTGAAGAGAAATAGAAATGTCACACAGGAGGAACCAGAGTTTGACAATTTTCTATCTTGCTAGTTTCTCTGCATCTTCCTTTAACAATCATCATCCCAATATTACTCTGAGTTTTTGCTCATTTCTTATTTTAATAACTGATTTTTACTATAATTAAAGCAATATATCTATAATAACATTAACATTGACAATACAAGATGCAACCTTGTGGTGTCTAATATTATTTCTAATGAGATGTCTATATTTTAAATTGATAATACTTTCTTTAAATATTTGATTTGATGTTTATGATATTCATTTAAAAGTTACATGGTATTTAATAAATCACCTTATTTGGAGAAACTTATTTTTAATAATATTATTAGTTTAGTTTATAAATATGGATTTTGGTCATTGAGAAATTTTATTTTTGAAAGTAAATAAAAAAAAGAAGTCAAACTAATAATTATAGATGTAAGACATTTGTATCAATAAAATCTCCATTTTGAGACAATCAATTTCAGTTAATGAGGAAAGCTAATGCATGCTCACTTAAGAGCTTTTGTCTTCTTTCTGTTATGGTTTTATGTTCCTCATGGGTAAAATTTTGCATCTAATGTTTTTTATTAGATATATTATCTATATTGAAATATTCTTTGAAATTGTTAAAATACATATAGTATATATTCATTCAGAGATAGCAAAACATTTGTCTAAATAATAATGGAATGAATGTTCCAGAGGGATCAAACAGATGTAAGGTGCATGGCTTGCATGCATCTTAACCCAGTTCTATTCCCAGCACCGGATATGATCTCCTGAGCACAGTCAGGGGTTTCTCTGAGTAAAGAGCCAGGAATAGCCTTGGAGCACTACAGGATATAATCTTTGTTGCCACAAAAGAAGTGAAACATTACAGTATTTTAATATCTAGAATATTAAATTGAATATCTTGTGTGCTGTATAGTATACTTATATAATAATGCCAGAGACAAGGTGGGTCTTGTGTTATCTTTTTATTTTCTAACTTGGCAATGTCCAATTTTATTAAGCAGTACACGTATCAGAGAACACAGAATGGTGTATGTTAAATTCAGATTTGGGGGAAAACTGTACAGATTTCGGGAAACATATATGTTGTTAATTCTAAAATTGCTAGCAGGTATTGAGAGTAGTATTTTGTTGACTGGTTCCTCAGAGGTAGCATCCTATTAAACATCATTAGACTTGATTGATTAATTCTAGCAAATCCCTGTCAAGATGGATTACTTAAAACTATTGCAACTAGTCCCTTATGAATTAAAGATGACCAAGCATGTGAAAAATAGAAAAGCTCAAAGTAATTATGGTGGTCATACTTGTTTAGGGGCTACATTTTGTACTTCATTGTTGTTACATAATTCAGCTTGCATAAAATACTTTAAAAGAAACAAAATTGTAGTAGTAGAAAATTACTAAAGTTTATGAGCCAGTCACAGCCAACTTTCACTATAATTCTCTCTCTTCAGTATTAGAAGAGGAAAGTTTTAAAAGGATAACAAACAACAATCTTTAGCAGTAATCAACTAGCTCTGTCAATATGGGTCTTAATGCTACCATTCTCATTTGCAGTTTTATCTTACAATTCAACCTGTGCAGGCTCTGCTTCTCTGAGTATGTTGTTAAGCCCTTAAATTATAATAATTACATTCTATATTGTCTTTTATATCAGAGTTTAAAATATACTATAGATTCTGCATTAAACGTTATTGAGGAAATTTCAAAGTTATGTTCCTGGAGCAAGCAGATACCCTTGGGCTCTACTAGCATGAGACAGGACATATGGAGATATAACTGGTGCCCGCTTGAGCAAATCGATGATGAACGCCAAGACAGTGATGCAGTGATACTTACGGTGGAGGAAAGAGGCTTAATGCAGAGACAATTTCAAATTTGTACAAGAATTAATCTAAATATCTTTGCACATTCCTTTGCTTGAACTGATTTTCTTCATTTTGATAATCCACACCTTCATTGTGTCGTTTCTTTCATCTCTCTGAGCAAGACCTCTTTATTCATTTTTAAATATTTTATTATACCACCGTAAGATATGCAATTACAAAGATGTTCATAAGATGTTCACATTAGGGTTTCAGTCATACAGTGTTCCAGCCCCCAAACCCTCCACCAGTGCCCATTTCCTACCTCCCTTAGCCTGCCTCTATGGCAGGTTCTTTATCTCTTTCTCTTTTTCTCTCTCTTTCTCTCTTCCATCCCTTATACATTGTGGATTACAATACATACATTAAGAGGTTGTCATGTGTATCTTTTTGCCTGTATTTAATACTCAGTTCTAGGTTGGTATTAGCACTTTTGACAATTATTAGCACACTGTTCCATTCTCTGTCTTACCTAGCCTCTGACTCCCACACATTTGTGATAATTATCACCTTTGACAAAACCTCCTAATCAATGTTTCGCCTGACCTTGGATATTGGTATCATAATATGCACATATATATTTATGTCTTTCCATTAATATAAATATAATAATGAATAACAATAAATTATTTATAATAATAAATGAATATGTGTATATATATACAAAAAATGCATTCTATATCTGTCTTTTTTTTTCAGCAAACAGGATCAGAGATGCAGCTTTTTTTTTTAAAATTTTTTATTATACCACAGTGAAACATACAATTACAAAGGTGATCATAATTGGTTCTTGGTAATACAGTATACCAGCACCCATCCCTCCACCAGTGCCCCATTTCCACCACCAATGTACCCCACCCCCTCCTGCCCACCCCCATGCTGCCTTAATAGCAGGTACCCCAGTTTCCTCTCTTTCTCTCTCTGTCTCTGTCTCTGCATCTCTCAGCCTCTTATTTTACACATTGTGGCTAGCCCTGAAGGTATTTAGAGTTTATCACTTAAGTCTCTTTGTGTATATTCAATGGTGAGTCTTAATCTGCCATTACCATTTCCCACATTTAGTAAAACACTGGTATCTATTTATGTCGTATAATTGAATGCAGTCATTCTATATCTGTCCTTTTCCTTCTGACTAATTTCACTCAGCATGATAGTCTCCATGTCCCTCCATTTGCAGGTAAATTTCATAATGTCATCTTTTCTGACAGCCGCATAGTATTCCATAGTGTAGATGAACGACAGTTTCTTTAGCCAGTTCTCGGGCATTTAGGTTGTTTCCAGATTCTAGCTATAGTGAATAGCGCAGAGATGAATAAAGAAGTACAGATAGTGTTTCTGCTATGTGTTTTTCGGTCTCTATGGTATATTCCCAGGAGTGCTAAAGCTGGATCAAATGGGAGCTCAATATCTAGTTTTCGGAGGAATGCCCATATTGTTTTCCAAAAGGGCTGGACCAGTCGGCACTCCCACCAGCAGTGGATGAGAGTCCCTTTTTTCCCCACATCCACGCCAGCACTGGTTGTTCTTGCTGTTTTGGATGTGTGCCAGTCTCTGTGGTGTGAGATGGTACCTCATTGTTGTTTTGATTTGCATCTCCCTGATGATTAAAGATGAAGAACACTTTTTCATATGCCTTTTGGCCATTCGAATTTCTTCTTTTTGGAAGCTTCTGTTCATTTCTTCTCCCCATTTTTTTGATGGGGTTGGCTGTTTTTTTCTTGTGGAGTGCTACCAGTGCCTGATATATCCTGGATATTAACCCCTTGTCAGATGGGTATTGGGTGAATATCCTAGTGGGATTCATCCCGGGAATGCAAGGATGGTTCAACATTCACAAGTCAATCAACATAATACATCATATCAACAAAAAGAAAAATAAAAACCATATGATCATATCAATAGATGCTGAGAAGGCATTTGACAAGATTCAACACCCGTTCATGATGAAAGCTCTCCGTAAAATGGGGATTGAAGGAACCTTCCTCAAGATAATCCAGGCCATCTACAACAAGCCCACAGCGAGCATCATTCTCAATGGGGAAAAACTGAAAGCCTTCCCCTTAAGATCAGGGATAAGACAAGGCTGCCCACTCTCACCACTTCTATTCAATATAGTACTGGAAGTACTTGCCATAGCAATCAGGGAAGAAAAAGACATTAAGGGCATCCAGATAGGAAGGGAAGAAGCCAAGTTATCACTATTTGCAGATGACATGATATTATACCTGGAAAACCCAAAACTCTCTACCAAGAGGCTCCTAGAAATAATACATTCCTATAGCAGAGTAGCAGGGTACAAAATCAATACCCAAAAGTCAATGGCCTTCCTATATGCTAACAGCGAAAGAGAAGAAAGGGACATTAAAGAAACTATCCCATTCACAATTGCGCCGCAGAAAATCAAATACCTAGGAATCAGTTTGACAAAGAATGTAAAGGATCTCTACAAAGAAAACTACAAAACGTTACTTCAGGAAATAAAAGAAGACCTGAGGAAATGGAGACATATTCCCTGCTCATGGATCGGAAGGGTTAACATTATCAAAATGGTAATACTCCCTAGAGCTTTATACAGATTCAATGCGGTCCCTATAAAGATACCCATGATTTTCTTCAAAGAAATTGAACAAACACTCCTGAAATTTGTATGGAATAATAAAACTCCATGAATAGCTAAAGCAATCCTTGGGAAAAAGAAGATGGGAGGTATCACTTTCCCCAACCTCAAGCTCTACTACAGAGCAGTTGTAATTAAGACAGCATGGTATTGGTATAGAGACAGACCTGTAGACCTATGGAATAGAACTGAGTATCCTGAAACACATTCTCAAATATACAACCACTTAATCTTTGATAAAGGAGCAAAAAATATTAAGTGGAGCAAAGAAAGCCTCTTCAACAAATGGTGCTGGGAAAACTGGGCAGCTACATGTAAAAAAATGAACTTAGACCTCCTTCTAACGCCATGCACAAAAGTCAGATCAAAATGGATTCTAGATCTCAACATCAGACATGAATCTATAAGGTACATTGAAGAAAACATAGGAGAAACGCTCTACGACATCGAAACGAAAAGTATCTTTAAAGATGACACACCACTGACCAAGCAAATGGAAGCAAAGATAAACAAATGGGATTATATAAAACTAAAAAGCTTCTGCACCTCAAAAGAAACGGTGACCAAGATATATCTGTCTTTTTTGTTCTGACTAATTTCACTCAGCATAATCCTCTCCATGTCCATCCATTTATAACAAATTTCATAACTTTGTTTTTCCTATCAGCTGCGTAGTATTCCTCTGTGTAGATGTACCAGTTTCTTTAACCAGTCACCAATTCTTGGGCACTCTGGTTGTTTCCAGATTCTGGCTATTGTGAATAGTGCTAATATGAAAATAAAGAGCAGATGGTGATTCTGCTGTGTGTTTTGGCCTCCCAAGGTACATTCCCAGGAGTGGTATTGCTGGGTCAAAAGAGAGCTCAATTTCTAGTCTTTAAGATTGAGCTCTCTTTTACCCAGCAATACCACTCATAGGAATGTACCCTGGGAGGCCAAAAACAAAAGCGGAATCACCATCTGCTCTTTATTTTGTGCTGGGAAACTGCCTCACTACCAGATTAACAGAGCAAAACCAGTTCGAGCCCAGGTAGGCGGCTCCCAGAAGCGGAAATCACTGGGAATTCGTCAGATGGAGTCAGGGGTCAGCCATTTCCCCCTCCATTTTGTTGAGCCTGGTGGCCCCACCCAGGAGCTGCCCTGGGGCCACCAGCCATAGCATGAAGAGCCTCACAGCGGCTGGGGAAGTCAGCCTCAGCAGCTGACTATGGGGCCCCCTGGGAGGACAGATGGGTTTTGGGAGTGGGCCCATCACCTCTGGTCTCATCCAGCTGCTTCCGGGACCTCTGCTTCCGGGGGTCCCGGAAGCAGCTGGATGAGACTCGCCCACCACACTAGCCACCATTTTCGCTGTCCGGACTCTGGGAACCTGCCTCATGACCAGATTAACAGAGCAAAACCAGTTCGAGCCCAGGTCAATTAAAATAGTGGAAACAGTGATGTCTTTTAATGCACTGCATTCCACAATGTGCAGGAAAGTTTGGCGGGAGGGAGAGATAAAGAGGAGAGAAATGACATACAGAACCTGCCAAGTAGTTGATGTGTGGGAGGAGGGAGGGAGGTGGGGACATTAGTGATGGGAGATTGGTTTGGGTGGAGGGATGGGTGTTGGAACACTGTAGAACCAAAACTCTACATGAGCATCTTTCAATTGTATGTCTAAAATGGTGTAATACAATTTGGGGAGGAAAATTAATAAAATAAAATAAAATGAAAAAAAAATTTCTAGTCTTTGAAGGAAAGTCCATATTGTTTTCCACAAAGGCTGTACTAGTCGATATTCCATTAACAATGGATGAGAGTCCCTTACTACCCGCATCCACACCAGCATTTGTTGTCCTTGCTCTTTGGTATATGTGCCAGTCTCTGTGGTGTGAGATGATATCTCATTGTTGTTTTGATTTGTATCTCTCTGATGTTAGTGATGACGAGCATTTTTTCATATGCCTTTTGCAATTTGAATTTCTTCCTTGTCAAAGTTTCTGTTCATCACTTCTCCCTATGTTTGATGGGGTTGGGTGTTTTCTTTTTAGAAAGATCTACCAGTGCATGATATATCCTGGATATTAATCCCGTATCAGATGGACAAGGTATGCTGGTCCAGAGACTCTCAGACATGGGGCAGAGCTATTCCTTGCTCTCCCTGTGCACAGCCATTCATGAGGCAGTCGGGAGGCATGGCGGGTTCTAGCCCTAGCCCACTACCTCGGCAGAACCTCACAACAAGCCAGACCACCCTCCTCACTCCATGGGCGCCGCCATTTTCCACATTTGGACTTCCCTCTCGTCAGAACTCCACCCAGCAGACCAGCCCATCACAGCCCGGATCATCGACACCCACCCTGCAGCAGTTTTTTCCTCAATCCGCCCAGGTATGCTGGTCCAGATACTCTCAGACATGGGTCAGAGCGGTTCCTTGCTCTCCCTGTGCCCAGCCATTCATGAGGCAGTCGGGAGGCATGGCGGGTTCTAGTCCTGGCCCACCACCTCGGCAGAGCCTCACAACAAGCCAGACCACCCCTCCTCACTCCCACGGGCGCCGCTATTTTCCACTTTTGGACTTCCCTCTCGTCAGAACTCTACCCAGCAGACCAGCCCATCACAGCCTGGCTTGGTTGGCCACTTGAGGCTGCGCGGTTCATCAATAAATGCTTTATTTGGAGGTGTTTAAAAGAGTTTGCCTCCTGTTCGGCAAGCCTGGCAAGCTTCTCGTGTTGTATTTGATATGTCAAATTCCAGTAACAATTAAATTAGGTCATTCCCATGACCTAATATAATGGTTTGAGGCTCTTTATGTTCCTGTAGCAAGCCGATGTTCCTGGATCTACTGGCATGAGACAGGACAATGGAGATATTACTGGTGCCCGCTCTAGCAAATAGATGATCAACGGGAAGATCGTGATCGTGATCATGATGGTGATTAGATGGATATTGGGTGAATATTCTTTCCCATTCTGTAGACTGTACTTGTATCTTGGTCACTGTTTCTTTTGAGCTGTAGAAGCTTTTTAATTTCATGTAGTCCAATATGTTTATCTTTTCTTCTAGTTGCTTTTTTAGTGGTGTTTCACCTTTGAAGATGCCTTTAACTTCAATGTTGTGGAGAGTTCTTTTTCTATATTTTCTTCAACTTACTTTGCTGCAGAACACCTAAAAATTTAAAAGCCTCTGCATCTGCCCTGGATTGCCTCCTGCAGATCACTTTGTAGATAAGGGGTAGTTTAAATGTGGCAGTTTATCTGACCACGTATTCTGTACTGGTTGGTATAAATATTCTCTCATACTACCACAATCATCATGGGACTAGATAGATCTTACCAGCATATTTGCCTGGCCAAATTGGATCTATTAAGTAATTATACCAGAGAGAAATGCTGTTTGCCTTCAAGCAAGCAAGCATGGCTCCCTGATAACTCTAAGGCAACTAAAATACAAAACTACCGTGAAGTAGACTAGAATCTTGTGAAGGCTTGGAGAAATATTTAAATGGCATTAGTATTAGTCTTTGGTACAGAGAAATGCCATCTCAGAAACCCCCTTCTCTACCCTATAAAAGCATTTCCAGGCAGATCTTGGCTCAAAACATTAGCATATAATAGGGCCTATGTGAGGTGTAGGAGAAATTACCTGAGGGCATTTGACCCTCCCTGCTTCCCGTAATAGTGGGAGGTCTGAGTTACAGGGGTATAAGACTAGCCCTGGAACTCTCTCTTTTGGGCTCTCTTTTGGGGCTCGCACTCTTTTTGTAAGTCTTATCTTTGTCTCCTCTCTACAGGGCCTTAACACGTGGTGGCCGCAATCTTGGCCTACACGTGTCTGGGGTTCTAGCCAGGAATCCTAAGCACAGGGTTTTTCCTATTGCTGATTTGTATGCCTGAACCTGTGATAAGTAAAGCATTTTAAAACCTGTGCCGAATTCCTGATTTTTTATCCATTCCCTGCCAGCTTTGGAGATAGAAGGGAACTTGCTCCCGGCACTGTTGGGGACCCCTGTGGCATCCCGACAGTACCTTATGAATTCAGGTCTGATATTGAGATATTTAATCCATTTTGATATGATTTTTGTGCATGGTGTTAGACAGAGGTCCAGATTCATATTTTTACATGTCGCTGCCGAGGTTTCCCAGCACCACTTGTTGAAGAGGCTTTCCTTTCTCCATTTCAGACTCTTTACAACTTTATCAAAGATTAAATGATCATGTGTTTGAGGATGGGTGTCAAGATACTCAATTCTATTCCATAGGTCCACAGGTCTGTTTTCATTCCAATACCACGCTGTTTTAATTACTACTGCCTCGTAGTACTATTTTTAAACTAATAACTTTCCTTCACACACAATATATTTCAGGAAAATATTCAGTATTTAAAGATCTTTGAGAATTTTCTGATAAGCTAAATGATTTCATCAATATTCCTATATTTTTGCTAGACTATGTCCCTTCTCTTTCTTAAATGTATGCAACAATTATTACAATTATTCAACCTTTTCTTCAAGTATCCATTATTTTTTCTCTGTCCCTACCAACAGTTCACAAAAAGATGTGAATTATATTCCCATTTATCTAAGGATTCTCTACCAGTTCTTTTATATACCTGCTAATCTACCATTACAGTTACCTAACTTCACTGGAAATAATTCTCTACCACTCTGGGTTATAAACCAGAAGATGAAGCTAAGCATTTGTGATTAATAGAGGACAGTTGGAAGGAACTATCAGGAGTGGATAAAGAAGTTTTGGTTGTAGTGAATAGTGTTAGAATTTTACTGATGCACAGTAGAAGTGCCATCAGCACATCTATATTCATTGTGGCACTATTCATACTAGCCAGAATATGGAAACAACCTGAGTGCCCAAAAACAAATGACTGGTTAATGAAACTATTCTACATCTATGCAATGGAACACTGCAAAGCTATTAGGATAAATGACGTCATGAAATTTGCTTATAAATGTATCATGTTGAGCAAAATGAATCACAAGAGGGTCAGACATAAAATTATTGCACTCATTTGTGGAATATTAAGAAAAACAGAATATGAGACAGTAGAAATAAGGACCAGGAGGATTAGTCCATGGTTGCAAGCCTGCCTCAAGTACTGGTGGAGAAGACACTGTGATATAAAAGGGACCACTGTGACAAGTATAATCGGAAATTACTACTTTGGATAAGCACTGCATGCTGAAGTTAGGCAAAGGAATAAATATGATAATCTCTCAGTATCTGTATTGCAAACGATGTCACTTCATTGTAAATGAATATACTTTCTTCTAAAGAAGGTTGATTTACATTATGTCTCTAAGTGATTTCAGTTTATGAAATGGGACAGGAGTCCAAATTAGCTTTGGAAACTCTTTTATTGACCAAGTTCAGTGGAATTGCAAAATTTGCCAATTAATACAAAATTATCATGTGATTTTTATTCAGTTGTATATTTCCAATCATAGCTTACAATAAAAAATACATATATGCTCTAATAATTACTAAATTTTAGTTATGTTCCATACATTTCTATTTTCACTTCTCAAGTTTCCAAACAATTTTGCACAGAGACAGAAATAAGCTTGAGTGCTGTGTGACGTGGCCTCAACTCCTTCTTCAAACAACTGAATATCATTTGTGGTCTTATCCTTTATGTCAATGTATTTAATACTTTTGCCACTGGATTTTAGGAATAGAGACAGAATGTCTAAGTGTGAAACACCTTTTCACTTTCCATAGAACAATCATCTTAAGTCCAGGGAAATAAAGCTGGGATGAGATAACTTTGAAATCGCTAGTAAAAGTCAGTGAAAAGGGAAAAATCTCTGCTATTGATTATGTTTGCCTTATGATAAGTGGGAATTTCTGTGAGGACATGAGGCTTTGTGTGGAGATAACGACCCTCCTCTTGATCCCATTCATCACTAGTGGCCTTCTCAAGATGAGTAGTTAGATCACTCATGACTGCTCTGAGAGTCTCATCTTTCTAGATATGGGAATTGTGTTTACTGATCATACGGCAGAGCCTGGCAAGCTACCCGTGTCATATTTTATATGCCAAATACCATTAACAATTATAGACCTCATTCCCATGACCTGATGGAATGGTTTGAGGCTTTTCACGTTCCTGGAACAAGCAGATGCCCTTGGGTAAACTAGCATGTGACAACACATATGGAGATGTTACTGGTGCCCACTCGAGCAAATTGATGATGAACAGGAAGACAAGTGATACAAGTGATTTGCTGACCATATATAATGCTGCTCCATTAATCTCCTTGGGTTTCCCGTGCTAACAAAAAAATAAAATAAAATTCAGTAGTTCCTTTAACACTCTCCTGAGGTCAAGGGGAAGTAAAATGAAGAAAAGGTGACCCATCTTTTGTTTAACATCACTTGAAGATAATCCTTACTGCATGAGTAAACTCTATTAGTCTCCCCAACAGTCTAAACAGTAATCATAATAATCAGACTCTATGTTTGCATTAACCTGCTGTCTTTAATGGACATCTACTAATCATATACAGACTCTCTTCTCTCTTTTCTGCTCTTTCTTCAAGCTCATACTCATTCAACTTTAAGAGAAGAAAGTGGTCTCTCTACCTTTCCTGCATTGGGATACCCCTACTTTACAATGGAAATAATGCTCAAGAAACTGATATTTCCCCCTAATACCATTTACTTTGCACAGTAGTAATGCAATGGCAAGTTGCTTCCTCTTCATCTAGGAATATGTTTAATACTCAGTTTAGCAGATGGTAAATTATAAACCTCATTCCCATGACCTGAAGTAATGGTTTGAGGCTCTTTATGTTCCTGGAGCAAGCAGATGCCCTTGGGCTCTACTAGCATGAGACAGGACTTATGGAGATGTTACTGGTGCCTGCTCGAGCAAAGTGATGATGAATGGGAAGACAGTAATACTCAATTTAGCAGCTTCATTTGACGATCTTAAATATAACATCTACTGATGCTGTGAGATAGTACATCAGTTAGGTACCTGCATCCCACCTACCCAGGTTGAAATTTGCATAACATAAACTCCCATACATTGCTTGGTGTTAGCATTTGTAGGCCCTGGAGCTTTGATGACTGACTTCATGGTCCACAGCACTGGACTTCTGCTTGATTGTTCTAGTATAGCCAGAGATAGTCCCTGAGACCCCAGAAACTACTTGGAAGCACTTTATAATCCCTCAACATTGAGATTGCTTCTTATCTCATTTTTGTTTTGACTCAAGATTTAAAATACAAATCAGAAAATCTACACTCATTATTTTGTTAAAGGATGGATAAATGCGTAAATAAACAAAAAATGTCTTATTTCTAGTGTAACTTGCATGTACTGAATATTTTTGAAAATTTCTAATTTAAATTAGACATTTGACCCTACATTATAAATATATCTGATATTCAATCCTCAATATGAAAAAGCATGTAACTCTTAAATGTTTGTCTTATCTCCCACAAAATATTAAAAGTTGTGAAAAACAAGATTAATATGCAAATTTTATCCCTGTATTTCCTATAAGAAAAAGCTAAACTATTACTCTCTCTTTGTAGTGTTTGAGAATAAAACGAGGAGTGATGAAACCTCATTTGAACCTTTGTTTTATCTCAACATCTGATGCTTTGTGTGGAAAATGGATACAATAATAGTTATAATAATTTTATATATGTGATGTAAGAGTGGAAAAATTAAAATTATTGAAATTAGGATGATATAATAAGTATCCTACTTTATTAATTTGCATTTTAATTTTATAAAACAACTACTTGTGTTCTATTTGAAGAATTTCATCTTCGATAGTTTAATAGTTTGTGATACTTATCACTAATAGCTCAAAATATTTCATGACAAAGCTATCAATAATTACAAAAGTATCATTGTTCATAAGTTGCTTGTAGTTTAATTTTCAATTGCTACAAAGTCCCAAAAGGTAAATATTATATGTTTGCTTTTGAAACTCCTCTTACCTAGATCAAAAGTGATCAATGTTAAAAGAATTAAATGAAACAGAAGAAAAAAATAAATACTTTTACATACCCCTATACAGATTTGAAAAAAAGTATTCAGAAAATGAATGAAAGCAAAAAAATCCAGCCCAATGTTGGATTCTGTTTTCCTTTCAAATTGAATGAGCATGCTCTCTCTTGGGATAAGATATTATATACAGAGAATTCAGAAAGGAGCTTTAGTGACCTGAATTCAAGTTATTGCCTAGAAACCATTCTAAAACAAAGTGAAAGAAAAAAGAGCCTGCCAAAGTACCTAAGGATGAGGAGATGGGCAGAAACAAGATCAGACTGGAAAACGTTTACTTCAGCTAACATGTTTCAAATAGTAACTCTGATGAAAGTATATCAGATCACAAATTGCTTTGTCATGAGAGCTCTCTTGGTCATAATCACATGGTCATGAAAATGCTATAAAAGGCACATTTTGAAATATAGATTTTGCTTTGTTCTACATAAAATTAGTATAATCATCTAATGCATTACACAGTAATGAAGCTACTCTCATGAAGAATGGGTGTTAGTTAATAATGCGTTTGTCTTCAAAGACCAGAAAAACAACCAGTATGACTTAAAATAATATTTTTTCTTACAAAACTAGAGCTCTGGAATTAGAAGGCAAGCTATCAGCTTTAGGGTTGCATAAGACAATTTTTTTCTCTCTGTTTTTTTTTTTTTTTTGGTTAGAAGGTGATGTACTTGAAATTAATGCAATCTTAATATTCAAACCAGGGAAGAGAAGAACAGTTTGTCTGTTCTCTATATCAGTCAGTAAAGCTTACTGTTTATTTTGTCTGCTCTACTATCACAGACTATTCTCTTATATAGACAATGCTAGATACACAAAAGAATGATATTGGAGGTATATCAGCATTTACAGATTCTATGCTTCAGATACCAGAAAGAATTTTGCGATAAGGACACTGCTTGATAACTATTAATTCAGCTAGAACATTGTTGAATGTTAGTATAGAGTTGTCCTTACTAGGTCATGGGTAGGCTTGGTCCAAGTCAAACAGAAGTGAGGAATAAAAACTACTGCTCTTGTTCATTAAATATATTTTGAAAAATTTAAATTCTTCTTAGCAAATGGCACTAGAGTGTTACTTTCCAAAATGCTAATGTCTTAAGTAAACAAACATGTTTTAATATGATATGATAGTTATGATACATATGATAATTACATAATTAAAGTAAAAAGAATATATGCTATATTGATTAATTGTAAGATTTCTGAGAAGAAAGCTAATAAATTTCCAGGTTTTCTTCAGTGTTCACACAAAGCATTGCTCTAGACTCTCTCAAGGTCATGCCTTTCTCTGAATTCTTTCCTCTAGCCTATGTGATGAAGATTACTCTTCATTTTGTCCTGTGGCCTGTGTGTGATGGAGATTACTCTTCATTTGAATCACAGCATTAGCTTAGGTTCATATACATTTTTTGAATTATAGTACACATCTGAGAGATATTGGCATATATCGGACTTGCAGACATGGGGCAGAGCTGCTACTGGCTCT
This sequence comes from Cryptotis parvus, assembly GCA_021461705.1. Lineage (NCBI taxonomy): Eukaryota > Metazoa > Chordata > Mammalia > Eulipotyphla > Soricidae > Cryptotis > Cryptotis parvus. The sequence continues at coordinate 72,281 of JAJIBD010021428.1, forward strand.
CCCTGTGACCAGCCGCTCATGAGGCGCCCGGGAGGGATGGTGGGTTCTAGCCCTGGCCCACTATCCCAGCAGAGCCTCGCAACAAGCCAGAAGACCCCCCACTCCATGAGGGCCTCCATTTTCCACATCCGGACTTCTCTCTCGTCAGACCTCCACCCAGCAGACCAGCCTATCAGCGCCCGGCTCACGCAGCCACTTGCTGCCGCGCCGGTTCATCAATAAATGCTGGACTTAGAGGTGCCTACAAGAGTATGCTACCTGCACGGCAGAGCCTGGCAAGCTACCCGTGTTGTATTTGATATATGCCAAATACCAATAACAATTATAGACCTCATTCTGGAATGGATTGGGGCTCTTTATGTTCCTGGAGCAAGTAGATGCCTTGGGCTCTACTAGCATGAGACAGGACATATGGAGATGTTACTGGGGCCCGCTCGAGCAAATCGATGATGAACCGGAAGACAGTGATACAGTACACATCATTTTGTACAGAATCCATATATAATTTCTGAGACGTAGGGTCATGTTTGAATCAGAATCTTGTTCTCGGAACCATGCAATTACCTGGTAAGTAATTACTATCGTTTGAGTGAATGAGTGTATAACATTTAGAGAATTGGTGAGTGTGGTAAAGTAACACTTAAACTTAGCACATTGAAATCTCCTACTTCTTGTTGGCAAGAAAAGTTGGTTATGAATGGTTGACACATATGACAATATTCTTTTCAGAACTAAAGTGATTATTGAGTACATAATTAGTCATTCCTGATGACACAATCAATATTTTAATACCTTAGCTACTTTCTGCATTGAAGTTCCCTCAAAAATCTCCCAGAGATTCCACATTGTGGATAGATAGACAGACAGACAGACAGACAGACAGATAGACAGATAGAGAGATAGAGAGATAGATAGATAGATAGGCAGACAGACAGATATATGCATATATGCATATACTATATATGTATATATACATATATGTGTATGTATATATGCACTTTGATTTTATATATGTATATATGTACATATATAATTTATATATAAATTGTATACATATATAACATATATATACATATAACATATATACATATAAAATATACATATATATATATAAAAGCACATATACATATGGTTTCCCTGCCCCTTGAGGTGTTGCAGGTGTGACTCTGGTGCCCGGCTGCATCAGCAGGTGGCAGACAGGAGACAGGCTTGTATTTACCAGGGCTCTGCCCCTTGAGCCCTGGATGGTTGATTGTCTGACATAGAAAAAGAATGAGCCCCCTGGGATGAACCCAGAGCCACAGCAGAGCCTGGCAAGCTTCCTGTGGTGTATTTGATATGTTAAAAGCAGTAGCAATAATAACCTCATTCCCAACAAATGGAGACATTACTGGTGCCCTCTTGAGCAAAGTGATGCACAACGGAAGACAAGTGATACAAGTGACAAGTGATATATGCTTTGATTTTGTTCTATTATTTGATAATACTATACCTTTTTAATTGGTTTGTACTAGTCCTATTTTTCTCTCACAAGTGCAGTGCACAGGGGTATGGAGGTAAAGAAGAAAGCTTCTCTAAAGGCAGAGTTATAAAGGCAATTCAGAAGAACATAGTGATTTTCTACACGATGCACAAAAGACAACTTACAAAACATAAACCAAGCTGAAATGTAACCATGTGCTATTGTATCTGAGAAACATGATGGACCTTTGGGAGAACTGGAGTCCTTGGATTTCTGCTGTGCCATTTGTTCTTTGGCAGTCCAACATCACTGTTCAAAAAATAAAATGTTGTGAACTTCAATTTAGAATAAGAAAAATTACTCTTTAGTCTCATTAGTCTGAGAACTAGTTACAGCTTAAATCACTCCACCTACAGGGTACACGAAGTGCTCAGGAAGATAATTAGGGTAATTCTCAATCAAGTTTTCTACCTTAAAATTGCCCAAGGAAGTAGTTTCCTCCCATTTCTCCATTTTTCTAATTTTCCCCCATGAGATAAATAGAACAAAATGGACTAATGAGTATAATCTAAGAGTCGTTTATCACCTCCAGTCACTGTTGTGTATGGAATGAGAAATCAACTTTATTTAATAGTTAATAAAACTGTCTAAACCCTCACAGAGGTTTCCCTGCAACTGAGCACAAATCTAAGTAGATTAGTTTGTGCTTTATATCGGTACATTGCTGAAGGGGAAGAAAGAGTTCACGCGCTGAAGCTTGAGCTCCACCTGTGCCTGGGGATTCAACATAGCAGTAAATAACACAGTTTTATGTGACCTATTTGCCAGCAGGTAATCTTCCTTCCTGTTGCAAAGCTATTTTACATATTCTAATTCACATCCCTAATTTTCTTTAGCTCCTCTCCAGAGAGTTTTGGCTCCTCATTAGTCCGGCAATGACTGAGTTGACTGAGCTATATTGTTCTCTGAAGAAGAAAGCTTTCTTTTACCTTCACTACCTCTGGTTGGCTAACTGTGTCAATTGTCCTCTAGTCAGTGCCTCCTTCAAAACACTCAATTTTTGAATTTAAATCTCTCATGCCTCTATACATCATGACCACATCACCGCTTCCTTCTAGAAGTTGCTTTTTTTTTTTTTGGGGCCACATCCTGTGAAACTCAGGATGTTGTTTAAAAGAAGTGAAGTCTGCATTTAGCAATTACTCTTCGTGGGCTCAGGGGACCATATAGGATTCCAGGAGTTGAATCTGATCAACCACATGCAAGACAAGAGCCCAACCTGTTGAATGATCTCTTCAATTGCTAGGAATAGGTTTATAAACTAATGAGCGCAATGAAGAGTATAGACAAGTTATAACTAAAGTTATAATGAAAAACTTCAAAACATCATAATTATCCATAATTACAAAATTGTTGTCATTTATTAGTCCCTTACACTTTACCAGATAACATATCAGAAATTTATTATTGTCTCCTTAGCTCCTCATATTCAAATGAAGATAACTTCTGTTCCTCAATTCAAAGATGGAAATTTGAACTGATGTGATAGCTGAAAAATGGGTTTTACTCCCTATGTGCTCAGATATCTACAATTTAAAATAAAAATTTATTTCTATATGTATATATATATATGGCCATGTTTTCTTAGAGAATTAATCATCTATATATAAAATATAACAAGGTGTTAAAGGTTTCAGTTCCTCTAATTAAAATAAATAATAATTACAAAAAAGGAGAAAATCTAAGGATAAATGATTTTCTTACAGCTAGGTAAGCAGACTATTGACTAAATTTTAGGTGGAGGTTGTCGGGAAGTCGCTGGAGTCCCGAACAGTATGGGGGAGCAAGTTCCCTTCTACCTCCGAAGGCAGCGGGAATGGATGAAAACTCAGGAATGTGGCAAGGTTTTAAAACGCTTTACTTATCACAGGTTCAGGCATACAAATCAACAATAGGAAATACCCTGTGCTTTGGATTCCCAGCTAGAACCCCAGCCACATATGGGCCAAGATGGCGGCCACCACATGTTAAGGCCCTGTATAGAGGAGACAAAGATAGGACTCCCATGAAGAGTGTGAGCCCACAAAGAGAGCCCAAAAAGAGAGAGAGCAAGAAAGGAAGCAGGCTAGTTTTATACCCCTGCAACGCAAACCTCCCACTATTATGGGAAGCAGGGAGGGTCAAATGCCTTCAGGTAATTTCTCCCAGCACCTCACCTAGGCCATTTTATATGCTAATGTCTTGAGCCAAGATCTGCCTGGAAATGCCTTTATAGGGTAGAGAAGGGGGTTTCTGAGATGGCATGCCTCTGTACCAAGACTACACTAATGCGAAGTTAAATATTTCTCCAAGCCTTCACAAGAGTCTCGTCTACTTCATGGTAGTTTTGTATTTTAGTTGCCTTTGAGTTATCAGGGAGCCATGCTTGCTTGCTTGGAGGAAAACAGCATTTCTCTCTACTTAGAGATCCAACGTAGCCAGTAAAATATGCTGGTAAGATCTAGCTAGTCCCACGATGATTGTGGTAGCATGAGAGAATATTTATACCATCAAGTACAGAATACATGGTCAGATAAACTGCCACAATTAAACTACCCCCCTATCTACGAAGTGACCTGCAGGAGGCAAGCCAGTGCAGATGCAGAGGCTCTTAGAGGAGTCCTGCAACAGGCAGTTCTCTTTATATTATTACCCAGAAGGGACTAAAGATATGATTGAACATTTTTTTTTAACTTTTCATAGGTACCTTCAGCTTTTTGATGAGGATGAGAAGAAAAATGTTTACATATGAACTGTCTTTTTAGCTATTTGTCCTTTTAGCTATTTAAATAGCTAAAAGGACAAAGAACATCCTGCTCTGAACACATCTCTTTGACTCCACAGTTCTCCCTGCATTAACATATGCCTCATAGACCTGGGCCCTACCAAAGCAGGATGAGAATGCTATTCGGGTCTCCCAGAGAGGAATCGAAAGAGCTATGCTTGGAATATCATGCCTCACTCAAGTGAGAGAAGGAATCCTTCGCTATTGCAGAATCAGGGACACTGTCTCGTTTGCCAAGGCATCAAAAATCAGATGGGCTGGACATGTAATGTGATTTGGAGACAACCGCTGGACTAGAGCTGTTACCGACTGGATCCCACGGAATGTCAAAAGATCATGTGGCGCCCACCTACAAGATGGGCCAGATTTCCTTGTCAAGACCCTGAAGGAATGGTTTGAGGCTCTTCATATTCCTGAATCAACCAGATGCCATTGGGCTACATTGGCACGTGATAGGATCCAATGGAAATGTTACTGACGCCTGCTCGAGCAAATCGATGAATAACAGGATTCAAGTGATCAAGTGATCAAATGATGAGCTGTCTTGCCAGGATTTGAATATCAGGATTCCAGTGCTCCACAGGGATATACTCTAACATGACTGACAACCCATGATACAGTGAGTTGATTCATATAGGATTGAAAATAAAGAAATATGGGTCAGTCTTTGAGTCTCTGCCAGACATTTCCCTTCTGGTCTAGAAACTCATCTGTTTTTTAAGTGTTCTTAAATAGACTAAGTTAGGATAAAAAAAATCAGTCACTGAGTTTGGAAAAGAATATTAAGGTGATATAACATAAACTCTGTATGAAAACATTCAAACACGATTGCCTTTGTTACAGTTTGCTGAATCTTTTCAGTTTCAGCCTAATGTACATATTCAGCTTTTCTATTAGTTGATCTATGCATTTGTGGCACTTTTTTAGAAAGAATAAAATAATACATTTATTTGTGTGCGTGTGTGTGTGTGTGTGTGTGAGAGAGAGAGAGTGTGTGTGTGAGTGTGTGTGTGTGTGTGTAGGGTATATTTTACTTTCTCTCCCTTTTTTGAGGGATGGGTTCACTTTGTTCTGTGAAAATGTAGGAAAATTATATCATCACAGTAATGTATTCCTTTGGTGCCATATAGAGCATGCAGTGGCAAGAGCTAATTTCTTTTCTAGTCTGAACACTACCTTGCAATGATAAAATGCCTTCCTACCTTAATTATAAAGATGTTTTATTAAAATATATTAAATATATAATTCTGCAACTAAGCTTCTGAAGTAAAGGCAACATTCAACATTTCATATATATATATATATATATATATATGGATAAACTGCCATGATATTGGAATTAAAAACGAAAAACGAAATACTGATACTTCACCTCTGTAAGCAACTTGCCACAATACCTACACTTTTGAAAATACCTCCTTCTGAAAATCTACATTGTATCAGTCAGTGCACTAATTCTGGATGCATATGGTAAAAAACATGGACACTTATTCAGGTAGAAACCAAAATATACTGAGCACACTTCTAATTCTCTATTCTATCATCATGGGTTTTGTTTATTTCTTCTAAGACGGTTCTGCTCATTATCATATTTGCAACCACTCTGCAAGAGTGTCTTTATAGTAACAGAGTTCTGGGTTTGTATGAAAAACTAAGAGCTGATACTCTTCTATTCCTTAACTCCTGCAAAGCAAAGTCCATGATGAGTATATGTTTCAATACAAAAGAGCTATGAAACATTCAAATTGGAACAAGACTCAGGTAGCAATCACTGCAGAGTTCATGCTGTTTCACTTTGCACAAAGCTGAAATGCATGCTTAAAAAGCAATAACTACCAGTCAGCCAGAAACACAGTCACAGAGATCTGAAACCTCTAAGCAAGGTTCTGATTTCCTGCTCAAAGAGCTTTTCTACAGGATGTGCCTGTTTGCTGATGCTCATTAAATGAATTCATTATTAAGAGACTAAGAAAACAGGAAGAAAACAGGAAAAATAAAAAATTGTTTTGTTAAAACAATTAATTTTTAAACAATTAATTAATTAAACAATTAATTGTTTTTATAGGAAGAAAACAGGAAAAATAAAAATTAATTGTTTTGCCAGTGGGACTGTTTCCAGTGTATTTCAAAACCAATTCATTTTTTAGGAAAACTTTTGTGAATGCATTAAAAAAGCACGTATCCATAAATCCCTAGATATCCACCCACTCCTACGAGGCAACTGTCAAAATAGTAGAAGTCATAGTTAAGATAGATAACAAATTTATATATCATAAAAAAGTCAAGTGTTAGAGATGATAATAAAGATATTTTAGCATAAAAGTCATGAAATAATTCTAGTTCTCCATTTAGAAGAAAAAGTTAACATTTCTACAAGTGTCTTATTTTTGGATGTATATCACATTAGTAGTAGTATACATGATTTTCTAATGAGCTCTTTATATAATGATTTCTACGTCATTAAATATCTTATACTTAAAATATTTTGAGCAATTGTGTCTTTATATGAATTTTAAGTTACTTAATTTAATATACTTTTAATATTTTATAGTTATTTAATATAGTCATTTAACGTTACTTAAATTGCACTTTTGGGGGATTTTCTGTTACATATTATGTGCATAACCGCTAAAGATTTGTGCACAGTCTATTACTTTTGCAATAGAGTTGTGGGTGGATGATCTGAATATACTTAAAAATTTTTAAATATTGTCAAATGATTTCAGAAAAAGATGCAATGGTGTATCTTCAGAAGAAGTAAATATAGTTTAAATACTTGCCTGAATTAAACATTAAACTGCGTTAAACATTATTGCTGTTTAATGTATTTTTAAATATGAAAATATATTTATTATCTCAAAAACCTAGAGGCAAAATTTAGCTAGCAAAATACTAGCTACTTCAGCTTATCACCCTTTTCTCTGAAAACTCTTTAATTTTTTTCTTTCATTGATTCATGTTATTTTTCTTTATTTATACACTGACTTATTTAGCCGTTTACAATAGATTTTAAAGCATACAAAGTTCCCATCTCCACTCCCACAATCTCATGACCTCTACACTTTACCACTGGCTCTATATTCCTTTCACATCCCACTGAGTCCTTGAAAGGCTTATTTCCAGGTCTGATTGTTGTAGTTTAGATTCCAAGCTTATAGTAGTATTGGAGATAGTGGTTTATATATAGAGAGAGATATTTCATTTCTCTATTACAGAGGTCCAAGGTCCCTGACCCGGGCCCCTGTGTACTTCCAGACCACCACCTCTTCTTCATTGTGCCCTACATTTATCTCTTCCCCTTAGCATTTTTATTTTTTCTAATCTAGAGCCAATGTTTTACCTACCATTCCTTTTATATGTTATTCAATATATATTATATATGTGTATATATATACAGATAATACAGGTATATAAATATATATATATATATATATGCATGTGTGTATATACCATTACTTAGAAATGCTATTCTATGGTTCAAGATTCATGAGAAAACCAGTGCTACTTTAGACCTTCTGACTTTCTTCACTTAAGATCCTCCAGTCTTATCAAAGTTGCAGCACTTTGCATTATTTTCTGTGGCTGCATAGTATTCCATTATATTTATATACCACAATTTCATCTAAACTTCCACAGTGGGCTATACATTATATTAATGAATATTGATATGATTACTAACATTGATTCTTATATTTGTTTTAAAAAGTGTTGATTCAAATAGTGTTGTATTATCTTCACTTATTATATTGTCCTATTTAGTTTATGTTTATATAATCATATGTATTATATAATTTCATATAGCAATTCATATCTTACTATTTCTAACAATGTATTTGCCTGTTGATTTGGAAAGCAAAAACTTTGCTTTAGGCTTTACAAGATAGAGCCTGTGACATACATTGATTTTTTTAAACTTTAAATGATCGCAGTTTTAAATGTTTAAAGAAAAAATAAACATTGTATATACATATATGACTAAATATGCCTACTTTAAAAGATAAAAGTCAAATAAAACTATAAGAGTTCTATTATGTTTAAGAAATGAAAAAATATTAGTTTCATTTTCTGACTAAAACAATCAATATACTGTTTTGCCACATATAAGCTATAACTATGAAACATTGCATGCTTAAAATTATTTTATAATACTGTTTCATTTTAAAATACCAATATCGATTTTTAAATTCTTTACATTTTAATTTTTCCAGCTTAATATGATTTTTGTATAACTGTTACTTATTTCTGCTACTCAGGACATTATTTCACATATCTGCTGAAAAAATTAATTATATATTCTTTTGCTGGTGAGTACTTTAAAACTTTAAAAAAAAACTATAAAATATGCAACTATAAATATTGTATTAGGAAGGATTCAGTTTGGAGAATAGTGAACATTTAATGTAAAGAACAATTAGCAATCTTCACTACAAAAGTTAGTAGCATGGAATGTAAACATAACCTTTCCTTTTGAGAAAAGGAAGAACCAGAAAAAGAAGCCCTTTTCTACTTATTTGATCTTGCCATGACCTTCCAATTCTCTCTATGTACAGGAGTTCATTTAGATTCAGCTTATAAACAAGAACTATAGGAAGACCTCTCTTAGCTAAAATAACACTTAAAGAAGTGAGTTTGAAAATTGGCACAATCCTCTGGAATAATATCAAACTTGTGTCTTTCAGGGCATGTACCTAGAAATGCAAATTCCAAACCAATGCAAGTATATAACTTACTTTTACTGAAACATACTAAAACTTTTCAAAATTATTTTACCATTATGCTATATGACTACACATAAAATTTTTTTGTAATGATTTTAATTTTCTTTCATGTGCATATTTGATTTTTATATTTATGGATATTTTCTTTTTTTGCTAAGGAAATGATGAACATACTTAATTTATAGGATATATTTAAATAATTGCAGAGTATCTACTTATCATGAATTCTCTTTCATGCCAATTTGCTATAGACTGCTAAAGTAGAGCTAAATTAACCATGATACAAACATTTCTGGATTTTGTTTAGTGATGGCCTTTTCTACATTTTAAAATGCTTATAAATTTATAAACGACATTTTTTCTTCTTCTTTGTCTGAATATAATCCCCATATTTTCCTTTTTATTTAATTAGACTGCTCGTTACAAAACCATCTACAACTTTACATTACTTTTCCTTGATATTTTCATGGAAAAAAAATGTCACAAGATTACAGGATGTATAAAAGACTCAGGATTTACCAATACCAGCATCTAACAAAAACTTTTAAAAAAGAGAGATTATAATCCCATCCTCAGATTGTCACACCAATGTGATTGTCAAATCAGAAGTTCTGTTGCTTCATTTCCCACCCCCCCCCATGTCTAGCTCTCTGTCCTTGGGGTCCTCTTTGTTACCAATATTTTTAATCAAGTAGATATCGCTTCCTTACTCAGTGTTCTTTTATATGCATGGTAGGTGCTGGTACTCAGGGTTTGAGCCTGTCTGTGTGCTTAGTGGTCACTTCTGACAGAGCTTGAGGACCATACATAGTGCTGGGTACTGAAGTCAGGTTGGCCACATACAAAGCAAGCTATCTACCCACAGTACTATCTCTCTGGCTTCCCTCACACACCGTTCTTTTCATCCTTGAAATGTAGTAGCATCTGAGAACACCTACGGCACTCAGCCGAGGTTGAGTATAAAAAAGTTTTCTAAATATTGAGATTTGTACTGAATTGGGATGAACTTGGAAGATTAATCACACACCGTAAGCAAAACAAAAGGTTCCTATCAGACATAGAGTAAGGTGGCTAAGGGAGGAATGCTGGAGGAATACCACCCAGGAATCTAAAATGTCAGTGCAGGAGGAGGCAAGGCATGATAAAAAGTAAGTCGTGGTGGGATTTGGGGTATTAGAGTTCTCTGAAGTCAGTGAGATATATCCATAAATTTTAAACACAAGAACAGGATTATTTTATTTGCATTTCAAAAGATCATTTTATCCACAGTATCATGAATGAATTAGAGGGACACGACTTAAAAAAAAAGAAATAATTTTCACAGTTGTTACCATAATTCAGACATGACATTTAATGAATCTTTTATTTAATTGAATAATATGATATAAAATACCCTATAATGAGATGCAGAGAAATGCTACTTTTTTTTTCAATTCCCATTACTGCCGAAGACCACAGTGTTCTGATGAGCTTTCACATCTGAACTCATTGTCACGTTAACACATCTCTCGTGGCACAAACAATATTTCTCAGCAAATATGAAACAGGCTGAGCCAAATTGCAATTCTAAGTGTGAGACAATGGGAAATTTTAGATCTGACAGCAGGTTAAAGTCTCGTCTATCCTGTGTAAACAGATGATCATAGTGTCTGGGTATGCAGCTACTTCAAAAAGTATTTTCATATATGGTAATCATGTGTATCTATCTTCAGTGTCATTACTTGTGTGTGTTTCTGTGTGTGTGAGTGAGAGAGAGAGAGAGAGAGAGAGAGAGAGAGAGAGAGAGAGAGAGAGAATGTGTCTTTGGCCAGTCTCCATTCCAGAAGACAAATAAAATAAACAAGAAGCAAAGAACATTAGTGAAAGTTGAGACATTCCTCTGAATTTTAAAGATGAAGAAAATAAAGTCCAATATAAGGTAGCATTCTAAGAGGTATAATGGAATAAAATACAGAGACTAAGCATCTTTATTAGTTTCAGAGGGATTGAATTACAAGACCAACATGAAGCCTTACTGAGCACACTGTTCTGGGCAAATACAAATTGTTTTTCTCTGGTTATTCATTTCTAAATGTGCCTAATGGTTTATACAATGTCTATCTCATAAAACTGTTGTAAGAGTAAGTAGAAATGTGTAGGACCCATTTATTAAAAATTCTGGCTCATGACTAATGTTCAATGCATGACTGCTCCAAGAGTTTTAAAACATCAAAGTTTTAAATTGGATTGTGAAGCAGAGGAGGTTTGGCTTCAATCAAGGCTTTACTCATTCTACTATACCCAGGACTTTCTACCTGGACTGATTTGATTCATGGCTCATGCACTTCACAGTTTCGTACATTAACTAATATTAATATATAAGAAAAATAACTATATATGTAAATCTCAATATAAGAAAATATTTTGAGAATTTATGCTAAATATACATGATAGGAAATATATTGCTGTTTAAATTGCTTGTACTCATAGATGAGTGAAAGTATAGCATTTCCTCCTTTCTTTGGGTTTTATTTATCATTTATACACCATTTAGTCCTAGATATATGTGATGTCATAGTGTTACAGATGAAGTTCAGGGGTGTGGTAGGGGTACAAGTTGGTCTAATTGGTTGTTTTAAACCTTGTTTATATAAAAATGCAGTCAGTCAGATAACAGTAACAGTTAAAGATGGGGATAGTGACAGTCTATAACTAGCCATACTTAAGTACCTGCCCCTACTTAGATGTTCTTCTGCTATTTATTTTCATCCACGAGCAAAGCACAAACTTAAATGTTTATGTCATTTGTGGACTTATGGGACACCAAGGAGTAGGGAAGGTAATGGTCTCAGTAGGAGTGCTGCTAGCTCCTGCCTTTGATTGCCTTTATTCTCACCTCTATTTCACTGGGTTAGTACCCTGAGGAGTTCGGACTGATAAAAATTTTGTAAGAACTGCAGACACTAAGTGCCCATCAGTCCCACTAAAGTAATCAACAGGGCAAGTCTGAAGACCATTGATTCATGGAGTGTGAAAACTCGCTCCTATATGAACATTTTTAGGTAGCTGTGATCTCAGGCAGAATTAACGTATTATTCTCTCCGAAAAGTCATTCCGACCACCACCAAGATTTTTTCAGGTTCAATTTACTATTCTGGAATAAAAGTATTTCCTGAGATAATTATTAGTGAAGTAAATTAATTGTATTTTGAAGATATGAGAACAAGAAAAAAGAAGAGAAAACCCTGTAAAGGAGAGAAAAGCAATCACACACCCCAACTGTGGAACACAGGTGATTCTGTAATGGCAGTGTGTCTGGTACTTTTGTAAAGTGCCCTGTTTTGTCAGGTTTTACAACCTGCCCAGCCCTTGGGGGCTTCAAATGTAAAATAACATTGTTGTTAAGGCAAAGTCAAGGAGAAAGAATTTTGGAACCCTAATGAACTACATTTGGAGTCTTAATAGGCTAGATCCTGCTGAATTGTCCCCTGAGGGGTCTGAACTTTGAGTTGAGCTGAATTTCAGGTCCTCTTGAATTACAGACTCGGGCTGTTCTTAAGTCAGGAGTGGGTCATTTGAGTCTTAGTTTGACTCTGGGACAGAGCTGGAGCTGGAGCAGAGCTAGGAAACTCATTTTCATTGTATTCATTCTGGAAACTGATTGCCCAGAGCTCCTGTGTCTGACTATAGGCCTTCTTCTTGACTCTTTCTTTGCAAAAGTAATGTGAAGTGTTATAAATAAGTTATCAAATCATTTTTTGTAAAAGGAGTCTTTTCTACAGAGCAGTTTACCTTTTTCCTATTTAAACAATAACGCAATATTCATGAGAAAAGAAATAGCATCTATTTAAAGTATTTTGATTTGATTCACAAGTTTTTTCATTTGATTTACAAGAGCTAGTGGAAATAAAATTTTAAAAAGTAGTTTGATTTGCATATACTAATGGATTCTATCAGTGTTAGAATGTACCTTATTAATAATACAATTTTGAAAGATAGAGAAATGTAAGTTTAGAATGATTATCTATGAGTACAAGCAAAGATTAAATCAAAAGCAAGATTGTGAACTCTGCTGTTTATAATGCAGTCATTTTTCTCAAATCAGAATGCCTTTAATAATTTCAGTATGTTTTAAAAAAATTGTATTTACTAATTTATCTATAGATATATTAACTAATTTGTCTATAGATATATTTTGTAAAAAATATTCCTGTCTAAAGCCCTCATTTCTTGGTACCTTGTATAAAATACATTTCTTGGAGCTTTGGTAGTGATGTAGGTGTGCCCCACAGGGGCTGATGTGAGACGGGAGGAAGGAGAGAGAGATGGCCCCTTTCTCCCCCAGCTGCCTCTCCTGCTGGGGACCTGCTAGGCAGGCTAAGGACTGATAAAGTCTGTGACGAGCCCCTCCACGGTGTGGGCCTGATCCCCACTAGCCCCATGAGGTTGGCCGTCAAGCCACACCTGATGTCTCCTTGATCTCTATGCACTGGAGTTGATCCCTACCCGAGATCTTGGGGAACTACAGACTCAGGCTGGAGTGAGGAATGGCTTTTTGCAGGAAAGGAAAGTCGATTCCTAGGCCTTACCGGGGTTTTCTCAGGGTTCTTGTGTTCCTGGCACAAAAATAATTTTCAAGAGTAGATGAGCAGTGAAGTAAATCAGATTTTATTACAGAGGTTTTAGGATGGGGAAGAAATAGGGAAAGTGAGAGTAATGTACTCAAGGGAGAACGCAGGTTGCTCCAAGAGACTGAGCCCCCACCGATTTCCAAAGGGAGCTTTCATCTTGGAATGAAATTCTCTGGAATCTTCTGCTGGGCCATCAAAGGTTAATGGGGGTCTAAGGGCTATGCGGAATAAGGTGGATCCAGCTTATTCCAGGGTCTGTTGGTGGTTAATGTGTCTTATCAAGTCTTCATTCCTGGTTCCTCCTGTCTGCCTGCCTACATCAGTAGGTTTACCTAAGAGTAATCTTTTTTTTTCAGTAGGCAAAAACTACCCACATAGGATTCTGTTCCCCAAACGTCTATCCTCAACTGAAAACTCTTTTCTTTTCTTTTCTTTTTTCTTTATAGTTTTTGGTCACCCCAACTTTTGCTCCTAGCTCTGTGATCAGCGATCACTCCTGGTTCTACACAAGGGACCATAAGTGGTGTTTGTTAGGTAATTTCAGAGTGACAAATGAGCACCACTAAAAGATACTGAGTGATTGGGGTGTGGGATAGAACCAGGGTCATCCACATGGAAGGCAAACGCCTTAACCCTTGTATGTATTATCTCTGTATCATTTTGAATACTGATCTTATTTTCTTAACTCCATAATGGCTCAGGAAGAACATGAAATCATACTATAGATGAATAGTTTATGAGAAATGCATTAAAAGCTATGATAATATTCTCACTCGTTAAGGACTTTAATGTTTTTAAAATCCACTGTGCTCAAACTTTGTGACAGGTATTTGGTACAATAGTAGTTAAAAAAGTTTATGTTTTAATTAATCTTTTCTATCTACAAATGTGAAAATTGCAATGGAATTTTACTATTAACACTGTACTACTTTGCTGAAGTCTAAAAGTCATAAATGTGGCATCTAGGGACCTTTTGTGCTAAAAGATGGAGAAAAGTCTAGATTCCCATTTGGACTGGTGATTGGGAATTACAGTAATAGATTGCAACAATGCATGAGGGAGGGAGAGCTGCTGTTCCCATTGATTTGCTAATTAATTTTACAGAATAACAATCAAGTTATTCTCCCTAAGAAACTGAGAAGCACTCTCCCACTAAGAAAGAAGATTAAGAAGAAGAAAACAGATAAACTTAGAACTTTATCTAAGGAATTGTTAGCAAAATTAAAAGATAAAATTTCAAGGGGACTATTTTGACCTGTAGAGAGTCTACCACATAGTCCCAATTTCTAATCACACAACCTACAGCATAGTGTTTTCATCATTTGTATACTTGGGTCTAGGATTACATGTGTGTTTTACAATATCAGATAATATATGGATGAGTAAACTCTTCTGGTAGTTGAAAGGAGAAAATGTCAGGACAACATTAGTCAAAGTTATCTGACGCCTTTGATTCTTTCAAAAGTCTCTATTTTCTTCCTGTTTGTCTTGTTCTTATTTCTGAACAGGTAAGAAATTCCAATCTGCTTGTGTCATAGCTATCAGCTCTTCACTTTTATTTGACAGTCTATCTTCAGTGCAACGTTATGTACATTTAAAAGCCACCCCTCTGAGGACACAAACCTCTTGGAGCCTAGCAGTGGCTTTGGTTGTTTCCCCGTGTTAGATAACTATACAGACTTATCTTTGTACAAGAGGTAAAGAAAGAAAACTGGCTGATTGTGGTCCTACAGCATATATACCTTACTGAGTTTTCTCAGTTCCAAATATTTTATTTCCTTAGTCTGTAAGTAAGGACTCTACTTTCCTACTTCCTTGAAGTAACAAGTGTAATTAATAAGCTTGTGGTAAAAATAATACTTTTTTTGTTGTTGATCTGTATTTTGTGGCCACACTTGCCTCTGCACAAGGTTTGCTTTTGCTCTGTTTTTAACCACATGTGGTGCCTGGGTCAACAAGTGCAAGGCAAATGCCCTACCCACTGAAATATCTCTCCAGCCCACCAAAATTATATATATATATATTTTTTGCTTTTTGGGTCACACCCGGCAATCCTCAGGGGGTTACTCCTGGCTCTACACTCAGGAATTACTCCTGGCGTTGCTCAGGCCTCATCAGTACCATAAAATTAGTATAATTAATGCATATATTCTTGAGTTTTATATATAAAACACCACTATCATAGCACTATCTTATCTAGTACACTGCTATGTGATAGGTTTAATATGACCAATAGATAAGTTAATGTTTCACGATACTTTTACATAGGAAAATAGAAATCCTTTCCTATGTAATAATTCACTGAACAGATTTTAGTATAAAGAGACTTGCAAGCAAACTATATCTTTTTCTTCTCCTCAGACAGTAAACTCTAGATATGATGGAAGTTCAAATATTCCTTTACTACTAACTTATCATGAAGAAATTCCTAGAGTCTGAAGTCTCATCTTCACAAGCTTTGTTCATTGTTTATAGAGCTGTGAAAGCCATTCCCATCTTTATAGCATTGCCATGCCCTTTTTAATCCTATTTAACTCATTGTAGTATAGATTATCCCCAGACTCCTCAGTTCTCTGGGACCAGAATTTCACAATACTTCATTCACATATTGTAAATAACTTTTTTGCTTTCTGCTACCGTTCTTGCTGCTCCTTCTCCTTTTTTTTTTTTTTTTTTTTTGTTGTTCTTTGGTAACACTAGGCAGTGCTCAGGACTTATTCCTTGCTATATGCTCAGGGATCACTCCTGGTGATTCACAGTGACCCATAAAGGATGCTGGAGACTGAATCCATATTGGCTTATGTACAAGAAAAATATCCTATCACTCCAGCCATTGTTTCTGATTTTTGATACATCAGAGGAAACAGAGATAAATACTGTCTTTCCATTTTCTTGCTTCTTTCTACTGTTTCTATTTGGTTTTGTTTATGGATCACACCCAGTGATGTTCAAGGGTTATTTCTGGCTCTAAATTCAGCAGCTACTCCTGACTGTGTTCAGGGTATGATAAAGGATGCCAGGGATTGAACCTGGGTAAGCCAAATGCAAGGCAAATACCTTAGCTTCTATGACAGCTCTCCAACTTCATTTCTGCTGAAACATTTCTTCAGAAGTTTCTCTTATAGCCATTAACTTTCCTGTATTTCTTCTCTTTCAAAACACACATCCATTATTCCTTCATTCTCTATAGCATGTTAATATAAAGTAGGTGGCTCTTAGGACAATACTAGAGATTAAAGTATGCAAATACTTAGAATCCTGATGCACAGCAGTAAAAAGTGGACTGGCATTTTCTTCCACTTACTGTCTTAGAAATGTAATTAATACCATCTTTCTTCCCATATGATTTTTAAAATTGGATTTTTTAAATTCTTCCTCCAAAGTCCCATTCCTTCTGATTCCAATATACTATCCACTTTGGAAGTACATGGTCCTTATCAAAGTCACTATAATTAATATTTAAGAACATGAACTTTGCAACTAGAGGAGTTGAAATAAGACCCTAGTTTTGTCCCATTCACTGATCTAATCTTTTCCCATGACAAAGATAACAATTTTTCAACTCATCCATCCTTTTTTCATCACAACACAAATAATAGTAACACTCAAGCCCAGGGTTGTTATTAAAGTGAGTTTGATAAACTCTAAAAAATATATGTTGTTAACTTCCTTCTAGAAGGTGATAAAGATTATTTTCACTGTCACGCTACCAGGGTTGATAGTATCTAACTTTCTACTCTTTCAAAACTAATGGCTTAGAGTGTTTTGTTTCACATGTCTTGATTATTAAAATGTTACATGTTCAGCTCATCAGAGCTGCACCCAAGAGAAAAGCTGATCTCAAGAGTCCCACCCTACAGGGGTAACCTATTTTAAGCCTAGGTATGCCTGATCCAGAAACTCAGATACATGGGACAGAGTTGCTATCAGCTCTCTCTGTGATCTGCTGGTAATGAGGTGCCTGTCAGGGAAGACAGTTTCTAGCCCTGGCCTCCCTATACCAATAGAACCTTGCAGGAAGCCAGAGGGACCCCCACACCATGAGGTCAGTCATTCTCAACATCTGGACTCCACAGCTCCTCAGAGCTCCACCCAAGAAAAAGCTGGTCTATTCCCTTTGCAGTTCATCAGAAAATGCACAAGATGAGAGCCTACTACTGAGAGTATACCATCTGAATGGCAAAGCCTGGCAAGCTACCCATGTTGTATTTGATATACCAAAAAACAGTAACAATTATAGACCTTATTCCCATGACCTGTATGAATGGTCTGAGGCTCTTCCTATTCTTGAGCGAGCAGATGTCCTTGGGTTACACTAGCACACAACAAATGTATGGAGATGTTACTGGTGCACACTCGAGCAAATGGATGAACAACGGAAGACAAATGATACAAGTGACAAGTGATGTAGGTTTGTGTATATTTACCATTTTTTTGTACTCACATTTTTTTGTGAATTGTCTGTAATTATTATATGTCCCATTTATTAGAGCTTTATCTTTTTTTTTTTCTCTTTTTTTAAATGATTCATTTTTTTTTTTTTTTTTGCTTTTTTGGGTCACACCGGAGTTATGCTCAGGGCTTACTCCTGGCTCTTCACTCAGGAATTACTCATGGTGGTACTTGAGGTACCATATGGGATGCCGGGATCAAATCTGGATTGCTTGTGTGCAAGGCAAATGCTCTACCCACTGTGCTATGGCTCCAGTCCCTTGTTTTTCAAGATAAGTATTCTTTTGTCTCCTCTGAACACACATTGCAAACATTTCTATGGTCTTTTTGTATTGTTGTTGTTTTAATTAAACTTTTATTTCTACTTTAAAATATGTCTGTGTATCATTTTTCTTTTCTTAATAATTTTATCCATAATTTTATACTCAGCTACCCTTTTTTAATTACTTTTAAACAATGCATTAATAGACTATTTGGGTTTGTTCTAACAGCACCTTAAGAAATTTCAAAATGAAATAATAATATAGAGAAGCAGTTTGAAAATTTAAGCTTTTATCATTTGTGACATCTAACTTTTATTATCAAATATCTGTGTAATGTAGTAAACCAAACCCCCACGAAATTTGAAAATTATTAAGTTATAATATATATGCCTACTGACGTTTTTGGATATAGACAGACTGAGGTGCTTCATTTTCAAGTAAAATAGAAAACTATTTTGCAATAGAAATAATGCTAACTCAGGGTTTATATACAAGGTCCATTTAGATTGAAGTTTGGCAATAGTGATATACTCTAGCCTTCTTAAAGTTTATCAACATTATGCAGCTGTTATGCTTCCCAGAGAAAATGCCAAGTACAAATACTGAGGTTGTATGGAACTCCGAGAAATAAAAAATTTTAAGGCATAATCACAGTGCTAGGAAAACCAGGAGGAAAAAAAGAACCCTGAGATACAGTAAGTCTTACTTGCTATTTACATAACATTATCCTAAATGCTTTGCATTGCAAGTTTTCTTTGAACAATTGCCCTTTGGGATATGCCAAAATCCAACTCTATTTCTTTCAGAGCTGGCACCACACTGATATTTTCTAAGCACAAAGTATGCAACTGCAATTCCTGCTTTACTGTGGGCCTAAACTAAGGTGTCTTTAAATGCAATGAATGTGGTGCCAAGTGAAAAGACCTAAACTTATACAGAGTGAAAAAATTTGACTCGCTTCTTCATTCTTGAATAAACATACCGTTCAGTTTATGTAAAGACAATTTAATCTCAGAAGGTTTTCTGTTTTCTTGAGATAGCAAAATATGAAATATTTACTAAAATCCACACAGTTGCTAAATTCTTTAGACATTAGCATCATTGGTCATAGATTTTATGAACATATCGTGGTCAAACAGAATGCCTGAGTGATTCTTAAACTCATCTTTTCTGTCCCTTCTCTAAGTAAGAATGGCATCTTCCCTATAATGGGCCAAATGACAGGGTAGCTTTGGGACTTCTTTTTTGCCTTTGAACATAGTAATAAAACATACTCTCACTGAGTCCAAGTGGATTGCTATAAGATTCATTCAGAGCATTCACTCTTTAAGACCAGCTTTTCTGTGATCACACAATCTTTCTAGATGCTAGCACAAAGAGATCCAGGGGAAAGCAGAATCTTTGACTATGTGATGATGGACAACTCATACAACCTTTTATATATATGTGTGTGTGCATTGAGTTAGATTCTCTTGCTATCATGGAAGAGAATTGCAGTGATTAGGAAAGTTGACATTGCAGCCTGGTAGAATTTCTTATGTGTCTTTTCCTACGCCTTTTTTCCTTGCTTTGTTCATCCATGACATTATATATTCCACTATACTGATTTCAGACTGGAAAAAAATCTATTCAATTCGGATGATCCATGGAAAAAGTGTTATTCAGTAAGATTTATTATTCTTAGTTGTAACATGAACAGTGTTACATAGATTAATTAGTACAAGTGAAATAATGAAGATGGTGTGGTACTTACGTGTAGGAAATCTATACCTGTTAGAAGAAAACATAATCAGACCCTTAGATAATGATGTCTAGTAAATACCTTAAAATAGGCATTAGTGTGCTATATTTCAAAAAGGGCTGCAATAGCTATGGGTGACTGATGCATTGGAACAATACAAAGGTAGTTTGCAGATTGAGATTTAAGGAAGTATTATAAATATGTCTCAAAGAATCTGCTGATGAGGAAATAAAGACAGTCTCAGTCATGTTATTTGTGTAAAGAAATTCTGTGCATATCTTCAGTGATGTTTTTCTGACTCTGCCCACAAATTGCAGGGCAGTCTTATATATCCTGAACTTAAACAAAAGACACTGCTTTCCCCTACTCTCAGCTTGCATCTTAATTGCAAATGAATTCCAGTGTAAGGTTTTACTGGTTTTACCTCTGAGTTACCTTTTGAGTTAGCTGACAGGAATGTCAGCTAAGAATAGTTTTTAAGTGGTCAGAGATTTTCTGACCTTTACCTATTGTAGTCCCTTTGGCTTCAGCAGGGTTTCTCTTTCAGTGTTTGTTAAACCAACCCTTAGAATTAAAGTGCACCTATGAATAAATTCCTAGGCTTCTAAAGGCACCAGAGGGAAGACAAGGAGAGCCTGTTTTTTTTCTTTCTTATCAGAGTTCTTATCACACTTCAGCCTGTTCATTGACTATTCAGTGACCTTCTTGATTTCTGAGGTCTCATTTCCCTCAATTCATAAAGTGTAGATGGAAATTTTTTCTGTAAGAGTACTTTGAAATTCCCTTACTAAAATTATTTTTTTTTAAAAAAGAACTGGAATGAATAGAATGAGCACCTTCATTTCACTTTAATATGAAGTTCAGGGAAACAGATCTTTAAACAAGTTAGTCATCCACTTAAAAGAAATCTTCACTCTCTTTCTCTGTCTCCGTCAGTCCCCCTCTCCGGTGTGTACATGCTTCTGCTGGGAACCCAGAGACAAGGTCAGCAGAGCACAGACACAACTCCCATTCACCCTCCCTGGACCATTCATTTGCCTCCCTGTCTCATCTTCGTTTTTACCTTTTGCCAATTCAGAGCTATCATTCGAGCTACCAATATTCATATTGTAGAGCACCATCCACTCAATTCATTACCACCATTTAACAAGTTTAATTCTTTTATACAATTTACACTGAAAAATAAATTATCTGAAAAAACAATTTCTGAGAAAAGCATTCTCCTGCCTATAGTCTAGACAGGGTGACTCATGATTTTTTTTTTTAATTTAAATGGTATTTCTAAAGTCAAAGCTGTAGCCTTGTCTTAAAATAATTACAAAACTTCAGTAATTATGCTGAAGAATAGCTGAATGGTAGTAATGTTCAGGGTGAATTTGAGATGAAAGTTATTTAAAATGAGAATGTCAGAACAGGGGGAGAACACTCGGGAATAAGAACACATGCTTTGCATACATCGGACCACATCCATCCTCAGTACCACATGGCCCTCATTTAACCACCGGCCATGGCATGGGTGGTCAGCAAATACCACTAGACTTACCCTAATATCCCCTAGGCCATTGAACACTTAGCAGTGAAACAGGATTCATTGATTAAGTATTACAGGAAGTGGATTCTGTGCCCACGGAGAATTGCTTGGGAGCCTCTTCCCAAATAAAGAACACAAGTCAAACAACAAAAAATATAGTACTTGGATGACAGGATTCGTTTGCTAGGACACTTCAAACTGACAATGAATCCAAGCAAATACATATTGCCTCAAAGTTCTAGAAGCTAGAGATCTAGGGATATTGTTTCCTTTCCAGGTCTTTCTCCTTTTTGTAGCAGGTGCCCTCTGTATTTTCCCAGTGTCCTCACAAGCGCTTTTTTTTTTTTTTTTGCTTTTTGGGTCACACCCGGTGATGCTCAGGAGTTACTCCTGGCTCTGCACTCACAAATTACTCCTGGTGGTGCTCGTGGGACCATATGGGATGCTGGGGATCGAACCCACATGCAAGGCAAAAGCCCTACCTGCTGGACTATCGCTCCGGCCCCACAAGGGCTTTTCTTTATGTTAAAATTTTCACGGACTCACAGACATGGGGCAGAGCTTCTACTGTCTCTCCCTGTGCCCAGCTGCTCACAAGGCGCCCAGGAGGGATGGCGGTTCTAGTCCTGGCCCGCCACCCCAGCAGAGCCTTGCAACAAGCCAGACGACCCCCCCACTCCATGATGGTCTCCATTTTCCACATCCGGACTTCTCTCTCGTCAGAACTCCACCCAGCAGACCAGCCTATCACAGCCCGGCTCACGTGGCTGCTTGTGGCCACGTGGTTCATCAATAAATGCTGGACTTAGAGATGACTACAAGAGTATGCTACCTGCACAACAGAGCCTGGCAAGCTACCCGTGTTGTATTTGATATGCCAAATACCAGTAACAATTAAAGACCTCATTCTGGAATGGATTGAGGCTCTTTATGTTCCTGGAGCAAGCAGATGCCCTTGCTAACCAAGCAGATGCCCTCTACTAGCATGAGACAGGACATATAGAGATGTTACTGGGGCCCGTTAGAGCAAATCGATGATGAATGGGAAGACAGCGATACAGTGATACAGTGAAAATTTTCACATCTTGTAAGAGTAACAGAGTAACAGATAGTTAAGGGCCAACATAATTCAGCTCCTAACAGATGCTCATATTACCTTTGATTTCTTGACTCTAGTAAAAATTAGTGCATAGAGCAATTTAGTAAATATCTTCTCCCCTACATGACTAGAGACAATTTCTTTCAAGGCCAAGTACAAAATTGCTTATATGAAATCGCTACCCCCAAATATCTCTTTAATAAGTAAGTGGATAACAAGCTAGAATGGTGAACACCACAAAATCTTTTTTTAAAATGGAAAACGTTATCTGCTGTAGAGAAGTGCTAATACAAAAATCTAAGGGCTTTCCTTTTTTGATTTATATGGCCCTTAGATGACCTTCTTAGGCAAGATAATCGTTGTAGAAAGTAGGTAACAAGTTCAAGAATAAATAAGTTAGCATGTTCTTCTTGAAGGGGAGAGTGAAGTAGATGGATGGTCATGTGTAAATTTAGGTTAGTGGGAACCTTAAAAGCCCTGAGTCTAAAGCAGAATACATCTGGGTAAAGTGAAGCATGGTAGCACTTGAAGAAACTGAATTTGAAACCATTATGTAAGTTACAGTAGAGTGCTGGATCAGCAAAGTTATGTTTTCTCCAGGAAAAAATGGCCTGTTAAAGGTACAGCCAAGATTGAACTGCAATACTTCTGGTCCTGGAGTCCTTCCGATCTGTGTCTTTCTACTCTGTCTTGAACTGCCCCATTTTATTTACGAAGTCCAGATTCTCTCTTAGGAGGAGCTGAAGGCAAATGGCCACATTATTCAAAAATAACAATCCAGAGGGAAGAATTCTGAGGATGGTCACGTTGTATTTCTATCACAGAATTTTTTTCAGGTTATTTTAATTGTAATTTCAATACTAATATTCTATTTCATATTAGTATCCATGGTTATGTGGTTTCCTCAATGTTGTCTTGCACAACTGTGTCATCTTCATTGAATAAAAATGGAGATAATGGTGCTGTTCTCAGGATGTGAGTCACTTAGTTTTCAGGAAGAACTGTCATCTTTTAACTGAGTGATATCTGAGTCATCAAGTGCATGTCACCAAGTGCATGTCTCTGTTTCAGTCAAGTGATACAATGCTGACCTCAGCAATAGTCCTAATCAAGCCAGAGACTAGGTGAGTGCACAAAACTTCATAAACATTGCAACTTATACAGATATATACTTTTGATGTGACACACATTCACAAATGATCACATAGTACATACATATAAGCCACAACATGCATCGTGTGAATGCATGAACACATGAAATCACAGTTGACTGATGTGCAGAGCTCACATGTACACTATGCATACATATATGTGATACATATGAGCATATATATTACTTGTGCACATACATAAAAATGGAACATTGAAGCACTGTACAACCAAACACAACATATTTGAGACTTACTGATAAATCCCAAAGTAGTATGATTT
Organism: Cryptotis parvus; assembly: GCA_021461705.1. Taxonomy (NCBI): domain Eukaryota; kingdom Metazoa; phylum Chordata; class Mammalia; order Eulipotyphla; family Soricidae; genus Cryptotis; species Cryptotis parvus. Next base: position 96,412 of record JAJIBD010021428.1, read on the forward strand.
AGTACATACTATTTAAAACTTAAAAAAAAACATACCAATGAATAAGTAATAGATCTTGAAAGTGCAATTGAAAACAAAAGTAAATATTATTCATAATCTTCACACCCAACAACCAAAGAATTTAAAAAAATATTCTTCAAAAATGCACCTTTATATTAATTCAAAATAACCATTTTATAAGTAAACCATATTTTACAAAATGGAAGTCATATAATGTAATAAACCAATACTCTATTGATAGTTATTTCTTATTTACATCACATGCCTTTCTTAATAGTATATTAAACATTCTGTTTAGATTTTTTATTGTATTTTCTATTATTTCTATATAAACCTAATGCTAGTAGCACTCTGCTGGAGGTCAGCTTGAATAATTTGTGCTATATCCCTGGCTTAACATTCACTGGAGCTAATTCATTTAATTGAACAATTATTCATTAAAATATTTAAGAATTATGCTAAATTAGCACTAATAGTATGTGGATTTATCTTTATAGTTATAAATTTCTTATTAAACAAAAATGACCTGCTAAATATAAATGCATGTGCACATAAACAATGTATTTATTTTGTGTTCACAGTGGGCTCTAGAAATTCTTCTCTGAGGAATCATCAGCCAGTTTAAGTAGTCTGTTCCATACTCTTTGGTAGTTGATTCACTCCTTCCAGTATACAATATAGACTTTCCAAACCCAATTTGGAGCTACAAGTCCAAGACATTAGAATTTATATGTAAGGTGAGGAAGTTATTAATGTAGTATAAAAGTATATTATTAAAATTTTTCTTCTAATGTGTGTATTTAAATACATATGTATGTATTTAAATTTTAATATATAACCTGAATCATGAAAGACATGGACCTGATGACAACAAATCAAAATAAATATTCTCTGGCTGCATTTATTTGCATGACATAAATATATACACATACTATGATATCAATATCCAAGGTCAGGCAAAACATGGATCAGGAGGTCTTATCAAAGGTGAAAATTACATAAACATGTGTGGGAGTCAGAGGTTAGGTAACACTAACACTGTAACACTGTCTTCCCATTCATCATCAATTTGCTCGAGTGGGCACCAGTAACATATCCATATGTCCTGTACCATGCAAGTAAAGCCCAAGGGTACGTGTTTGCTCCAGGAACATAAAAAGCCTCAAACCATTCCATCAGGTCATGGGAATGAGGTCTATAATTGTTACTGTTATTTGGCATATCAGATACAACACGGGTAGCTTGCCAGGCTCTGCCATGGGTAGCGTACTCTTGAGGTCATCTCTAAATCCAGCATTTATTGATGAACCCACGTGGCCGCAAGTGGCCACGCAAGCCAAACTGTGATAGGCTCGTCTGCTGGGTGGAGTTCTGAAGAGGGGGAAGGTTAGGTAAGACAGTCTTACCTAACCTTACCTAACCTTTCTTACCTTACCTATTCAGAGGTTAGGTAAGACAGTCTTTCCTCCTGTGCAACTCAGGTTTTAGGTAGTTCATCATGTTGAGTTCTTGACCTAGGTACACATATACACATAACTGCTGCTTTCAGAGATGTTTGTTCCATTGAGTGTGAATGGGGCTTCTGGAACTAGTTTGTTTTTCATGAACATTGTTTTGTTGAGATTCAGCTGTAGACCTATTTTTCCACATTCTTGGTCGAAGTCAGCCAGCAGAACACTAAAATTATCTTGGAGCAGAATAAAACAAACAAGGACCTTGTGGATATTTGGATACTGCATCTAGTTGTATGGAGTTCATAGTATGAAGTTGCAATGTTATATCGCCCAATGTATGTAAATCTTGAGAAGCCTTTATTCATAGGTTTAGGTGATATAGGTGCCTTGATTCCTATGCCAACCCTGCCCCCTCTACAGTGCTTTGCATAAAAGCTGATCAAGGTAGAAGGGACTGAAGCCCTGTAAATTAGCATTTCTGTAGATCTGGTGCACATGCACATTTCATGCACATGAAGTCTATACCTGACCTACAAATGTGCATGAGGGTCATGGTTTTCAACTTTGCAGAGTCTGGCCCACAAGAGACCCACCTTTTGCTTTTGGTGGGCTTGGAAGACGAAAAGCTGTGGATTTTGAAGAAGAAGGATCCATATTGGTGGGTCCATTTTGGGGCAGCTATCTTGGTGGGAGATCTTGGCCTGAGCACATGGTCAGAGAAATCTGATCAGCAGCCATAGGCCTGGGAGATCCAATCACCTTGAACTACAGTAGCAGAGTTTGTTTTTTATTGGCGATAAGCAAAAAGCTTTTTGGAACTATGCTGAATTTGTGGTTTTGTCTATCAAGTTAAAGGGAACATGTTCCCAGATACTATGAGGGACCTTCAACCGACCTCCTACACCAGGGATCAAACCTGAGTGAGCAGTATGCAAGGTAAGTGCTGTTCCTACTTATTTTCACGTTATTTCCTCTTCTATTTTTAAACAAACTTCCAGCAGCATCTTAATGAATGAAGTCCAAATTTTGCTTACTAATGCAGTGCCTGAATTGACAACTATTTCTCCTTTCCTCATTAAATGATATAAGGAGTGCTCTAATTCTTTCTTTATGGACATTTCTCCTACACTGAATTGACAGCATATTTTTTTGGTGCACATATCAATTTACTCCAGTTTTACTATCAAAGCTATTTTAGTTGCAGCATTATGTGGTATATTTCACATATGAATGTAGCTTGCTATGAACTTTGATGAAACATATTTTTAGATATTTCTGTGAGGATGGTTTTGGATGTGATTATCATTTAAGTTGGCAAGCTTTGATTAAAGCAGTACATATTTTCATAGCGTATGTTTGTTGGGTAGGTCAAGCTCCATTCTATCAATTACATGCATGGCCTGAAATGAACAGAAAAAAATAACTAACTTTTCTTAATCAAGCAGTTGTTTGGCCAGGAGACAACATCCAGATTTCAACAGCATATCAAATCTCCTGGGTCTCCAAACTGGTGAAACCACTAGAAAGATTCTGGAGTTGTTACTTTCTGTAATAACATGAGTAAGTATATTTATTTATTATTTATCTCTTTCTCATATACTTACCAAGAATTTATGATATAAATATATGAATTTATGAAAAATTATTCTTATGCTGTTGGTTCTGTTGTTTCTTTAGAGAACCCTTATTATGAAAGTTTATTATTAATCCTGACTAATTAATGCATACTTTATTTTTCACTAAAAATTTTCCATATGAAACATTGACTTACTAAAAGAAAAAAAATTTTTGAGATAATCAGAAGCTAGAACAGAAAATGAAGCAGCGCTTCAGTCCAAGGGAAAATAAAGAATTCAACTTTGCTAAAATAAAAAACCAAATTCCTGAATTATAAATTATATTAAGTTGAATTTTTTCCTAATATGTATTCTGATACTACTTATTCAGTCTCAGGTGTTAGCAATGTTTCCTCAATAGTATAACAACAAATCACTTTTATGATTGAAGGATAGACATTTTTTACTTTATGGTAAATTATATCAGTATAAGTGATACTGATGTTGATTATCAATATTGTTATATTTTTTTTCTATAAAAACAAAATTTCACCTCTAAGACCTCTAGGCTTCTTTCTTAAAAGAATATAATTAATTTCTCTGCACCCATTCTTTTGCACCACTAAAGTTTAAGACCGTGTAATCATGAAATGTTCATTTTATTCCTTCATAATTAGATTTTTTTGGGGTCAGAATCTGTTGTTCTATAAGCTCTGGCATTCTGTCACTGTTATTAAGCTTGTTTTTGGTTTGTTTAATTATTTTAACAAAGGCAAAAAAAAGTCTTGAAATTTTGATTTCGCCTAATAATCTTTGGACCACAAACCCTGTATACTCAGCCCATCAGAGACACAAGGAAAAGGCACTGATACTTTGTTTAGAGTGAGTATTCTCAGTTCACCCCAAGTGAGGTACATACGCTTGGGGTGCCTATACTGCATACTTCTGGTAATATATATGTTTTTGTTTTGGGAGATAACAGAATTTCAGGTTTACTTTAGTGTTTGTTTTCTTTTAAGCCACAACCAGCAATGCTCAGGTATTACTCGTGGCTTGCACTCAGGAATTACTCCTGACAGTGCTGACCATATGGCATTCCAGGGATCTAACGCTGGTCACCACATCAAAGGCAAGAGTTCTACCTCTGTGCTATGACTCTTGTCTTCAAGTATTCTTTTGAATCTTCAATTCTCTTTGGTAGAGGAGTCATTTCTCAGTAGAAGAGTGTTGGTATGAAACAATTTTTCTGTAAATATTAAAATTTCCATAGCTTATTCCTACCTTAAAAAGATTTTGTCTGTGCAATGTGCATTTTAGAATTATTAGCAATATAAAGGAATGATTAAAACTGATACCATTCTGAAGTATATAAAATAAAATGGGAGAATACATTTTATAATGTGTTATTTATGCAGGAAGTAGGATACTATGTATGAAGGCTAACTTTAGGAAAATATCTCAGCCTTCTATATGAAAAGTAAAGAAAAACTTTCATGTTGTGTACAAAAGACTTTATATAATTATATTTTACATAGATGATTTGCTTTTCAACCTGGGAAGTAATTAAGGGTAATGAATAGAACAATGTGAGCCATTCTTACTGAAGCTTAGTTATTCTGGAAGTTATTATCAATAAATCAATATGTTACTTTGATCATTTAACAGTATGCTTAACACATCAAAAGAAATGCAATGACTTTTTAAAAGTGTTTTGAAATAATATGTTGATGAAGAGATTATGGTGTTTTCAAGCAAAAAAATAAAATTTGAATATCAATGTTTTTACTTCTTTATTATATATTTATATAATAGGTGTAATATTTCATGGCCTAACTCCTCAAGATCATCTTCATAATTATAATATCATAAGAGTTTTATAAGAATTAAGAGAAATGATATCTATATAACTCTGAACACCTGTGTCTGGAACAGATAAATGTTTAATAAACATACATTCTCTAACTCTTTTACTTGAATATCAGTTTTCCTTCTTTTCAATGTCTGAGTGATGTGACTAACTTCAAAAATGAAACTTCCCTTAGCAGTACTTGGATATGGATTTGAGCAGCATATGGATTTTATGTACTAGTAATTAATTTCCAACCCTGTACCCACCCCGACAAACACGTATATGCACATCCTGCTGAGAACTGCAACAATTTAAAAGTCAAAAGGAGACTTGGTTCACCTCCTGGAAGCTAATCCTGGAAACTTTCATGCTTTGGAATTTAAAGGTAAAATGAAATGGCAGCCATATTATAGGCATTTTTCTGCTTAAAGAAATTAACAGCACTGTCTAATAACTGTTTATAAATCAGCATGTGCTGGTTATGTTCAAGAGTCCTTTTCCCCTGATGACATCCTAACATCTCTGATTTTTGCTTGTCTTTGAATACAGCTAGGATATACGTCCTTGAGTTTTGTTAGTGATGTCTTCAGAATGACTTCAATCTGAATACTATCCCTAGACACTCACCAAACTTATTTTCCAAAGCAATTTTTAGAGCATGGAATTTATTAAAGACGCCATTTTCTATTTTAATTCCTGTTGCTTTCTATTTTCTGTGTGGAATCCCAAGTGACCTCCAAATGGCCCTCGAATAACACTTTGTGTTAAATTTCCTGATTTCAGGGGAATTGTAGTGGGTATAGGAAGGCAGTGGAGGGTAGAGGAGCCAAGGGACCTGGGTAAAAGAAAAGTTTTTGCTTTTTAGTGATTGCCAAATGCTGTCCAGAAATTGCTTTTTAATGGGCAAAAAGGAAGGTGAGATGTGTAGAAATGAGAAGTAGAAGTGAGCAGAAAGAAGGAAAAAGGAGGCAAGAGAACGAGAAGAAATGAGTATCTTGCGCTGAGTATCCTAAGCGCCTGAGAGGAGATTGTGAGAAAGAGTAATTGGCTTCATCTCCTTAATACTGCAGTACTTCTAACGCCACAATAAACATAGCACCACAAAGACATTTTGTCATTATCTTTGGATGAAACATAAACAGAAAACTAACAAAACATAGTTCTCAGAACAATGGATCAGTTATGTCTTTCTCACATAATTTTTCATAAAAAATACTGAAATTTTAGGTGCTTGGACTGACTTCTAAAGTGATGGGATTTAGAAAGAAGTCCTATACCTGATGGTATATTTTAGGAACTTCGAGATGGGAATGGATTGAATGGTCAAAAAACAAGGAGGTTAGCTGAGAAAGGATTAACAAAAGCAATGTTTATTTTTTACATTCCTCTGTCAACTAGCTTGAGAAAAATAGATCTATCTCTTAATGCTTTCCTAGGTTACTTGTTAGGGTATTTTATTCTGTTTAACCAGAGTTAGTTATTGCATGGCATAATCATTTCAAAATGTTCATTTATAAGGATATCAAAATATAATATAATATATATATATATATCTTTTTTTTTCAGGAGCAGAGTTTGTTTTACTGATATTTAGTAAAAGACTTTTTAAAAAAATTTTAATATACCACCGTGAGATATACAATTACAAAGATATTCATGTTTGGGATTAGGTCATACAGTGTTCCAGCACCCAACCCCTCCACCAGAGCCCATTTCCCACCATCAATGTCCCCGATTCCCTCCCCCTTTCCCCTAGTCTCCCTCTATGGCAGGTTCTTTATCTCTTTTCTCTCTCTCTTTCTCTCTCTCTCTCTCTCTCTCTCTCCTCTCTCTCTCTTTCTCCCTTCCTTCTCTTACACATTGTGGATTGCAATACATACATTTAGAGCATACATTTAGAGGTTATCATGTGTATCTCTTTTCCGATATTCAATGCACAGTTCTAGGCTGGTATTATCATCTTCAACAATTATTAGCACACTGTTCTCTTGTCCGTCTTACCTAATGTCTGACTCCCACACGTTTGTGGTTGAATCAACCTATTGAAAAGACCTTCTGGTCCATTTTTTGCCTGACCTTGGATATTGGTATAATACTATACATATATTCATTTATATCTATCTCTATCTCCATCTCTATATCTTTATCATCTTTATATCTATCTCTATCTCTATCTCTCCCTCTATCTCTCTCTGTCTCTCTATCTCTATATCATATATATATCTATATCTATCTATATATCATGCAAATAAACGCAATCATTCTATATTTGTTTTTTCCTTCTGGCTAATTTCACTCAACATGATCCTCTTCATGTCCATCCATTTTTAGGAAAATTTCATACCTTCATTTTTCCTAACAGCTGCACAGTATTCCATTGTGTAGATGTACCTAAGTTTCTTTTATCCAGTCATCAGTCCTTGAGCACTTTGGTTGTTTCCAGGTTCTGGCTATTGTGAATAGTGCTGCTATGAAAATAAAAGTGCAAATAGTGTTTCTGCTGTGTTATTTTTGGCTTTCCAGGGTATATTCCCAGGAGTGGTATGGCTGGGTCAAATGGGAGCTCAGTTTCTAGTCTCATGCCCATATTATTTTCCAAAAAGGCTGTACCAGTTAACATTACCACCAACAGTAGATGAGGATCCCTTTCTCCCTGCATCCATGCCAGCACTTATTGTTCTTTCTCTTTTGGATATGTGCCAGTCTGGTGGTGTGAGATGATTACTTATGATTGTTTTGATTTGGATCTCTCTAATGATTAGTGATGATAAACAATTTTTCATATGCCATTGGTCATTTGAATTTCTTCCTTGTTGAAGTTCTGTTTATCTCTTCCCATTTTTTGATGGGTCTGACTATTTTTCTTCTTGTAAAGTTCTATCAATTCCTGATATATATACTGGATATTAACCCCTTATCTGATGGGTATTGGGTGAATAATCTTTCCCATTCTGTGGACTGTCTTTGTATCTTGGTTACTGTTACTTTTGAGGTGAAGAAACTTTCTGGGGCTGAAGTGATAGCACAGCAGGTAGGGTGTTTGCCTTGCTCGCGGCTGACCTGCGTTCGATTCCTGGCATCCCATATTGTCTCCCGGAGTACTGCCAGGAGTAATTCCTGAGAGAAGTGCCAGCAGTAATCCCTGAGGGTCACTGGGTGTGACCAAAAAAAAAGAGAAACTTTTTAGTTTTATGTAGTCCCATGTCTATCTTTGCTTCCCATTGCTTTGTTAGTGGTATTTCATCTTTGAAGATGCCTTTGCTTCAATAGAGGGTACTTTCTATATTTTCATAGAGGGTATTTCCCATATTTTCTTTGATATATTTTACGGATTCAGGTCTGATATTGATATCTGTAATCTATTTTGATCTGACTTTTGTGCATGGTGTTAGAGATCCAAATTCATTTTTTTACATGTAGTTGCCCAGTTTTCCAAGCACTACATGTTGGAGAGGCTTTCCTTCCTCCATTTCATAATTTTTGCTCCTTTATCAAAGATTAAATGTTCATGTATTTAAGATTGGGTGTCAGGATTTTCAACTCTATTCCATAGGTCCACGAGGTCTGTTTTTATTCCAATCATTATTCCAATGATCATGTATTTGAGGATGGGTGTCAGGATATTTAACTCTATTCCATAGGTCCACAGGTCTGCTTTTATTCCAACACCATGCTGTTTTTTTATTTTTTAAATACCATGATGTTTTAATTACTACCATTTTGTAGTAGAGTTTGAAGTTGGGAAAGGTGATGACTCCCATAGTTTTTATCCCAAAGATTGATTTAGCTATTTATGGGGGTTTAATATTCCATACAAATTTCAGAAGTATTTGGCCAATTTCTTTGAAGAATGTTATGGGTATGCTTATAGAGATGGCATTGAATTTGTATAAAGCTCTAGTGAGTATTACCATTTTGACAATGTTGACTCTCCCAATCCATGAGCAGGGAATGTGTTTCCATTTTCATTTGCTCTGCATCCTCTTTTATTTCCGATAAATACTTTTTTTTTTTTTGCTTTTTGAGTCACACCTGGCGATGCTCAGGGATTACTCCTGGCTTTTTCACTCAGGAATTACTCCTGTAAGTTTTCGGGGACCATATTGGATGTCTGGGATTGAACTCGGGTTGGCCCTGTGCAAGGCAAATGCCCTACCTAACTGTGCTATCACTCTGGCCCCAATACTTTTTCTTTTTTTATTTTTTGGATCACACCTGGCATATCTCAGGGGTTACTCATGGCTCTTTACTCAGGAAGTATTCCTCACAGTGCTCCAGGGACCATATATGTCACTGGTGATTGAACATGAGTCCACCGCATGCAGGGCAAGCACCCTACCTGCTATACTATCCAGTTGGCCCCAGTAATATTTTTTCATGTATAATGGTATAGCGTACACTTTTAAGCAAGTGATAAAGGGAAATAGTCGAGGGAATTACAAGATGTACAAAAAGAAGAAATGGAAAAACAATATAATTCATATCACTATAAAGTTAAGAAACCACCAACTTTTCAAATGAGATTAGAAAATATATTTTTATTTAATGGCAGACATTTAATTATGTTGCTCCCTACATGTCTTTACAAGAGTAAAGGGGGCTTCTAAAATTAGGTAGTTTTATTATAAACTTCCAACAGGATGTCTATTTATTGTTGTCTCATTTTTCTGTAAAAATTCCTTGATGAATAAGATATGCGTGGGATGGGTGAGATTATATAAGACCCAAACTAAGATTTTAACTCCTCCAAGATGATTATGTCTAACATGATTTTGTTTTCAAACAGAAAGATATTTTGCCGGTTGGAGCTATATATTTGTATACCTTGACATATACATATAGATATTGAAACTACTGTCATGAAGATTTTAAATATATAGCAGCACAGACTGGGGAATCTGAGGTCAGATTTCCCTTCAAGCTCATATTCTAACACAGAACATATTATTTGCTAACAAATGATCCATCTCTGCATAATTTCAAACAAATTTAGCTATCCCTTTTAGTCTAAATTCCTTTTATTATATTCGTTAATACTTATAATGGCTAATATTTGATTACTTATTTTCCTCTGGGCTACAATTACTAAAGTATAGTTTGTAAAGTGACCTTTTGATGCATTTGAAGTTGTTCAATTTTCCTGCAAGGATTTCCTCCTTCAGGAAGGGCTTATCTAAGATTCTATCAGTTTAGCACTTTCTATGCTTGCAAAGGTCTCAGGTGAACAAATCATTTAGCTAAGAAAAAGGTAAACTCAGAGGCCAGAGGCTTGTGGACTATTAAAACATCTGAGCAGTATCTCTGGGATACCCAAGGAGTTTGTCATTTCAAGTGAGTTGAAGAAGATTATATTCTTTGGCAATTTATTGTCCAGAGTTTCTAGAATTTCTTGACTAAAGAAGAAAACAAGTTGCTTCTCCTAAATGTTTAAGAATGAGCTTGGATAATTAATTTTACTTTTGGGTTTCTTTCACACAAGCTTCAGAATAGTGTCCTAGTGAGTGGAAAAGAAAACACTTTGTTAGGACTGTTTGTGGTCATGTCATACAGCAGATAAAGGTGCAACTGAGACTTTTCTATCACATTTTCTTCTGAATCTAAAACTCCCTTTTGTTTTTATTCCATGGCAGTTTTATGACTGTCAGGATAAAATATGGAAGAGGACAAGTGCTACCTTCACTAGGACAAAAAGAAAGCTATAAATCATCAAACACACACCTGTGCTAAATAATCTTCTGCATTACTTACAGTTTATCACAACCTTAGGAGCAATTTTATGCTAGTCAATATTTAACTAAAGATGTCTAGGAAGCAAAAGTTTAGTATTGTCTCATTTTCGTGGTGGAAATACTCCTACCATGGAGGATTTCCAGCTACTCCCAAGTTTTGGTAAGTTGACTCCAGCAAAACAGGCACATGAAGTGATTGCTGGTACTCACTCATGTGTACTGGTGGAGAACTTGAAGCCAATGATGCTTGTATAAGATCACCACACCTATTAGAAATTGTCTTCGATTTGGATACTGATAAGAATTATCTGATATCAAAATATAAAAATAAATGCTTTGGAAACTGTCAACCCATAATGATGCCTATTATTTACTCTTGAATATTTTATGAGCAGATGATTATTTAAAAATATGGAAGCAATAGGGTTTGCCCTTTTCTACCCGTTAACCTTGTGGATAAACTGTCTGTTTGCATTTTCTTTTCATTCTGTTTTATTTCCATTTTAGGTGGTAGCAATATCTTCTATAAATAAAGCTTTTTATCATCTCATGAACAAGAGACCAACAAACCTTAAAAGTTTATGAAAGTGCCAGAAGCTGGGTATGGAGTTCATCCATTCTGTAAGGTGAGGAGCAATAAGGGACTCTTTTCCTTTGTCCTTGATACGGAGCAGCAATGCCCCACATAGATTTCCTTGAGTAATGAACCCAGGAGTGTGGGAGCAAGGAAAGTGATGGTGACACTTTGCTTTAAGTGATTACAGCATCATAAAATATGTGGGGTGGAGTTCATATTTTTTTCAAACCATACTGAATAAATAGTATTATTAAAGGTCCTGTTCTTTTTTTTTGCTTTTTGGGTCCACCGCGTGCTCAGGCCACTCCTGCTCTGCACTCAGAATTACTCTGGCGGTGCTCAGGGGACCATATGGATGCCGGATTGAACCCGGCCGGCATGAGCCGGCTGCGTGAGGCAAACGCCCTACCCGGGCTATCGAAGGTCCTGTTTCTATTCCTATGATTCTCTGCTGTTAGAAAGGATCCTAATTATTTCTTTTAATCTATTTTCATGAAACTCGGAATTTGGAAAGTTGATTTCAATAGAAATACTAAATAGAAAAATTTCTTTAAATGTAAAGTACAGGGTATTTATTAGTAGATACAGACAATTTTAAAAGGGCAGTATTTTTTCCCAAGTTTGGTCAGATAATTTGGCATCAGTAGGTGAAATGTTTTTCTTATTGCTAATTCACATCAGTTGTTAATACCTTCAAGAATATATTCATGTAATTACTTTAGTTAATAAAACCTTCTTTTAGTACTTTCCTTATACTGTTGGCTTCATAAGCTATTTGTTATACATATAAAAGAATACAGGTCAAGAGAATAAACTGTATATGGATACCTTGAAAAACAAATCACATTTACTTACCTTCTTTTTACTACTCTCCCCTTCCTTCAGTCTTTCTATCTCTCTCTCTATCTATTTATCTATCTCTCTCCTTGCTTCCCCCACATGCCACACCTAGACATATATACCTCTTCAAACTTGGAGATAAAACCAAAAATACCTGCTCTTTGAAGTCACTTCCAGTAGTGATTAAAAAGGACCTTTCCTACTGAGATCAAAGAGAGCTTCTCTGCTGTGCTGAAGCAGTTCTCTGGTTGTCATGTGAGCGACACATAAAGCAAGATAACTCCTGTGAAAGCAGAGATATTTACCATGTGATATTTACCACGGTCCCTTTATACTAGATTTTGCTTAAAAACAATTTTTTCAAAGCTATTAATAATTCTTTAGTTGAGAATATAGTATGAATAGCACTGTATAGGCAAAGAATGGAATTCCATTCTGCATACTATGGTCTTGTTAAAGAACTGGCGTATAATGGGAGGAAATTACTAATTAGAAGTCTGAGGCCTGAGGATGACTTCCAACACTGCTGTGTACACGGTGATTACCAACACAGTCACATTCTTGAGTCCTAATTCCACTTCATTTTCTCAGTCTGTCATTTGTGTTAGCCAACATGAACAGAAAAGATGCAGAGCATTTTACTAAATAAACTTTATCAGATAAACTATCAATAAATTAAAGATTTTTTCCATTGGAAAGGTTCATCCCTCAGGTGTTTTGGCCCTCTGAAGTAAGGCATGATTGAGCCTCATCTCCCATTGGAACTTTTATTCTGAAACTACTCAATTTTCTCTATAATACTTTTTTCAGTCCTGAAATCATAAAAGTTCAAAATTAAGTCTTGATTCTGAAACTTACATACACGTAGATCATATGATCACTTAGTCATAATAGCTACTCCATAATAATCATAAATGAAGAACCTGCTCTAATGGCTTTTCTTATTATATAATAGCTTCTATATGCTGAGTGCTTATGATATGCCAAGTACTTGGCTAAGCTCTTAACTCGTTATCTCTTTTAAAGTCATTGAATTATCACAACCTTATGATGATTTATTATTTCCATTTTATGGATAAGGGAACTTAAAGTGAGTAAACATCACTGATATGCACTGGAAAAAATGTATCCATAGAGCGTTATAAATGAATTTTTTTACTTGTATCACTTGTCTTCTCATTGTTCATCGATTTGCTTGAAGGGCACCAGTAACATCTCCATACATCCTGTCGCAATCATTATCCAAGGGCATCTGCTCTCTCCAGGAACATAAAGAGCCTCAAACCATTCCATTAGGTCATGATAATGAGGTCTATATTTGTTACTTTAATTTTTTTACTATATGTCTTATGTAAATCCTCTTTGAATATATTTGTTTTTTAATATAAATATTTGAATTAAATTCATATTTAACACTATATTTTAATTATCACTTGTATCATTTGTATCACTTGTCTTCCCATTGTTCATCTATTTGCTTGAATGGGTACCAGCAAACATCTCCACATGTCCTGTCATGTGCTAGTGTAGCCAAGGGTATCTGCTCACTCCAGGAACATGAAGAGCCTCAAGCCATTAGTTCAGGTCCTGAGAATGAGGTCTATAATTATTACTAGTTTTTGGCATATTAAATTAGACATGGGTAGTTGCCAGGCTCTGTCATGCAGGTGGGATACTCTTGGTAGTAGGCTGTCAGTTCATGCATTTACTGATGAACCACGAGACTGCATTGTGGCCATGTGCAACTGGGAGAGATAGCTTTTCTCTTGGGCAAAACTCTGACCAGCTGTGGTGTCCAAATGCTGAAAATGGTTGTCTTTATGGTGTGGGGGATCCTCTGATTTCTTGTGACTTCTCTATTAGGATGGCGGGACAGAGCTAGACCCTGCCTTCCCACCTGGACACCTCATGATCAATTTGAGCACAGGGTGAGCCAGTGGCAGCTCTGCCCCGTGTATCTGTGTCTCTGGTTCAAGCATACCTGGGCTTGAAATAGGCTTTGCTTTAGGGTGGGACTCTGACAAGCAGGGCTGAGATTGACTTATCTCTTGGGTGGAGCTGTGACGGGCTGTGGAGTCTGGATGTTGAAAATGGTTGCCCTTATGGTGCAGGGGATCCTCTGGTTTCTTGTGAGGCTCTATTGGGATGGCAAGCCAGGGCTAGAATCTGTTCTCTCTCCTGGATGCCTCATAATCAGCTGAGCACAGGGAGAGCTTTTAGCAGCGCTGCCCTGTGTATCTGTGTCTCTGGTTCAAGCATACTTGGACTGGAAACAGATATTGAAATTTTAACCATATTCTATTAAACAAATTTATCTGCTACTTTTATTTGACTTGGTCCTACTACTACAATAGAAAATTTACCATTCAATATATCCTTTAAAAGTTGCTTAGTTATGTGTAGTAAAATTTCTGTATACTTTATAAATAAATGGTCAGATAAGCTGAATTACCCTCAACTCGTCTGTTTTCACCTCAAAATATGTTTTAGATAGTGGATCATTTAGATTTCAAAGTAATTCTTATCCATGAATATTTATGTGTTATCATTTTTTCTGTTGTTTAAAAAATTTACCTTTCTTAAATCACACTTTGAATTATAATGAAAAGAAACAATACAGACATAAATCAAGGGAGATTTGTAGAGGTTGAAAGGTGATGAAGAAAAGTAAAAGCATTGTGTTGTATTAGTGTTCAATCAAGATTTAGAAACAAATGGTTTGAATAGTCTTGAGAATAGTTGTGAGAATTAAATAAATACAAATACCCAGGATTTTTTCCTAGATTTTGTTACATATAATAAGCATACTTAAATCTCCTTGCTCAAGGAATGATTTTATAACCATAAAATTTATGGAAAAATGCTTTATATAAAAAAACTTGTCTTCATCAAAGAGCATATAGGCCTTGCAGGACCATGGCACATAATTTTTTTAAAGAAAGTAAACTTAAGAAAAGTAAATGGGGAAGAAAACACACAGAATCAGTGGAGTTCTCAAATTCTATAACTATTAATTGATGTCGAACCTAAATGTTAGCTATGAGATTTCTAAGCAATTTTATGCAGTGGCATCCATAGCTCCTAAATAATTTAATCATTATGGACAACTCTAAGTTTATATTTTGTTCTCTGTGCTAGAAAAAACAAATTTTTTGTATTTCTTAAATTTTGAGATTGTTATGAGTGGTGATTTTGGGGGGACAGGGCTTAAAGTGAAAAGGTATGTGTAGGAACTATAAGATATTTCAAATAAAATATAAATATTGCTTTGTATGAGAAAAATAAAATTGATTTTAATCTTGTAAGAGGAGTGAAGGTGAGGGTAAATCTTTTCGTATCCTATAATTGTTCATCTATTTTTTTTATTAAATATTTTATTATACCACAGTGAGATATACAATTACAATGTTGTTCATTTTTAGGGTTTCAGTCACATAGTGTTCCAGCACCCCGCCCTCCACCAATGCCCATTTCCCACCACCAATGTCCCCAATTCCCTCCCCCTCCCATAGCCTGCCTAAGGGCAGGTTCTTTATCTCTTTATCTCTCCCTCTCTCTTTTTCTTCCTATATATGTATATATGTATATACATACATGTATACATATATGTACATATATGTACACATATACATATATGTACATATATACATATATTCCTACATATGTATGTATATATATACATATTATGACACCAAAATCCAGTGTCAGGCGAAAGCGTGGAAATGTGGAAGCAACCCATGGAGCTGACCTCCGGGTAAGAGGCTTGGCCATCCCCTGGCAGAGTCCAACATTGCTCCAAGGGTTTGCTCATGAGCGGAGAGAGACCATGCTGGCCAGACTCAGAGTGAAGTTTTGGACCCTGCCCTTTCCTCCGCCTCCATGCCAGTTGCCCCGGAAAAGAGAGACCCACCCACGCCAGACTCAGCTAATTTGCAACTCCAGAAGAGATCAAGACCCATCCACTTCAGACCCACAGCTGTGCTGCTCAGCCGGCCCTATATGGAAGCAACTCATGGAGCTAACCTTCCGGTAAGGGACTAGGCCATCTCCTGGCCGAGTCCAACATTGCTCCAAGGGTTTGCTCTCATGAGCGGGAAGAGAGCATGCTGGCCGAACTCTGAGTGGAGTTTTGGGCCCTGCCCTTTCCTCCGCCTCCATGCCAGTTGCCTCGGAAGAGAGAGACCCACCCACGCTAGATCCACATGACCCTTGGTGCATGGCCACAAGCGGCCGCACCATATTTTTATAGGATAGTGAATTTTGCATAAGGTTCTTCCCAATTTCTATCACATTTATACATAGTAAACAGTTATAGACATGCTTTATCTGATACCAGTAAGCCTGGCAAGAAGCCAGAGCAAACGACACATCAAGCAGTTAGTCATTCTTAACATCCAGACTCCATAGTTCCTCAGAGCTCCATCCAAGAGAAAACCTGATCTTCCCCCTTTAAGTTTCATCAGTAAATGCTCGGGTTGAGAGTCTTTTACTGAGACTATACCACCTAAACCGTAAAGCCTGGCAAGCTAGCGTGTTTTATTTACTTTTTATGCCAAAGACTAGTAACTATTATGGACCTCAGTTCCATAACCTGAAGAATGGTTTCGGTCTCCTCCTGTCCCTGTAGCAAGTAGATGCCCTTAGGTTGCACTTGCTTGTGACAGAACTAATGGAGATGTTACTAGTGTCACTCGAGCAAATCGATGAACAATGGGATGACAGTTATACAGTGATACAGTGATGTCATGCAAATAAGTGCTGTCATTCTATATCTCTCTCTATCCTTCTGACTAATTTCAATCAACATGATCCTTTCCATGTCCATCCATTTATAGGCAAATTTCATAACTTCATTTTTCCTAACAGCTGCATAGTATTCCATTGTGTAGATGTACCGCAGTTTCTTTTCCAGTCATCAGTTCTCGGGCACACTGGTTGTTTCCAGGTTCTGGGTATTGTGAATAGTGCTGCTATGAAAATAAAAGTGTGGATTGTGCTTCTGCTGTGTGTTTTTGGTTTCCCTGGGTATATTCCTAGGAGTGGTATGGTTGGGTCAAAAGGGAGCTCAATTTCTAGTCTTTGGAGGAATGTCCATATTGTTTTCCAGAAAGGTTGTATAAGTCGACATTCCCACCAACAATGTATGAGAGTCCCCTTTTCCCCACATCTGCGCCAGCATTTGTTGTGTTTACCCTTTTGAATATGGGCCAGTCTCTGTTGTGTGAGGTGATATCTCATTGTTGTTTTGTTTTGCATCTCTCTGATGATTAGTGATGATGAGCATTTTTTCATATGCCTTTTGGCCATTCGAATTTCTTCCTTGTCAAAGTTTCTGTTCATCTCTTCTCCCCATTTTTTAATGGGGTTGGCTGTTCTCTTCTTATATAGCTCTACCAGTGCCTGATATATCCTGGATATATACCCCTTATCAGATGGGTATTGGGTGAATATTCTTTCCCATTCTGTGGTCTGTCTTTCTATCTTGGTCACTATTTCTTTCGAGGTGCAGAAACGCTTTAGTTTCATGTAGTCCCAAATGTTTATCTTTTCTTCTAGTTCTTTTGTTAATGGTGTTTCACCTTTGAAAATGTCTTTAGCTTCATGTTGTGGAGGGTTTTTTTCTATATTTTCTTCAATGTACTTTATGGATCCAGGTCTGACATTGAGATCTTTAATCCATTTTGATCTTATGTTTTTGCAAGGTGTTAGACACAGATCCAAATTCAATTTTTTTTTACATGCAGCTGTTGTTTTCCCAGCACCACTTGTTGAAGAGGCTTTCCCTTACTCCAGTTTGGACTCTTTACACCTTTATAAAAGATTAATTGATCATGTCTTTGAGGGTGGGTGTCAGCATACTCAATTATATTCCATAAGTCCACAGGTCTGTTTTAATTCCAATACCACTCTGTTTTAATTACTACTGCTTTGTAGTACAGTTTGAGGTTGGGAAAAGTGATGCCTCCCATCTTCTTTTTCTCAAGGATTGCTTTAGCTATCCGTGGAGGTTTATTATTCCATACGAATTTTAGCAGTGTCTAGTCAATTTCTTTGAAGAATGTCATGGGCATCCTTATAGGGACCGCTTTGAATCTGTACAAGGCTCCTTGGAGTATTACCATCCTGACAATGTTAATTCTCCAATCCATGAGCTGGGAACGTGTTTCCATTTCCTCGTGTCCTCTTTTATTTCTTGAAGCTGTTCATCTATTTTTAAATCCTTGTTTTTTACTCCCATTAATGTAGACCATTATACATACATGTACATATTAACACATATCATGAAGTTATAACCTATTTAAAAACAGGTGAAACTTTATCTTTTGCAACATGATAAATGGAACTTGAGTAAATTATGTAGTTACGTATGAGGAATATAAATAACTGAAGTGAACAAATAGGCATAAAGGTTAAGTTTTTTACTTGGTGAGAACACTAGAACTTTTCAGATAAGCATAATTTCTTAAATATTAAAATTTTATCTACTTTTTAAGTTTTGAAATAAATTTGATCTTTAATTATTTTCTCCCTTTGTTTGCTGAGTTTTCAACTAAAGTGAAAAGAAATAGAAGAGAAGACAGGATTGTAAATGGGACCCTTGAGGTACACATTAAGACTTTTGTATTTGTCATATAATTGTGATATAATGGTAAATATGCTGACTGAGAAGCAAAAGCCTGGCTAGTTATAACAAATATGTAACAGCTCTAGTATTATGTGCCGAGTGTCACAGCAGTTACAGCAGATGTTTATTATATATCCAAGAAGTACTTGAATGATATTAAGTAAACTGGCAGGGAAGCAATTTATGTAGCATAAAGCTGAAGCCAGTCCTCATTCAAGCTTAGTTTACACGAAAGAGGTCTTCATTTAGTTCCATTGTGATTGGAAGAGAGAGGGTGCCAAGTAGAGATTGGTTATATTTCAATTAAGATAGGTTTGACCTTTTTGTGTAATGGAATCCCCATGTTGGACATAACTGGGTATTTCTGAACTTGCTATATATGCTGGGTATTGACCTTCAATAGACCCCAAGAATTAACAGAATTGCTTAAATCTAGAACTAGGATAGCTCCATATTTGTTTTCCTTTTGACATTATTTATCATCTCTGCATTCTCCACATCTTTAATCAAATTATTTTCCTTGGATAGTATTGATGATCAATGAAATTAGCTTCATGCCACTGAAATGCAGCTATTCCAGGAAGGCATATCCATTATAGCAGATACAATTTAATGCTCTCACAGTGAAAATGAGTCAGTGTTTAAGGTCACTTTCAATAAGAAAGAGGTGCTGATGTCAATGCCACAAAAATGTAGTGACAAAAAAAGTAACAATAAAACAATACTTTGTAAACCTAATCTATGCATTGGCCCATTTCCTGAGATAAAAATAGATGTAAGTTTAAGAAAATTAAAAACTGAATGTAGTAGGCACAAAATCACAATGACTTTTGAAATGTGCATATTTGTAGTTCTAATGTTGCCTATGGTGAAGTATTACTATAAGAGCAACAAGGGTGCATTCTCACCTTGGGCTGAAAGGAGATAAACCAAGGTTATGAGATTGTAATAAACAAGGAGAGCTAGGGAAGGTAAAGACTTTTGCTAATGTGCTAGAGAGAAAGTATAGAGGTTACATTTCTTGCTTTACACGTCTTTGACATTGGTACTGCAATTGGTTTCCTGAGCACTGTCAGGAGTGGTCCCTGAGCACAGAGCTAAGAGTAAGCCTGGTTTCCTCTCACTGAGAACAGACTGGGCGATCACATCCATGACTATGATCACAACTATGTCCTCAAATTCCGAGTTGTACTTGTCAGCATAGGATAGTCCTCAGGGATTAAAAAAAAAGAGCTGTTTAGTTTTTTTGTCCACAGTTTGCATTTAAGTGCATAGGAGTCAGGTCTAAGAAGATAAAGAGAAAATTAATTGTCCCAGGAAATATGTTCCCCATCTTTCATCTATCAAGTCAGTCCTGAGTCCAAGGATTGCAGGGGATGGGGTGTCCAACACAGAACCTGGCTTGCTGGGGTGCACAGAAAGCAAAAGTTATGGAAGTCAGTGTAGGTTCTTGTGAGTATAAAATAGTGAAAGTATTAAAAATTATAGTAAAAAGTATAAAATCCTGAAAAGGTCATTTTAGGTTGGATGAATTCAACCAAGAAATTTCAAGGAGGCGTGGTCACATTATGCTTGATTTCTCATATTATTAATTAAAAATCAGGGCTAAAAGATTAGCCCTGGAGTGTTACTGAGACATCAAGGCAAAATACTTTTCAGTGAATGGTGCTAGTGGTCAAAAATTGGGTCCGGAGCATAGTTCAGCAGGTAGTGTGTTTGCCTTGCATGTGGCCAACCCGGGTTCCATCCCGGCATCTCATATGGTCCCCTGAGCACTTCCAGGAGTGATTCCTGAGTAAAGAGCCAGGAGTAACCTCTGAGCATTGCCAGGTGTGACCAAAAAAAAAAAGATCTCATGAAAATTTGGACTTTTTTATGCTGAGAGGTCAATATAAAATACTATCTAGGTTTGAGCCAATTTTATACACATATTGATAATTTGCAACACACTATTTGGAAGGGAATGGATCACACAGGGGTTTAGGGGCTACTACTCACACTGGACCAGAATTGTTCTAGGCAGAGCTTGGGTGACCATAGGCAGTACAAAGGATTGAGATGAAGTCAGTCATATGCAAAGATCTTACCACTTTATTATCTTTCTAGTTCTTAAACACAGTGTTTTAAAGAATAATGCTTATTTCCAAATCTAAATGTACCAATTTTATCTATTAATGCATAAAATGTGCTTATGAATATATAATTTTAGATTTTTGTGCAAATGTACATTAACTTATTTATATACATTCATATATATGTTATTGAAAGGGCTTAAAAATACTTCCTATTTCCTAAATTTGACATTCAATATATTTACAATTTCCTTTATATTTTGCTACT
Source organism: Cryptotis parvus (assembly GCA_021461705.1). NCBI lineage: Eukaryota > Metazoa > Chordata > Mammalia > Eulipotyphla > Soricidae > Cryptotis > Cryptotis parvus. The sequence goes on from JAJIBD010021428.1 coordinate 117,382, forward strand.
TTATGCACAAACTCATAAATTCAAAGTATCAGCAAATCTTGTATTAAAGTTAGTGAGGTAATAGTACTCTAATAATGCTTTAAGTGTCATTTAAATTCAAGTGAAGATTTTAGAATTTTCACATAATTTAAAATACAATAAGATGTTGATTTATGATTTTTAATTATAATTTATGATAATGTTATAATAGTGTTCAAGTTCCTCATATGCAAAGAATATCTGGTATTGCTTCTTATTTGTTTTTGTTTTTGAGGCACAGCCAAACTTAATCCTGGCTCTGTGCTTAGGATCACTTTGGCAGTGCTGGGAAATAATGTCTGGAATTGAATCTAGTTCTGCTGTATGTAAGGCAAGCAACTTATCTGCCACATTATCATTCTGGTCCCAACGTGCTTCTTAATTGATTATGCCTTCTATTCAGCTCAAACATCAAGTTAAGCATTAACTTAACTACTCTCTTTCTTCAGAAGAGAAAAGATGATCTCTTGAGATTGTTCCGATGTACATTCCGAGCCACTCAGACAATGAACACTTCAGAGCAACTCAGACAATGAACTTAGAGTTTGATTTTTTGGGGATTTTGCCAAAAATTTAAATTAGTTTTAGAAACTTGACAATAAAGGAACATTATTTGACAACTATTGAATTATCCATTTAACCAAAATGACAAGAAAAGATTTCAAAGGAATGTTAGAAACTTACATAATTACTGATAAAGAAATAATTTTGTGTATGTATTCTTATTATTTTTTGGAGCAAACCACACCCAAAAGTGTTATAAATTTAATACTTTTTAAAATACACAGGACTGGATTTACTTAAATATTTAAGGTGCTAGTGATAAACTTGACATAAAGCACATGAAATTACTTTTATAGGACAAAATATCTTAGAACTATCTAGGTAAACTATACTGTAAGAAACAACCTTTCACAATATCCTAACAAAGGGATAAATTTTTCACTCAATAAAGTAAATTGGACATATCTTCATAAAAGTGGTCTATTTGTGTTGAAATTTTTATTAGTCTTTATCATGTATTTATTAAACTGTATCTACTTGAATCCACAGTCTTTACCCAGGTAACTATTACAAACCCTTTACAATCTCTTACTTTCTCAGTTTGTCTATTTTTCTTTTTCTTATTCTAAAGCCAGATTCACATAAGACAAAATTTCCTTTATTTTACTACAAAAAAACACATTGCCGTCTTTATGCCTTCTCTAAATGGTACAACATCCTTAATTTCTTTAAAGAATTATCTTCCTTATTTTAATTTCTTGTGTTAATTAAAATTATTAACCTCTTAAAGCTTAATTTCTTAATAAAAACGAAGATGTAAGCTTTAGTGCACTGACTGTTACATCAACATCTTTTAGATTAGAAAAAATTTCATTATTTCTAGAACATATATTTCCTTAGTAGTATAATTTTTCAATGATGCATGAGACATGTTTACTATTAAGACTAAATTCTTTATCTTTTCTTTAGTAAAAACCAAAAGTAAATCTCAGTTCAGTAATTACAATTTTCAATGAATCTGCACTATTTTTTCTTAGCAAAATCTCCAAGGAAATATATGGTCAAAAAATCAAAGGAATGAAAAATATTTTTTTTAATTTATAAAACATAACTATTTCTTAAGGGTGACTGTGGAGGAAGGAAGTAAAAGAGTAAGTGAGGGCATTAGACTCTTCAGTGGTAGTGAAACTGTAGTAGCACTAAATCAAAGTCACAGATATTACCTAAACTATAAAAATATTTATAAAAAAACTGTGTATCCTGTTTATTTTTACTGGTTTTGGCATATAGAATATGCATCAGACAGCTTGCCAGGCTCTGCTGTGCGGTTGCATAGTCTCAGTAGCCTGCATATTCTTGGTAATTTAAAGATGAATTACATGGTTGCAAAGCGGCTGAGCCCAATGGGGAGAGCTGGTAGCAGCTCTGCCTAGTGTATCTGCATCTGTGGTTCAAGCATTCCTGGGTTTGAAATACTCTCCTCTGTGTAGGGTGGTCTCTGTAGGGTGGGTCTCCTGACAAGCCGGGCTTGAGATTGACTAAGTGTCTTGGGTGGAGCTGTGGAGTCTGGATGATGAAAACGCTGCCAGCACAGTGTGAGGTTTCCTCTGGGTTCTTCTGAGGTTCTATTGGGATGGTGGGCTTGGACTGGAAGTTGCTCTCCATCCCTGACCCCTCATGGTCAGTGGAGTACAGGGAATGTAATGAAGAGAGCTGGTAGCAGTTCTGCCTGGTGTATCTTCTTTGATTGTTGTGCCAATTTTTGGCAGTCCTTCCAGTATTGCAACTGGGCTTTATCCTTCTCCTTTCTGATCTGCTGGACTTGTAGGACACCAGAATTGCTCCTTATCCTCAGGTGAAGAGATGAGACCCTGAATGAATGGTTTGAGGCTCTTCATATTCCTGGAGCAAGCAGATGCCATTGGGCTACATTGGCCTGTAATAAGGTCAAATGGAAATGTTATGGCGCCCACTTGAGCAAATTGACAAATAACAGGATACCAAGTGATCAAGTGATCCTGTTTATATCTCTATTTTTCTTGAAATATATTGTAATAGGAATAATGATTTTGTAGTGAGCTTATTTAATTATAAAACTGGATAGAATAAAATTGCTTGTTTCTCTATTAATTTTGAAGATATGACTATCTTAGTTACTAATAACTTTCAATTACCATTACAAAACAACAAAGTTTTACTTACCAAAATTTCCTTTAATATCATTAACTTGAAAAATTGTTGAATTATTATTCCATGAAATGGGAAGATTCACACTCAGATTTGAAGCACCTAAATTATTATATTTTAGCAAAAAGCCAAACATAATAATAATAAGGGGAGGCATAGAGATAAAAGAAATTTTCGCTTACATGCAAACCCAAGGCTATCAAAAGATTAACTCTGCACATAACTCTGCCTGTGTAGGAGGTAGACACCTGTGTAGAAGAAAGAGTGCTGTGACCAAAGGTGGGGACTGTGTCCCCCATTATCACTAGAATCGGGCATTTCAAATAACTTAACTGCCTGTGGGCGGTGAAATGACAGTGTCATATAGAAAACATATATAGGGAAACATATACTGATTTTAGGATCAGGTCCTTACCAGGATCTTTCACATTTATACACTGTATGCAGTTCTAGACATGTGCTAATCGATACCCGTCATCCCAGTAAGCCTAGCAAGAAGCCAAAGCAACTCACACATCATGCGGTCACTCATTCTCAACTTTCAGAATTCACAGTTCCTCAGAGCTTGACGCAAGAGAAAACCTGATCTTTCCTCTTTAAGTTTCATCAGTAAATGCTGGACATGAGAGCCTTCTTTTTACTTTTTATTTTTTTTTACTTTTTGGGTCACACCCAGCTATGCTCAGGGGTTACTCCTGGCTCTGCACTCAGGAATTACTCCTGGCGGTGCTCGGGGGCCATATGGGGTGCCGGGGATCGAACCCAGGCCCGCTGGAGCCGGCCGCGTGCAAGGCAAAGCGCTCTACCCACTGGTCTATAGCTCCAGCCCCGAGATGAGAGCCTTCTACTGAGAGTAAACCACCTACACAGCAGAGCCTGTCTAGCTACCCGTGTTTTATTTGTTATGCCAAAAACTAGTAACAATTATGGGCCTCAATTCTGTGACCTGAGGAATGGTTTGAGGCTCTTCCTGCCCCTGGAGCAAGCAGATACCCTTGGGCTACACTTTCTTGTGACAGGACGTATGGAGATGTTACTGGTGCGCAGCTCCAGCAAATTGATGAACAACGGGAAGACAGTGATACAGTGTTACAGTGATATGGGGAAAAATCTCTCCAAAATATAAAGAAATATAAATATTATCTGTTTATCTTCAGAATATATAATCATGAAGGAGTAGAGGGATGATACAGTTGGTGAGGTGTTTGCACTGCATATGACTGACCCACTTTAGTTCCTAGGCACCCTCTGGATTCCTCTGAACACTGTCAGGAATGATCCCTGAGCACAAATCCAGGAGTAAGCTCTGGACACCACTAGAAACAACACAAATTACACAAACAAAAAGGAGTATCTAACCATGAGTAAACTTGCTTAGATAGTTCTGTATTTTTATAAATGCACATGCTATATAAACCACCTTGGGTATCTCAAAACTTTCTTTTATTACCATTGCAGTTCACCTTAGGTCAACTGAATCTATTGTTAAATAAATAAGCAAGTAAAGAATTTGTAGGCATTAAACATAAAGTATAGAGGTGGATGTGTGGAGTATTATTCTCAACAATATTTCATCAAGATCACCTATTTTCTTAAACCTGGATCCCCCATTATTTGACCAAGACGGAACATCAGAGAACTGAGCAAAACCTGTAACCTAAATCTCCTACTAGTTTGTGGAAAATGAGAAATCTTGAAACTAATGCTCCAGATGGACTCTTTAGTCCCTGACTCTTGCTTGTGAGAGGAGATGGGTAATTAAAAATTCAGATCTCCCAGAAAGACAATGCAGGCAGAAATCCTTCCCTCGATAGAGTAAGAAGAAGCTGTCAGACATGATACAAAGAAAATAAAGAGAAGGAAAATGAGGCCCTGGAAATCAGTGCAAATCTGACCAAATACTAGAAGGCTCTGTCCAGGAGGAATTGAAATTAAAGCTGGGCAGCCCTGGGGAGAAGAATGAGGAGAGTGGACTTTGAAGGTATCATCCCTTTTTTTGTTTTATTTTCCAAACTGCATATCATATTAAAGTTTTTATAGCTCAGTATCTAATCAATATGTGAATTTTTAAGTATACCTGGCCCAGGTTATTTATTAGAGGCTGGGGGGTGGGGGGAGGGCAAGGAGGAGTGAATGAGGACTCCAAGCAAGTGCAGGGACTGAGAGCCCTGAAGGGTGATTCTTGGTCAACAAGGCTGTAGTTGTGGCGCTTCTGGGACCATATCTGCTCAGGGGGCTTCCAGATTTACAAATGGAAGGTGGGCAAGCAATATAGGTGTTATGATTTAACTCCCAACTTTTTTACATCCAAGGCACCTGCTCCAACCCTCTGAGAGGCTCCCTGACACACTTTTAAATTCAGATTGGCCTTAATGCACGGAAGGCTGGAAAAACACCAGGATGCACAAATGCTTAATTTTTATTTGTTGAAATTAATTTGCATCCCTCCCTAGCTGTTTTTTATCTCTAACTATTACATGCACATGACAAATTAAGATGACTGTCAATTTTGTTCATACAAATGGCTTACCACTTCTTGCTTCTATCTCACTTTTTGAGTTACTTTGGATGGAAAATGTCTTTCATGAAAGAGCGTAGAAATTTAGGAGGTGAGCAGTTCCTCACCTATTTTTTATGTTAATACTATTGTATCTCTTAAGACACTGAAACTTCTCTGGGGCAGGGCAGGGCAAAGGGCAGCCTTGTGTATTCTTTGTCTAGAGAGAGCTGCCGATTGCTCATGGTTTTACACCCTCTATACCATGCTGGAGTAGCTGTATACTCTGCCTGCAACTGCTCTCCTTTGACTTTTATTCTCTCTCTCTTTTTTTTTTTTTGCCATGCTTGGTAATGCTCAGGTCTTAGTCCTAGCTCTGTTCTCTGGGATCACTCCTGGTGGGGCTGGAGGAACCATAAGGGTGAGTGGGATGGGACCTGGTAGGATGGAATAGAACTCCTGTGGGATGATTGAAAGGTAAGCAATTTACCAGCTATGACGCTCCAGCCCCCTCACTCTATTATTATTATTATTATTATTATTATTATTATTAAAGTTGGGAGTTAAATCATAACACCTATATTGCTTGCCGACCTTCCATTTGTAAATCTGGAAGCCCCTGAGCAGATATGGTCCCAGAAGCGTCACAATTTTTATACACAAAAGAAATGCTATATAAGAGAGTTAATTTAACAACCATATGCTACACAGTAATATTATTATTATTATTAAATTATTATTATTATTTTAAATTAGTGCTCAGTCATCAACACCTTCTTTTCCTTAAGCATCTACTTTGTTGTTTATCTGGCTAGACAGTGCGACTTTGTCGTGGCAATGCATTTTTTTGTGGAGTATAGTTAAATCAACAGTGATTTCGTGTTTGATTTTTTCAATGTAGAGACCACAATAAAGTCTGTTTCCCTACATCTGATGTGTTGATTAATACATTGTGGAATTGGGCTCCAGATTTTTACAGCTCAGTTAATTGATGAGAAGTCAGAGCTTGGGGCTGTATAATTAAGTTAGCTGGAAAATTAATGCTGGAATTGGCTTTGTGATTTGATTGGTTTAAAATCTATGAATACACTTACTTAATCCTTTTGAATTAAACTTGCTGCCAAAAATTATGTTAGCTACATTTCTGCAGTGTTATATCTTTAGGGCAGTATTCTTTTACGGTCTGAAAGAAATGATGTGTGTACAAGACATAATAATCACCAGCTAGCTGGGGAAAAAAAGATTATTTTCTTATTCATTTGTGAAATATGCCGGACACATGCCTCCACTTTTACTTTCTACACTGATCTTCTAATTAACTTCTGTGCCATAAACAATTATAGCGTTGTGACTACAGCTGAATACACGAAAGTCTGCTATTAGGAATAACTATTCCTATAGGTTGTACATCAGGCAATTTTTATACACAAAAGAAATGCTATATAAGAGAGTTAATTTAACAACCATATGCTACACAGTAATATATGATGGTAAATACCTCCTGGGGAAAAAGTTCAACAGAGTGATTGTCTTTTTGTGGGCTAAGGAGAAGTCTAGGTATTTGAGAGCTACAGATTAATTGCAAAATATACATATCGTGAAGTAGAAACTGAATAAAAAATTAATATAATTAATTTGTTAGTTATCCTTCTCTTATCTTTTTTTATTACCTCAATGTTTAAAATACATATACTATTGTGATTACACATATGTCAATACAATATTATGCTGTGTATTTGATTCTTTTCTTGAATGCTACTATGTTTTAGTGGGTAAAATCTTGATATTTTGTGGGTAAAATCTTGATATTTTGATTACATAATGTTCTTTAAAAATAAATGTGTTGTGCAAATGTTCTTTGCAAATTAATCATGACTGACTTTCAGATGGAATTTAAAATCAGTCTGTCTGTTTAATGACAGAATAAATTTTAGGCAAGTGCCCCCTAACTTAGCTCATCTTTTCTTTTTGTTTTAAAGAGTGCTATCTTAAAATCATTAGCCCCTTTATCTTAGAAATTTTCTCTGAATGTATGTGCTTTCTGATAAAATTATTAAACATACTTGATATGATTTACTATTTTATGTTCAATATATGCAAATTATTTTTAAATGACAAAACTGAAATAAATAATAAAAATTTGAACCATTTTAATAAACATGAAATAAGTTTATCAGAATAATCTTTAAAGATAGGTGCCAAAAATCTATTATGAAATGTATTTAAAATTTTATGGAACATATATTTTAAAACAACTATTACATACATTGGTTGGATTAAATTGAATGAAAATCTACAAAAATCATACTATCATGGTAACAGGTTTAACACTTATAAAAAACCGTTTTTATTAATATCAAGGTAAGATATTAGAGGGAAAGTCAATATTTTGTTTTTTTCATAGTGATTCAAGAAGATAGCTACAGAATGTTTGAAGCAGAAAAGACTAGCCTTGTGATGTGAGTTGACTGAATCTGATTCACCAGTGACACCTGTGACAAGTTTTTATATATCTATTTTATATCTATTACAAGATTCTGATATTGTAAGTGAGAAAATAATTATTTAATTGCAATGTAGGGGCCAAAGATATACAGTGGGCAGCGTGCTTGCCTTGTATGGGCTGAAAAGGTTTGTCTTCTGTTACCACATAGACTCTCTCAAGCTCTGACAGAAGTGATTCCTAAGCACAGAGCCAGAAGAAATTCCTGACAACTGCTGGTTGTGGTCCTCCAAAAAAATAATGTAATTGCAGTAGATTTTTCTAAATACCATTTGCATGTCTTAGGATATCATAAATGGGGGTCTTTACCTATCACTACCATTTTTTGTTTTTTTTTTCTACTATCCTCTTATTAAAAATTAAGAATGAATACAATCATTAGCATTTTTACAAAAAAAAGAGAAAAGGGGAAGTTTGAACAAAACTAAATATCAAATTAGAAGAGACCAGTAATGTGATGTTGAAATAGCTGGGGAGAAATCTCAGCAGTGCTTCTGAGCACACGAATCAGGAGCCTGACAGACCTGACAGTATTTGGGTTAGAGTATGTAGTTTCTTAGCCCTACAGTGCTGAGAGCCACCAAGATTACAACAGACAGTGTTTGTATGGGGGCTGGAGAAACTCATGTGGTGAGAATGAGAAAATTTAGGATCTGGTGGACGCTAGATATGCCGCGACTATTCACTGAACTATCTCCTGGCTCCGTCACAGTCTATTTTCACAACAGGTACTATAGATCTTTTTTTTTTTTTTGGCCTTGATGGAATTTCCGCTCTTCCCTGGGGCTGCTTGGGTCCTAGGAGACCCAAGGATCACACACACACACACCTGTGGGGGGAGATTGCAGACGTTCCGCTACTATAGATCTTTTAAGAGTAAGAATTGGGGCCTAAGCAATAGCCCAGCGGGTAGGGCGTTTGCCTTGAGTCGCGGCTGGCCTGTGCCGGCCCGGGTTACGATCCCTGGCATCCCATATGGTCCCCCAGCACCACCAGGAGTAATTCCTGAGTGCAGAGCCAGGAGAAACCCCAAAAAAAGCAAAAAAAAAAGAGTAAGAATTGCCAATAAGCTGACATATATGTGAGTTTTAAGATATTTTAGAAAAGTATTTTGAAATTTTTTTTAAAGTGCCATATATTTTGTATTGAGCAAAGTTTGGAGAATTTTTATGTAATTCTATATGTTTGTATAAACTTTCATGGGCTTTCTCTAAATATATATAATTGGTTGGTGGTGGTTGTCTCTGAGGCTATAATAAGTTGTTTAAGGAAGAAGAGAAATTTTCATCCATGATTGTAGGATTGTACCTCTTCAGTTTTATATTATGCTAAGTGTCGCATGTGCAAACCTAATATGCATTGTCGTATAGTAGAATTAGCAAGCATTTTGTAATGAGACATTTATAAGTTTTGATGTTTGGCATGTTTATTTAAGTAGGAGTAATACCCAAGATGGTTTTTAAAACTTCTTTTAGTGTCAGATATTTCACAAGGTTTTTTATAAAACTTAATTTATGTGATAGGTTTGAAATATGTAACAAATGTTGTTCTTATCTGTCAAGGTCATCAGTAATAGAAAGATGGAGCTAGAAATGCCCTGGGGCACACCCAGTGATTTGGTAAGGATGGAGTTTAGTATTATACACTCAATACTGCATATTCAGAAATGGGACTCATACGGAAATTAAGAAAACCGTATTAAGCCTCTATTGTGTTTGGGGAAGACCAAGACTGCAAACAATCCATTTTCAGCTAAGAGTTTAGCATGTTCAGTTACCTGAACATAATTTAAATTTCCCATGTCATCAATTTTCTTGTTTTGTCTCCCAAATCTGATCTAGATACAAATTGTGACTCTTTCTCTGCCTTGGCAGGAAACTCATGTAGTTTTTCACTTATTTTGGAACTTCTGCTAACACATTTATTAATACTTGTTGATGATCAGTTTTCATACAAAGCTTTGAGCTTCTTGGAAAAAAATTGTTTTCATTTTTTATAAATTCCAAGTAACTTAATTGTATTTAAGCACTGGTGTGTGCCTTATTCATGTAAAAGGAAAAGGAGAAGCTATGTATTTAGTTAGTGAAAAAAGAGAAACTGGACAGAAAAGATGTTTTTAGGGCCTGAGAGATAATAGGTCAGTTGTGGTGCTTGCCTTGCTTGTGGCTAACTTGGGTTTCAATCCCCAGTATCACATATGATTTCCCAAGCCCTGCCCGGAATGATTCCTGAGCACAGAGTCAGAGGTAAGATAAAAGCACTTCCTAGTGTGGCCCAAAAATCCAAAATAAATTTAAAGAGGATGGTGGACTTTGTCTTACCATATGTTTAAATATGGGTAACATGTTAACCTGTATAATAATTGTTTGTTAGTTAAGAAAGTAGGTAATGTTTTTCTGAGAATACTCACTTTCTTAAATCTATTTGGCCATCATTTTTACTTCAGTGTATAGAATTTTCATTTATGATTAAGTATAAAATTTTTGTAATTAGAATTCTGCTTAGGTACTTTAAGTTGGATCCAATCAGACAACTATTTTCCATAAAGAATTAGCCATTAAAATCAAATTCCTTTCCCTTTGAAGTATTCAGTACATCCAATTATTACATTTATCTAAAAATTGATTTAAAATCTTTATTAAGTAGATTCACTAAAAGCACATTTAAAATGTAATAGGTCTTATTTTCAGATTATAAAATTGAGAATGAATGTATTAGTATAGCTTGCATAATCCTTTGCCTCTAGTTGGTATTAGAGCTTGGACTGGACAAGTTTCTCTTGTCTGTACTTTATACTTTAAAGAACATTGCCTTGAATATGCGCCCACATTAGCCTTAAGGTTTCAGAGAAAACATCGTTAGCTTTTTATAAGTTCTATTTAGTATATGAAATTGATTTAAATGTGTATTATCTATTCAGGTTACTCTGAACCTAAACTTGGTCCCAATCAGGTTCTTGTCCCTACTTTTAGTCCATTTGTAGCTGTGCTCATTTGAGATTGTCAATGACATCCAAGAAAGGCATACTGTGAGTGGAATGAGACATCTTGGATTCACACCTCAGTTGTCTCAAAAGCTTTCTGATTTGTGCCATCATGTGAGTGAAACATATGCCCAATAGGTAGAATATCTTAGAATCCAAAAGTTGAGTTCTTAATAGGTTTCAGTCTCAGAATGTATCCTGATTCACAGATTGGTTTGTTTCCACAGCTGTTGAAGAAATAGCTCTATAATGCTGCTATAATGTTGCTTTATCTGAAAGTCTTTCCTTCTCTTGCACCTAGCAATCTTGGATCTATACATCAGTTCCTGGGGTACTGTGACCACTCAATTCAACTTGTCGGGTGACTGGTTGTTTGTATACCTTGGTTTGTATGCCCTGTCATGGACACAGGAGAGTTCCCACATAGAGTGGCATTCTCAAAACTGTAACAAGTGTTCCTTTGATACAGCATCTGTTTTTCTGGAAATACCAGACCTTTGCACACAAACCTCACCATCTTCATCTGTCTTCCACTTTGATCAAGGGAGGGACCATATTCTTTATGGGTTACATTTAAGCTGCATGAAGCCAGATGGTACATATTTGTAAAATGACCCTAGTTTTCTGGTATCTCCTTGACTTGCCCTTCATGACTCACAGCCTGTGTGGAAGACAGTGTAGGGCAACCCCAAAAGGGAATGCTGTGCTTATGACCAAGGAAGCAAAAGCAGATGTGGTTATATGCAGACGCTACAAACTTCTTAAAGGTAAATTTAATGTGACCAGAGGTAAAATTATGGATCTCATTTTCCTTACTCAAAATAAGATAATTGTCATCAAATAAAAGAAAGCGACAGTCATGGGGCAAATCACTAGATACCCAACACCCACCCCACTCTACATCAACATATTTTTTCCTAAATGATGGAGCTTCCTAGCCAGCATTAAGGAAATGGTGTAGAGAATTTCAAAGACAATAGTTGATATTGATGTGTATTCCATTAAAATATACATTCAAAGCAAAAAGTTCTATTCAAAAATGCACCTTTGGAAACAATGAATAATTAATTATTAATAACAGATAAATAATGAACACATTTTCCTGAAGATAAAGTATATGAAGTGAAGCAGGAATGATGAATTTCAGAATGAAACTTAGGGAAAAAAAGTTTATTTTGGAAAAGGAAGAGATGAGATATGATCCTATTATGCACAATTATACAATGAACAAGTGCACAAGTTTCCTAGCTCTACCCACTGGTTTTAACTTATTAAAGAAATTATAGTAGCCTACAGGATCCCAGAAATATTTAATACATTTAAAAATCAAATTACAGAATGGACCTATTTAATAGTTTGAAATTATGTTAATTCCTTTCAAAAACCAGTTCTTGGATTTGTTGTTGTTGTTGTTGTTGTTGTTATTTTTCTCTTGGAAATTAGTGCGTTAATTTCCACTCCTTAAAAATGTTTTTTTCTCTCTAGATTACTTTAGACTCCATTTGGTCTTCATTCCTGGTTCTTTAAGAATTTTGGTTGTATTGTTTAATATTTTTATTGTTTTCACTGAAAGCCTAGGAAGTCTGCGCTGGAGTGCTGCTTTCGTAGTGGTTCTGTTTACTGAAGGTTTATTCTTACTTATTTCCAGGAAGTTTGAAATGCCTCTATTATTTCCTGATTTGACCCAAACTATTATCAGAAGCTAGTATTAGTTTATACTTGCTTGAATTGCAATGATTTTAAAAATGGTTAAATTGCTATGATTTTTTAAAAAATAGCTAGAATCTGGAAACAACCTACATGCCCGAGAACAGAGGACTGGCTAAAGGAAACTGTGGTTCATCTACACTATGGAATACTATGCAGCTGTCAGAAAAGATGAAATTATGAAATTTACCTGCAAATGGATGGACATGGAGACTATCATGCTGAGTGAAATTAGTCAGAAGGAAAAGGACAGATATAGAATGACTGCATTCATTAATAGGATATAAAGAGATACCAGTGTTTTACTAAATGTGTGAAATGGTAATGGCAGATTAAAATTCACCATTGACACCATTGACTATACACAAAGAGACTTAAGTGATAAACTCTAAATATCTGCAGGGCTAGCCACAATGTGTAAAACAAGAGTGAGAGAGATGCAGAGACAGAGAGAGAGAGAGAGAAAGAGAGGATACTGGGGTACCTGCTGTTGAGGCAGCCTGGGGGGTGTGTGGGAGGGGTGGGGTACATTGGTGGTGGAAATGGGGCACTGGTGGAGAGATGGGTGCTGGAATACTGTATTACCAAGAACCAATTATGAACACTTTTGTAATTGTATGCCTCACGGTGTTATAATAAAAAATTAAAAAAATAAATAAAAATGATTAAGTTTTCGTTTAATAATGTAAGTAAAAGAGGTAGTTGCTTGATTTCCAATCCAATAAATGCTGGATTTAGAGATGACTACAAGAGTATGTTACCCCCATGGCAGAGCCGGGAAGCTACCTATGTCGTATTTGATATGCCAAATACCAGTAACAATTTTAGACCTCATTCCCATGACCTGATGGAATGGTGTGAGGCTCTTTATGGTCCTGGAGCAAGTAGGTGCCCTTGGGCTCTACTAGCACGAGACAGGACATATGGAGATGTTACTGGTGCCTGCTCGAGCCAATCAGTGATGAACAGGAAGACAGTGATACAGTGACAGTGATTCTGTACAGGTATGTTAATGAGTATTAGATCCTATTGTAGAATTACTTCTTTAATCACTATATATTGTTTGAATCTGTTAACTATTAACTTTCCTGGTTTTATCTTGTGTAAGTATAGATATCTATGTTTTGTTTGGACCATAATTTATTTTCGTGACTTTTCTAGTCTTTTGTTTTGAGTTTATGTTTAACTCTGAATCTAAAATTTCTTCTATTGGAAGCAAAAAGTGAACCTTTGTTGGCTGATTCATCCTTTCACTAATCAAACAATTTCACTCCTAGGTATCCATTCCAAAACACACAGATAAATACAACACACACACACACATACCACACGCACACAAAATACACTAAATCTAAAAGAAATATATCCACTTTGTTTGTTGCATCCCTATTTACTATAATCAAGCAGTGAAAATATTCCAAGTGCCCCCAAATTGACATCTGAATATAAATAATATATATGTGTGTGTGTGTATATATATATATATATATATATATATATATATATATTTATTTGTGTGTGTGTGTGTGTGTGTGTTCAGAGAGAGAATATAATTCTTTAATACCATGAGAAGAAATGAAATCACAGCTATTATGGTAGCACAGATAGAGTGACATGGACTCATGTTAAACAAAACAAGTCATAAGAAGACTAATATGGTTTATAAAAGTTATTGGGAAATTTTCTGAAAGCCAAAGAAATAAAGGTTTCCAGAAGAAAAATAAAATACTCTCAATTGGAAATTTCCAAAGTGAAAAATTCTGTGATATTTGTTTGTATGTGTGTGTGCGTGTGTGTGTATACACACTCACACACACAAATATAACATTATATATTTGACTTTCCTGATTGTCTAGTTTGTAAATTTTATGACAGGTCAAGGGACTTCTTAGCCTTCATATTTGTGCATGACTTATAATGAATTATTATATTTTAATTATAATTAAATTATAATCATGTTATCTTTATAAATTCTGATATTGGCTCTGTTTCTCTGGAGAATCCTGTCTAGAACACTGTTAATCTAAGTCTTCCATTAGGATGAATACAATTATACATTTTAAGTACATTAAAATTATTCTAAAGGTCACTTAATGCACAAATCAATTTCATTTGTCTGTTTATCTCACATGTCAAAGGTAGAGCCAATAAAGAGAGCAACAATTTTTTCTAGAGTTTTGCATTAAAATTTTCAAAATTTCAACTTTTTTGTAGTATTATCAGCTAAGTAGGGGCTAATGTACCTCTTTTATTTTATTAACTGTTGCAGGAAACCTCTAAGAGCCTCTGCATCTGCCTTAGATTGTTTCTTGCAGGTCACTTCGTAGATAGGGGGTGGTCTAAATGTGGCAGTCTATCTGACCATGTATTCTATACTGGCTGGTACAAATATTCTCTCATGCTACCACAATTATCGTGGGACTATCTAGATCTTACCAGCATGTTTGCCTGGCCACGTTGGATCTCTAAGTAATTAGACCAGAGAGAAATGCTGTTTGCCTCCAAGCAAGCAAGCATGGCTCCCTGATAACTCAAAGGCAACTAAAATACAAAACTACAGTGAAGTAGACGAGACTCTTGTGAAGGCTTGGAGAAATATTTAACTGGCATTAGTATTAGTCTTTGGTACAGAGACATGCCATCTCAGAAACCACCTTCTCTACCCTATAAAGGCATTTCCCTGCAGATCTTGGCTCAAGACATTAGGTGAGGTGCTTGAAGAAATTACCAGAGAGCATTTGACCCTCCCTGCCAGGGAAGTTACATTTAGCTTATAGCTCCTCCCAGATCTGCTAGGAGGCTTTGAATTAGTTCTGGGTCCTTGTAAACAGCCAGATAGTCTCCTGAAGTTGCTACATTTCTATAGAGCTATTTTCCTGTTTTCATCTCTAGATAGCCCAGCCCAGATCTGGCTGGGCTGGGGAGTTTGAGCAGGTTTCTAGCTATAAAATAAGCTGCAAGAAGAAAGAAGCCCCTTTTTTCTCCCTTTTTGCCATTTCGACTTCCCTTGGCATTTGCTTCTCCATCTTTTCCATCTCTATTGGGCCTCAACACGTGGTGGCAGCCATTTTGGCCTACACGTGGCTGAGGCCTAGCTGGGAACCCAGAGTCCGGAGGTTTTCCCTGGTCTTGGGTTGTATATTGGAACCTGTGATAGTAAAGCCTTTTAAAACTGCATTGGATTCCTGAGTTTTCATCCATTCCTTGCTGGCTCGGGAGGTAGAAGGGAACTTGCTTTCCTGCACTTTGGGGACCCTGGCGGAGTCCCGACAATTAACCACATTCCATTCAAAAGAAATAAAGAATCTTACTAAGTTATTTTAAAAGCTTTTCAATTAGAAACTTAACATTTAAAACAATCTTAGTTTGAATAAATTAGCTACAAATATGTATGCCCTTCAAATATAAAGAGAAGCTGTATTACATGAAGAGGTTATGCTCCCTGGATGTTTTTCTGCAATATGAATTATCTTTAATTTTCTTATCTCAATGGAATCCAATCAGATTCTCAAGTAAGGAAGTCTGGTATAATATACATCTTTCAATTATTCCTACTTTCATCACATTAACTCCAACCAGTATTGATTTATATATTTATGGTCTAGAGCTATGCAAACATTTTGATTAGTTCCCTTGAGGAAGCATAATATTTTTAAAGGAAATATTTTGTTTTGTATATCAGTGTATGAGATGTTTTTGTAAAGCCACATTCTGACTAAAATAAATTATTTTTTCCATTTGCAATCAACATAACTTCACTAAGTGATTTCAAATTTGGTTGAAATAGTCAATATGTAGCACCCATTTTCTCACAAAATATCATAGATCTAAAAATAAAGACTTCTACTGTTGAAAAACCAAAATGATCTAAACCCTAACATTTCAAAGTTGGTATGAAACACAAGAAATATTAATGAAAAGACAGTTATATCTGTTGAATATTATTCTTTCTGTCTTGCTTGTGTATGATGAATATTGGCTTTGTTCTCTGTGCAGTACTTTTGGAGGAAAATTTAAGATGTTGCATGCTCATGTAATTTCTTCAATTTGGAGAATTTTTGTTTTTAACCTCAAATTCTAAATATTTCCAATGTACATTCCCTCCTCACCCTTTACCAAATGGAGACTAAATAAGTTAAAAACAGAAATGTATTGGAGAGGCATATGTGTTCCATATGGTTGTAGATAGAAGTCCTCTGCCCTCTTACCTCCACAGAGAGGTAGAATCATAATGGTTGTCATAACACAGCATCCTACAAAAAATTCTATTTGAGATTCTCAATTAATGCAAGGGTTTTGAGTGTCAAAGAGAAAGGCAGTGATGTTAAAAAGAAAGTATCATGATAGGAAAAAAAATTAACGGAAATGGGAAATTTACTTTTCCATTATATACAAACATTTTGTATATACACAATGTCTGCAACTTTAAGGAAGATTTTATTTCAATGATATAAAAAATATAACCAAGGAAATCATTGCCTTGATTTTAAATTAATTATGCAAGTACAATTATGATAAAATATTAAATATATGAAGAGCAGTTAAAACAAACATATCAAATATCTTGCAATGTTAGCACTTGTCTGTCTTCTAAGTTTTCCTATGCACACACTAATTAAAGTGTGAAGATACTAGGTTCAACACTGATGCGTTTTATGAAACATATACCTTTGCGAGCCACCAGCTACGTGACACTGATCCTTTTGTTTCTGTGGCTCATGAGAATCACACTGGAAAACACTCATCTGTCTCCTTTTCTTCAGTATTTGATTCAAACCCTTTTTTTTGTTTTATGACCCTATTGTAGACACAATGGTACTATTAACTCTTCATCTCTATTACCTCTATCAAAGTGGTTTAACACCAGAATATTTCTTATCTTAACCTGTTTTTTGCACAACTTACATAGTTACATTCACCCAAATGAAGATGTAAATACAACAACATGTTGAGCGTTATTTTCATTATATTATCGAATCATCAAGTCATTATTAACCTATAATATAAAATTATGTTATAATAAAATAAAATATTTTGCTTTATTATTTAATATTTTGCCAATATTTAGCATGAAAGGGCTATAGTATTTTTGAAGTTTACAGTGTGATTACAAAGAAAATTTTTGTATGACTTTGCACATATCAGTATATATTTGTGACTGTTGCAGGGCGCCTCTAAGAGCCTCTGCATCTGCCCTGGATTGCCTCCTGCAAATCACTTCGTAGATAAGAGGGTAGTCTAAATGTGGCAGTTTGTCTGACCATGTATTCTGTACTAGCTGGTATAAATATTCTCTCATGCTACCACAAGCATCGTGGGACTAGCTAGATCTTACAAGCATATTTGCCTGGCCACGTAGGATCTCTAAGTAATTAGACCAGAGAGAAATGCTGTTTGCCTCCAAGCAAACAAGCATGGCTCCCTGATAACTCAAAGGCAACTAAAATACAAAACTACCATGAAGTACATGAGACTCTTGTGAAGGCTTGGTGAAATATTTAACTGGCATTAGTATTAGTCTTTGGTACAGAGACATGCCATCTCAGAAACCCCTTTCTCTACCCTATAAAGGCATTTCCAGGCAGATCTTGGCTCAAAACATTAGCATATAATAGAGCCTAGGTGAGGTGCTGGGAGAAATTACCTAAGGGCATTTGACCCTTCCTGCTTCCAATAATAGTGGGAGGTCTAAATTGCAGGGGGTATAAAACCAGCCTACTTCCTCTCTCTTTCTTATTTTGGGCTCTCTCTTTGTGAGCTCACAACCTTCTTGGGAGTCTTGTCTTTTTCTCCTTTTTTACAGGGCCTTAACACGTCATGGCCACCATCTTGGCCTACACGTGTCTGGGGTTCTAGCTGGGAATCCTAAGCACAGGGTTTTTCCTATTGCTGACTTGTATGCCTGAACCTGTGATAAGTAAAGCCTTTTAAAACTGCATTGGATTCCTAAGTCTTCATCCATTCCCCGCCAGCTTTGGAGGTAAAAGGGAACTTGCTTCCAGGCACTGTCGGGGACCCCAGCGGCGTTCCCAACATGTGACAAAATGCCATTTATGTAATATTACTTAGTGTGGCAAATTTATTATTATCCAATAATATACAACCTTTAAATTAATTTCTTTTTTCTCATTAATATTAATATTTATTCTAAAATCTTATGCCTGAAACAGTAGAGGGAATTTATAATGCTTACATCCCTTCAAAAAATAGGGAGTATGTGTCTTTCTATCATTCACATACCTATTAATATATTTATAAATATAAATAACTGCCCCTTCTAAAACACCAGAATCCACTGGATGGTGTTTGTAAGGTTACTCATAAAATAGGGGGGACTATTATCTATCTGTAACTAGTTCATTTGCATATAAAATATTAATTCTGCTTAAATAAACTAATAAATTAGGGAAGAATGCTGCCTCTTGAATACATTTATGATAAGTATATAATTCTTTTGATATTTGAAACTACTGTATTACCCATAAATGGCACAAAGAGCAGCTAATGGCTATCAGAAGTTGAATGCAAACCTACCCATTGCTATTAAATATATGATAGAAATAGATCACAGTCCAGTATTTCAAACAGCTTTATATTAATTATTCTTTTTGCCCATCCCTTCAATCCCAACCTCAACTTATTACAGCTGATAATTTAATTGATTTTCTTTATAATTGTGTGAATTTTAGCTTCACTTTGCCAGTGTTTTAAAACTTTATATGATATTCCATGAATTACTTCTTCCCTGAGTTATTTTATCAGTATGTCTGAAATATTCATCAGCATTAAACATTTTCTTTACCAAGAACCAGTATTCCTTTTCCAAGAACCTGTAGCTTTCCTTTTAAATATGGTATAATATTCCATTATAGAAACTCTATATACTTAGTTATACTCAGCTAATTGGTTTATAATCTGAGGCTGTTATTATTAGTAATAGTGATGCATTTCTGTAGGCACTTAGATCTATGCCTGAAATTGGCAGTACTGAGTCATGAGTGATAGTTACCTCAAACTATGTTTGGTAACTACTTTATATCTGCACTTTTCAATTACTCTAATATTTTTTGTGGTTGATACAATTCACTTTAGACTCTGTACTCAGAAATTAGTTGTGATGGTCTCAGAGGACTTTATGGGTACAATGGAACAAATAAAGTATTTTCAGGGCTTAATTGTGTAAATCAGGATGCCATGAATGTAGTTTTGTCTGCTTTAAGTGGATAGAATCAAGGTTTACAGGTAATATCTGAGAATCAAGGTTTGCAGGTAATATCTGAAAATATGTGAAATATATAGCATCATCTTTGTGCCCTTTGATCTTATGTCTGATTTAACAGTATTATTTACAGTAAAAACAAAGAGTTCTATATACCTCCCAGTTAAGATCTCATATAGAATTTGTTCTCTTTCTTCTTAAACAGGAATTATTGCCCAACAAAATAAGTTACCATGTAACTACATTTTAATGGTTATCTTAAATTACCAAAATTTACAGAAGACACAATTATACTAAGAAGAATATTTCCATCTTTTATAAACTGGAAATGAAATTGCATTGTTTTTCAGTTGTGGTATTTATACCTCTTGACTAAAACCTAAGTTCTTTGACACATGATTTCTCAAGATAAAATAATTTTAGAGTAGAGCCAGGATTTATATACAATTAAAAATATAAAGCCAATGCAATAACTATATATTTGTTTTTCCTAAATATTAATTAACAGCCTTTGTAACTTTGACTTAATATTTAATGAAACATTAGTTAACACTTGTATCACTTGTCCTCCGTTGTTCATTGATTTACTTGAGTGGGCACCAGTAACATCTCCATTTGACCCTGTCATATACTAGTGTATCCCAAGGGCCTCTGCTTATCCAGGAACATGAAGAGCCTCAAACATTCCTCCAGGTCATGGGAATGAGGTCTATTATTATTACTGTTTTTGGCATATCAAACATGACACTGGGGGCGGAGTGATAGCCCAATGGGTAGGACCTTTGCCTTGCACGCAGCAGACCTGTGCCGGCCTGGGTTCGATCCCGGCATCCCATATGGTCCCCCTGAGCACCGCCAGGACAAATTCCTGAGTGCAAAGCAAGGAGTAGCCCCTGAGCATTGCCGGATATGACCCAAAACAGCAAAAAAAAATATGACACTGGTAGCTTGCCAGGCTCAGCCTTAACTTAATATTTAATGAAACATTAGTTAATACATAAAGTTTTTAAACTTCTTAACATTGTTCTCATCCCGGTGATAGCCTTAGGAAGTTACTTAACCATACAAATTTCTCCATCTGTACATCAGAGGTATTAAATAACACAGGAATATCATTAATATTTATATCTGCACTAACAGAAACAGAATTAGTTATCTTTATATAAAGATAAAATGTATTTAAGATAAAATTTATTTAAGATAAAATTATTTATTTTGTTATGTATTTGTGTTGCATATATGTATACATGCATATCACCCAAAGTTTCTAAGCAATATTTTATCTTTTTCTTTATATATTGCTACAAATGAAAAAACACCGGGCTCTCATGGAGATGGAGCTGGGGTGATTTTCCCCCTACCTCTATCCCCTCGGGAGGCCCGGTGACCCATCCAAGAACTATTCCCAGGCTATTGGCTGTGAACCAGAGACACAGATACATGGGGCAGAGCTGTTACCGGCTCTCCCTGTGCTTGGCTGATCATGAGGCATCCAGGAGGGAGGGGCGGGTTCTGATTCTGGCACATAACTGCAACAGAGCCTTGGAAGAAGACAGAGGAACCCCTACACCATGATGGGAGCCATTTTCAACGTCCGAACTCCACAACTCAACAGAGCTCCACCAAGAGAAAAGCCAATCTCCAGCCCAGCTCGGCAGAGCCCCACTCTAGAGGGAAGTCTATTTCAAGCCCAGGTATGCAGGTCTTGGCAGCTAAAGTTACCGGGCTCTCAGGGAGATGGAGCTGGGGTCCCTTTCCCCACTTCTATCCCATCCGGGATGCCCGGTGGTACTGCCCATGAACTGCTCTTTAGCTGTTGGCAGTCCATTGTGTGTGGCTGGTTTGCAACAACGTGTTACATCAGTAAATGCAAGAACTGAGAGCACCTGCACTGCAGATCCTGGAAAGCTATCCATGTCGTATTCAATATGCCAAAATCAGTAATAATAATAATAGGCCTCATTACCATTACTGAATGAATGGTTTGAGGCTCTTCGTGTTCCTGGAGCAAGCAGAGGTCCTTTGGCTATATTAGCATGTGGCAGGCATGAATGGAGACGTTATTGCCACCCATTCAAGCAAATCGATGAACATCGGGAAGACAAGTGATAGAAGTGATACAAGTGATTGCTACAAATTCATAAAAATATACTTGATAGCAATAGGTTGAGTAATGGTTAGATAGTCAGAAAATGCTGACCAAAGCACTGTACTATACTAAGTTGGTAACTAAACTTAAAGAAAAAATTCTCATAGCAGTAAACAAGATACATAAGGCAGAGCTGCTACTGACTCTCCCTGTGCTCAGCTAATCATTCAGTGTCCGGGAGGGAGGGTGAGTTCTAGCCCTGGCCCACTATCAAAATAGAGCCTCACAAGAAGCCAAAGGGTTCACGAGGGCTGCCATTTTCAACATCCGGACTCCACAGGTTGTCAGAGCTCCACCCAAAGGATAAGCTGATCTCTCCCCATTGTGCACTGTCACTTTGTGGCTCCACAGTTCATCAGTAAATGCACAAACTGAGAACTACTACCTAGAGTATACCACCTACATGGCAGAACCTGGCAAGCTACCTGTGTTGTATTTGACATGCCAAAAACCAGTAGCAATTATAGACCTCATTCCCATGATCTGAAGGAATGGTTTGAGGATCTTCATGTTTTTGGTATGAGCAGTTATCCTTGGGTTACACTAGCATGTGACAGGATGTATGGAGATGTTACTGGTGCTCGTTCAAGCAAATTGATGAACAACAGGAAGGCAAGTGATACAAGTGATACAAGTAGTAAACAATGCGATTCCAATTTTTTCATAACCTTTGTACATTTTTAGTTTGTTTTTGGTCGACCCTGAAGTATTCAGGGCTTTCTTCTGACTCTGCACTTAGGGCTCACTCCTGTTGGGCTCAAGGTCTGTCACGGAGTGTCTGGGATCAACCCTGGGTTAGCCATGTGCAAGACAAGAGCACATTCTACTATATTATCTCTCTAACCCCCTCTTTGCACCAGTGATTTCTTGGATTGTCTCACTCTTTCCTATGGGAATCCAGAGTGCGTAATATAGGATATGTATTAATATTCATACTATCTATCCATTACTAATTGCTCAATTCAAACCAGTTATAATAAAAGAAAATCTCCAAAGTTTTCACTCTTTTCCAGGGTAGGAATTGTGAGAATTGTGAAAATTACTAATATTTAATAATATTAAATGTCAATAGAAGTAATTCTTGCCACCTGCCCCTAGAGGTGTTGTAGGTGTGATTGTGGTGGCCAGCTGCATCAGCAGGTGGCAGACAGGAGATAGGCTTGTCTATACCCAAGGCTCTACCTGCCCATGGGCCCTGGATGGTAGTTGGCCTGACATAGAAAAATATTGGGCTCCCTGGGATGAACCCAGAACCACGGCAGAAACTGGCAAGCTACCCATGGTGTATTCGATACACAAAAACAGTAGTAATAATGGATCTCATTCCCAACGAATGGAGACGTTGCTGGTATCCACTTGAGCAAATCGATGAACAACAGGAAGACTTGTAACATAAGTGATAGAGTTAATAAAGCATTAACATTATATAACATTAAATTGAGTATTGAAATTAAATTATTGTTTTTTTCTAGGTAATTCATTAATATATTGACATTATTTCCTTCTATGAACTAGATCATGTATTATCTTCACCCTAAAAAAGAATATTGAAACTTTAGTAGACCCAAAGGAAGAGATGACTTGCCCAAAGTAAGAAAATATTTTCTTATCTACTGACTTGAGCAATATGGAGTCTATAAGGATGCATTTGTGGTAAAAGAAAACATTATTTTGATTATTTAAAAACCCCAAATACACAAGACAGTTAAAATTTAGTCATTGTGTATTAAAAAGTAACACCCTTCTGTATATGACCTTTTATATACAATAAGGAAATTTGTACATAATAACAAAATAACACTCTCACATCTCCATACCTCATAATCTCTGATGAGTCACTGCAATCTGAGTCTTTCAGGAAGCATCTGGATTTTACCCATATTTAGAACATTCATTGAGCTTTAAGAGTAGCAGGTACAAGTCATAGTTTTAGGAAAATTAGGGTAAAACTAACCTCAGAGAATTTAAGGACTTTTGACTTGCTTCTCAAGAGTTTCAAACTGGAAAGTCATACTGCCTGAATAGTCACTTATAATGTCTTTATATTACATTCTCTTATAGATGCACAGCACACTATGAGTATTTCTAGAAGATATAAATTGCTAATTAGAAAATTTCTACTTAAATTTGCATAATAGTAGTTCAACCTGAAAATTAATCTCCTATATTATTTTCATGTATGTGTCCATAAATATATGCATGTATGAAGATCCATGCTATATATTTACTATAAGTATTATATAAATATAAATGCTACCCCCGGCGAGCCTGGCAGCTACCGTGTCATATTTGATATGCCAAATACCGTAACAATTATAGACCTCATTCCCATGACCTGATGGAATGGTTTGAGGCTCTTTATGTTCCTGGAGCAAGCAGGTGCCCTGGGCTCTACTTGCATGAGACAGGACATATGGAGATGTTACTGGTGCCGCCGGCAATTCGATGATGAGCGGGAAGACAGTGATACAGTGATACAGTGATAAATATAAATATATGCACTATGACAATTGAAAATGATATTAAACTTGCATATTTAAGGTAGTTGACTTACCATACCTTAAGTTTGAAATCCATACCATTTTTGTAAAATTTGTTTTTCTTTCAGAGATATTTGTTTATAACATTAAGAGATTTTTTTTCCCCTGTGATGAAACTTGATGTATTATGAATCTTGTATCCACAGGATTTTGATCTCCAAGATAAATGTATGACTATCTAGTTGGTTTATTTGTGTATTATAACAGTGTTTATCTAAGAAAGGCAATGGTGTTGCTTCATAAATACATGTTTCCCTAAAGATTACCGATTTTTGGCACACTCAGCTGTGCTCAGGTCTTGCTTCTGGCTCTGTTCTTAGAGCTTATCCTGGCTTTGTGCTCAAGGATAACTCCTGGTAGGGGCTTGGTACATTATATATGGTGCCCTGGGATCAAAGCCCAGTCAGTCAACATCACATGCAAAGCAAACAACCTACCCACTGTACTCTCTCTGCATCCCATAAAGATTAATATTTACATTTTCTTCATGTACTTCTTTGCTGGTGCGGATAATTTAAAAGCAGAATCTTGATACCTAAAATTATGTGCATTTAGATTATCCACATAAGGGAGGCATCGAAATATGTAGTTTCCTAATATCATTCCATCATTCTCTTGAAGCAAACACCTCACTGCATAATGATATATACCAAAGGTGTTGATAGTCAAGTATTTCAGGCAAATATTAATTTTATGCAGAAATTTCACAATTTCTACAAGAGTAGCACTGTTAAGGAGGGTGACAAAGAAATACTTGGATCTGAGTCATTTGGGAGCATATATTCAACCACCTGAATAGAATGGGATATATATAGTGCACTGGTTCTTTTGACCACTCTAAAAGTTGGTTTTCTTTCCTTCTCACCACTCTTACACAGTTTGTCTTTTACATTGGGCATTTTTCTATTTCTTTGCTGTATGACTTTATTTTTTAAAACAGGTTTGACTCTGCAATAAAATTGAGAGAAATGTGAACAACTTTCCTATACAATCTTTCTCTGCACACAGCCGTCCTCATTATTAACATCCCTCACAATAATGGCATATCTATTTTTTGGCCAAATATGCACCCTCATGGATATATTATAATCACTCAGAACTAGTTCCTTTTATATTCATTCATAGCATTATATATTCCATTGGTTTGGGTAAACATATAATGCATATATCAAATGTTAAAGTATACAGAGTAGGGGTAGAAATATGGTTTGATCTATAGCACCACATATGGTTCCCCAAACACTGCTAGGGGTGACCCTTGAGCACAGTGTCAGAAATAATCCCTTTTTAATTTGTAGCCCAATAAACAAACAAAAATTATACTTAGTGTTTTCATCGAACTAAAGTTATTTAGTGTTTCTTGAATTTATCACTCCATAATTATGTCTACCTCCACTGTCTTTTTATCATCTAAAGAGACTATGAAATTTCATAGCATGTTGCCTTTATATCATAGCATATGTTTAAAGTTCCTTCATATTGCTTTTAACTCATTTCATTTTATTATTCAATACATTCTATTGTCTTGAAGTGCATAATTCTGATGCTTAATTTGCAAAGTATTGTACTATATGGGGGCATTTGATCTACTTGAACATACTGGAGAGCTATATCACATAATACTTTGGGTGCACTAAGGTTCGGGTCTCTTCCTGGCCTGGCAAAACAGTTTTGTGGTGAATTCTTTCTTATTCCTTGATCTTATGGAGTAAATATTGTAGCTTTCAAACGTTTTTAATTTATTTATTATTTTAAAATATTTTAGTTTTTGTTTTATATTAAAGATACATTATTCTGCAAGTTGTTCTAGTAAGGTTTTATTTTATTACTTTTATTTCTATATATACCATCTAGGTTTTCTAGGTATCATTCTTTTTTCTTTATTTTGTGATTTCTGAATTACTATTGTTTCCTTTATCTTATAAATTTTTCAGTGTTTTTATACTAATTTGATTTGTCTTCGATTGATAATTTCAATAGTTTTACCTTATCTCACCATTGGGATCTCTCAATTTTCTTTACTTTATCACAAAGAACATAATTGTGGTTCTTTCTATGATGAATATCTTTATGTGTGTTTTGTGTTTTTTGAATACTGCCTTATAAGAATATGGGATTCTTAAATATTAGCTTTTAATTTTCTTTAATAAGACATAAACTGGGTTAACCTCATATCATAAATTCTAATAATTCATCTGTACTCTGTGGTTTCAAAACTGGATTTGCTTTTCCAATTTTGTTGATGATTTTTTATGTCTTTCCAAGACAGTGTATGCCAAGTTTTCAATTCAGAACCTGAAAGGATGTGTCCGTTTTCCTCAGTTCTCACACTATATGGCAGGAACGAATTCCTACACATCTTTTAGAAATGAACCAAAGAATTCAGAAAGTATGCAGTAGTTATGTGTACCTTGTCTAAAACTCAACATGATGAACGACCTAGCACCTGAGCTACACAGAAGGAAGAGAGCGATGTGGAGCGGCTTTAAGAGCATTGAAGAAATAGCTAAAAGGGCAAAGAACCTCTGGCTCCGGGCACATCTCTTCAACTCCACCATTCTCCCTGCATTAATATACGACTCAGAGACCTGGGCCTTACAAAAGCAGGATGAGAACGCTATTCAGGTCTCCCAAAGAGAAATCGAAAGAGGTATGCTTGGAATATCATGCCTCACTCAAGTGAGAGAAGGAATCTGGACTCCTGACCTCCATCAGCGACCATGAGTCAGAGACGCTGTCTCGTTTGCCAAGGCATAGAAAATCAGATGGGCTGGACATGTAATGCGACTTGGAGATGGCCACTGGACTAGAGTCATTACTGATGGATCCCACAAGAAGTCAAAGATCACGTGTCCGCCCACCTACAAGATGGTCAGACTTCTTCAAGATCCTAAATAAACCGTTTGAGGCTCTTCATATTCCTGAAGCAAGCAGATGCCACTGGGCTATACTGGCACATGACAGGGAAAAAAGAAAATGTTACTGGCGCCCCCTCGAGCAAATTGATGAATAAAGGAATGTCAAGTGATCACGAGATGATAGTGTTATTGTCATGAAGTCTCCTCTTCTGGAACATTTAATATTTTGATTTTCTGGAGGGGCAGTTTATGCAGATGGGTTGGGGTTGTTGCTTTATACATAAACTTGGAACTTACTCTGTTCTGCCACCCTTTCCAAAAATGCACTCACTATTGGTTCCAAAGAGTGAAGACAAAGAAAGAGAAATCCCAATGGTACTCTCAAAAACTCCGCCTACTCATTTGGAAAGGAAGCCTCCATCATTCTAACTTTCTGTGCTGTGTTCCAACATAATCTGTAGTACAAAGAAGCTTTCTCACCACCCCACTCCTCAATCAGTAGTAAGGTTTACGGAGAAAATTTTCTCTTGGCTTATTTACTGTTTGCTTCTAGATGCTCTGATTTGAAGATGGATTCCAGCTAGGCTGGAAATTCCAAAGAAAAAAAGTGGAAAGCATTAAACACAGCACATGCAGGCTAGAAATTCAATTCTTCCTCTCTTTTTACTTCACTGGATACCATTATCTTTACAGAGTTGTCAAATAGCTGCTTTTTGGGTTCTGCTCCAACTGTATCAGTGCACTCAGTTGATAAAATTGGTGATATATGTTAACTCCTTTATTTCCAGAACTAAAATTCTAAACATTACTTCTGAGATGTATTTATGCTTAAGGAATACTAACTATGCATATCTGGGATCAAACATAAACTTAGAATATCAGAGCAATCGTGCAATTAATCTGTTTGGAAATTTGTAACTACAAAGTCAAAAGCATTGTCCAAAAAAATATTTCACTCAAATAAACTTACTAAAGGACAAAATCAGTTCAATGTCATTCCTATCATTAAGAATAGGGCTGGTAAATAGATCCAGTTAGCCCAGTGTCGGGGGAACACCGCTGGGGTCCCGGACAGTGCCGGGAAGCAAGTTCCCTTCTACTTCCATGGGAATGGATGAGGAAGACTCAGGAATCCGATGTAGTTTTAAAAGGCTTTACTTATCACAGGTTCAGGCACACAAGGCAGCAATAGGAGAAACCCTGTGCTTAGGATTCCCAGCTAGAACCTCAGACACGTGTAGGCCAAGATGGTGGCCACCACGTGTTACGGCCCACTAAAAAAGGAGAAAAAGACAAGACTCCCAAGAAGGGTGTGAGCTCACAAAGAGAGAGCCCAAACAGAGAGAGTGGAGAGAGGAAGCAGGCTGGTTTTATACCCCTGCAACTCAGACCTCCCACTATTATGGGAAGCAGGCAGTTTCAAATGCCCTTAGGTAATTTCTCCCAGCACCTCACCTAGGCCCTATTATATTCTGATATTTTGAGCCAATATCTGCCTGGAAATGCCTCTTTAGGGTAGAGAGGGAGTTTCTGAGATGGCATGTCTCTGTACCAAAGACTAATACTAATGCCAGTTAAATATTTCTCCAAGCCTTCACAAGAGTCTCGTCTACTTCACTGTAGTTTTGTATTTTAGTTGCCTTTGAGTTATCAGGGAGCCATGCTTTCTTGCTTGTTTGGAGGCAAGTAGTATTTCTCTGGTCTAATTACTTAGAGATCCAACGTGGTCAAGCACATATGCTGGTAAGATCTAGCTAGTCCCACGATGATTGTGGTAGCATGAGAGAATATTTACACCAGCCAGTACAGAATACATGGTCAGATAAACTGCGACATATACTACCCCTTATCTATGAAGTAATTTGCAGTAGGCAATCCAGGGCAGATGCAGAAGCTCTTAGAGGAGTCCTGCAATAGCCCCGGCAGGTCGCACAAAGGAACCCACAGCTAGAGCACCTAAATTCTGCTGCTGGGACCTGGCATACTCTCCACACCAATCCACCACCCAACTCCACTGCCCCCATCCCAGGTGCATCCTGAATTTCCCTGCCTCCCAGATACAACCCCAACCATGGGGCAGATGCACAAAGGGATCAGGACTCTTGCAGGTTTCACATCCCTAAACTCAAAACTGCACAAAGTATTTAGTTAGTGCATATCCCATATAGAAGTGCAAGGGTATATTAGCCTCAATATTCCTCACCTCCCACAAAACTCTGCCAACAGCTATCAACAACCCTCAATGTACTGCCCATCCAAGAACAGAAGAACACAAAATATACAACTTGTAAAGGTTGTGGTTTTTGCAGTACACTGTTGCCCAGAATCTTTGCATCTGGCCTGGATTTGCCTCCTGCAGGCCACGTTGTGAGAGATAGGAGGGCAGTTTGAATGTGGCAGTATATCTTACCATGTATGCTATGCTGACTGGTATAAATATTTTCTCTTATGCTGCCACAATCATCATGGTGCTAGCTGGATCTTACCAGTATATTCACCTGGCCACATTGGCTCACTAAGCAATTAGACCTGAGAAAAATGCTTTTTTCCTCCAAGCAAGCAAGTATGGCTCTCTAAGAAATCTAAAGGCAAGTATACAAAACAACTTGAAAGCAAAGAGAATCTTGTGAAGGCTTGGAGAAATTTATACCTGGCTATAGAATATTCTTTGCATGCCTTTGTATTCTGAGATACAATTCATCTCATATGCCCCTCCTCCACTCTACCCTGCAGGG